>CM054002.1:11096930-11645470 GCA_028641665.1 Chelonus formosanus
CAGCGACAATACAGTTGGCTATCAAATCAAAAAACTACATTATTCAGAATAATCCAAGATTTACTAATGATTCCTGAATTATCAGTGAGAGCTATGGAATCAGTTCGAATGGGTTTCATTCTTTTAACATAAAATTTAATCGCAAATTCGTCCTCTCAACAACTTTTTCTCTTCAGGTCTCATCTCAATTTTTACGAGTTCACTATCATCTTTTTTTCATTATGTTTTTTTATTCAGCTTCTTTGCTATTCGATATCGTTGTTTAAAGATCTAGAGAAAAATTTTATGAATTTAACGTCAAGATTGAAATAAATTATTGATAAACATAAAATTTATAAACAAGAAATCGATAGGTCGAGAAAAGAAGCAGAAAACGACATAGTCTGCAACGTAGTCTGGCCCTGTTCTAATTGGTAGTTGCATCTTTCAAACTTCTCTTTCATTTCTCTATTATTAATCTTATCAGCTCTTTGCTCGTCCTATCAACTGCTAAAAGTTTCTGGTTATTTTCTTGTAACTTTTCAATATCTCTAAAGGTTACTAATTTTTTTCAAAAGCGAATATCCATACTAAAATATGGCATTTGAAGAGCTTGACTACATTTATATCTTTCCTTTCAAGTCCAGCAGCAGTAAAAATGTGTTTTAAAAGAGTACCAGGGAAAGGTCTAAATTGTATAAAATCCGTCAATTCAGTTATTCCTGGCCACGTTTTTTCCGTGGGTGTACCTAATGTCTGCAACAAGATTCAACTGTCACTTTGACTATCTGAATAACGTCGATAAAATATTAATGATAATTTCAAAATCGATTATCATTTCAAAATATCTGAAATATGTTAGTTAATTAATCTAAGTTTGATTCTGCTGGTAAAAATAGAACTCGAAGTAGTAACCCAGCTAATTGTTGTTAAAGTTGTTGCTGTTGTTGGAGAACAGGTTCTCATTCTTTGTGCTCTTAAATTATAACATTCATTTGTGCGTTACATGGTTTATTTTCTTCTTGTATTTAAATATAGGCTAATTCAACATAATTAGCCAGCAGCATTCTATGACATCCAGTTCGCTGATCCAAGCCTGTCATTCAATCTTCGTCAATTGCCATGCCGTTGAAAAAGTGGTAACTCTTACAGAAATTCATCCCTTCTGAGTCTTGAGGCTCATAATAACTTACAAGTGAATTAGAGGGAAGGACTTATTGTTGTAGAGGTGTTTTTGTATATTCATTGATTAGATTAATATCAGCGACAGAATCGATTTTTCTTAAAGGTAGATTGTTCACTTTTTAAACAAATTGATAAATTATAATAATGAAGTTACAATTTTTCAAAAAAAAAACATTAAACATTTTTCACCTGCGCTAATTTTGTTACTACACTAAACTATACACTTCAGGATAATAATTATTCATTAGTTGTTTTATTATGTTCAATAACAGCACAATTTATTCTTTAATTTGTGATGAAATTGTAACTTTGATAAGTTGCTATTTTTATAATAATCATTATAACATAGGTTTATGTCAATAATACTGGAAATCACTACAAGACAATTTAGTAGACAGGAATCGCTATCAAAAAATGTTGAACATTACAGCGCCATCGTGGTACAATATTGAAACTTGAGGAAGCAGAATAAAGAAAAATATGGAATAACATTTTGAATACATATATGAACCTGGCTTTATTAATACCTTCCCTGTACGTACCATAAGAGCAAATACCGACCGCAGTAGTGTTTTTTTCTACATTAAGGCTGGGCTGAAGTCAGAAAATTTCCCGAAGTTGATTTAACGCCCTCGCGTTGTGCGGTAGAAGGCCGAAGCTCGATGGCAATTGAAATTGAGTAGGTAACAGGGAAATCGTTTGAAAATTGATAATTTACAGCGATGCATTTTAAAAAGGGAGCCTCAGGGCACCGAAAAATTCTAAAATTTCCGAATAATCTGTTCTGAGCAAGACAGAGCACAGAATATATCTATCTATATTTGTCTTATTTGTCACAGAGAAGACTGCGAGTCGGACGGTTGGCGAGCAAGCTCAGCCCTCACTTTCTGTTCCTAGCCTGTTGTTTACTTTTATGTGTGATAAGCTTATATGTATATAAAAGTAAACAACAGAAATAAAAATATACTGGCTCTGTTGGTCTGAGCGCTTGACTTTAATTTTGCCGAACGGTGTTTAATTTTAATTGCAGCCAAATTTTTTTTTATTCAAATTGCATGTAATTGCAATTTGACAATGCTAAAATTAGTTTCAAATAGCAATTTTAATTTTTATGTGAAACCATTATTTAGTTAATTGATCACTGATGAGAAAATATTTGAACAAAACCATAAGCCCTTTTATTTTTTCGTACAGCTACATTTGTAGTAGCCTTTTTTTCACTATTCATTAATGCCAAAAAAAAATTTAAACAATTCACGGCGAGTTCCGGCACTCTGGCGGCGAGCTGGATCCCCACTCTCCGCACTCAAGCCTGCAACTTATCACTAATAAATGTGAATTTATTAAGTAACAATATGCTATCTCTGTGGTCAGAGTGCAGGGCTTTCATTCTGCCGGGCGGGTTTCGATTCCAGTCATAGCGAATGTTTTTTTTTCTTTTTTTCTCTTTTAGTAAAACTGTATATTATTGCGGTCTGTAACTATTGAAATGAATAATAAATTATATTTACAATTTTTTCTTTTTTTTTTTTTTTAATTAACAGCGGGAGAGTAAAATAGTGATTAAACGGAGTCAAAACCCGTTTTTTTTATCAAACTACATGAGTAGTAGTATTTTTTGAACAATGAAAAAATATTAATAATCATTTTGAATAATCCACGAGGAGCTCCTGAATAGTAGTATGTTAGCTCTGTGTTCAGAGCGCTATACTTTTATTTTGCCGAGCGGGGTTCAATCCTAGTCGCAACCAACTTTTTTTTCTTTTTTTTTTTTAGTAGAACTGCATATTACTCCGATCTGTCGATATTAAAATGAATAATAAATTATATGGACAATTTTCTATTTTCTTTTCTTTTAATTATCGTCGAAAATTAACATAGCATAGATGGAGGGCGATTTAATCAATATTCTGTTTCTGAAAAAATTGCTTTTTCAGTATAGTTTAATCGATTCAGCGCCAAAACTTGTTCTGATTAAACTGAACTTGAAAAGTAATTCCTTTAAGAGAAAAATATTTATTAAATCCCCTTCTATCTATGCTATGCTGATTTCCGATAATAATTAAAAGAATAGAGAATATAAAATTGTAAATATAATTTTTCCCTCTTGTTCATGGAACTATGGGAGTCAATTTAAAATCTATTGATGAGCATTAATTTTGGAGGAAAACCCCCTGAAACAGAAAAATGAGTCGCGGCGGAACCCTGTAGCTGACAGATTTAGAACAACCCGTCAACTTTAAAGCGTGAACAACCCCGAGAGGAGAAATATCGGCGACAATAAATTTGACAGAGCACAATTTGATGCATTTATTATTAGAAAATCTTCATTTGTTATTTATTATGTATATAAAAATTTTGTTTTCCTTTTTTTTTTTTCTTTTCTTCTAAATCTAATGAGAACGAATAGAGCAATTTCGTAGAGCCATCGAAGAGCCTCGAAAAGAGGTGAAATAAATAATTGTACCCGTGAGAAAAAGTTTCTATTCACTGGGGTGAAATAGATTAATAATATTATTTATTGCACGAGTGGAGAAGGTCAAGGATTCATCAACATCCCATCACAGCCACCAGAAAACTAGCTATTATGTCCGATTATTTTATTTTTCTAATCAATTAATAGAACAATTTAAATGAACGTATTTTAAGGGTTAGATAGGTAACGTGGAAAGGAGGTGTCGAACAGGAACAGGTAGTTTTAAAAGAGAGAAAGGAAGCTCTCTTTCTTTCTTTTCAAACTTTAAATCAAAAGGAGACGTTAGGAGAGTCAGAACTATTCTCCCTTCTTGCAATGTAACAATGTTGAGAAAGAATCATCGACGTTTAAGTAAAGATTACTTACCTTTTGCAGCAAGTCAGGAACAAGTATCCCAAATATATATATTTGCTTATCTAAACAGGGGGTGAGCAGGATTTTGGGTGTTAATCCCTGGTGTTTCCCAAGAGTACACAGGAAGGAGAAGAACAACAAAAAAAACTGTTCACAGCACTTTACGGAACGGATATTTATTATTTTCCTCTTTATACTGATAGTTTATAATGTGGGTTTTTCGTTTTCCACTGATTACCTTAAAAACTATGATAAATATATTTGCACGTATGAATATAAATAGCCGGTACAATAATAGTTTGTTATTGTTAATAGTAATAGCGACTTTTATAATATTTAAATATATATGAACCTATAAATGTAAAGGAAAGCGGGTAAACCAACAAACTGTTGGTTCTAATAACAATTGTAATTTTGGTATCAATTTCTACAGTAGCGGAGATGCTGCTCGGGTGAGATTGACCTCGACACTGAGCATTCATAATTCTTATTCACGCGATGCTAGATACGCGGGCCGTCTTGAGGAGTCTATGGTCTTTGACGAAAAGCGATGATAAGGGTGTTGTGTCTTCAAAGTCGCCGAGTGTAAACAGACTCGCCGTAAACAACACTTTATCGGTGTGAAGTTCCACAACTGTGGAAGTACATCGTCACTTCGCCGTCCCTCTTACGGCCTAAAATTAATAATAATAAATAAATCTACTTGAAATTGTAGTAGTATACACTACATACTCTGTTTATTTAATTAGTGTTTATTATTCTAAGACAATTATATGACAATGGCAGTACAGCGTCACAAAATCGGCACAACTGTGGTGGCCGTAATAGTCCGAGAGCCGACCGCTGAAAAAGGCACCTGATCGGTTAAAGGAAATATATTATTGGAAAAGGTAGTACTCGAATCAATGGAATTAATGATATAGGAGTTTTAGTCCCCAGTCAGTCGCTTAACTAGGCAACTATTTTTTGATTTTTTTAATTTTGGTGTAGTTGCTTAGCTCATTAGTTAAAGCGTAATTTTAGTATCAAATGAAAGCTTGAACTTTCTAGTTTTCGAAAAAAAATGGTTGCCTAGCCTCTGACTGTTAGAAATTTTGGTAGCCCACCTTAAAGACCGGCAACCCGAGTGTATGCTATGATATACTACATAAGCAACTCTGTAAGAACATTATACTTTAATTCATTTATTTCCCATTATATTTTATTAACTATTTTTTTATTTATGTTAAAATTAATTGTTTTTTTATTTATAATAAAATTAATTGTTTTTACAATCAATTTTTTTTGTTTAATTATTAAATAAATACATATTTTTAAATTTTAATATTCGTTACTTCTTTTTTCTTAATATTTTCCATTTTAATATATTTTCAACCAAAATATTTTTCAAACATGAAAAATATAATTAAAGCAAAGAAAATAAAGTGGAGAAAAATATATTTTTAAAATAACTATTTCCCTGAAACTTTAACTCCTCCAAATACAGGTAAACTCGTAAACTATAAACTTTCATTTCTCTTTCTTTGAATACAGGTAAGTGCATCCTAGTCAAAAGGTAGGTGAAGGTCACCTCGTTTGGTATGCGCTAGAATAATGCTTCAGGTATATTTTAACGAATAGCAATATTTTTGAACATGAAGGTAAGAAGGGTCTGAAACTTCCCTTTTGCCAACTATTGCTCGTCTCTTATACCTCATACCTGTCTTTTCTATGTATTTGTATTTTATATGTATTCGTTCGTGTACATGCAGCATCACCTTATACATTTAAAAATTCTATTGGTCGTTTTTACATTTATCTCAATATTAGAAAAAGATCGAAAGCGACAGCTGCTACTCCATTTGAATTTATACATCCTGGTCATTCTCGCTTTGCAGTCCTTACAGCAAAGATATACTTTGATTTTTAGAGTGTAAGTTGTGTTGTGGAAATAATATCACTATGAAGTTGTGTTTTGTGTGCGGTAAATCTGAAGGGTTTGTGAATATTTTCGATGCAGAAACTTTAGAAAAATGCACTCGTATGAGTCGTTTTCGAAAAATTAAGAAGCACAAATATTGGGAAGTTGATGTTCCCGAAGCAGTTGGTGACATTGGTTATCATACCGACTGTTATAAGAAGTTCACTGTCTTGAAAGCGCGATACAAGGCAGAATTTGATGCAATGCTACCTGCACATGTAAGTATTTTCTTCGCAATTATATATATATATATTTCTATATTTATAATAATTCTAACCATTTACATATTTTTAATTATTCAATGATGACTGAAAGCATGAAACATATCGGTGAAAGAATGATTTTTTATTATTGGAGTTGTATCATTTTCTATTTATTTTATTCTTTTAAAAAATAATTGAATTCTTTCAAGAAAAATCGGTTTTATACAGATAAAGAATTTTCGTTCTATGAATACGTGTTATTTTTTCCCCTCAAATAGATGCAGCCTAAAGCTGAATCAATTAATTTACAGCAGCTAGAAAATGAACCAGTTCATGTAGAACAGCCGCAAGTTGAATTGAGCGATGAAGAACAGCAAGAAGCTGATTTGAGTTATGTAGATCAGGAGGAGGATTCAGAATCTGAATCAGAGGTAATGTTTCTTTTTTAGATCATTTTTGCAAAAATTTTGCAGGTTGCATTGAAATTGGTAATAAATAATTTAATTCATTTCTCTCATCTATCAGGAACTTGGAATAAATTTGGAAGAAAGGGAGACATTACCAGAAGCGTCAAATCTTCAATGTATTTTTTGTGATCGTTATACAAGAAGAACAGCTTCCAAGTTGATGACGACATCCCTGTGTTCAACAAAAGATGCTGTTGAGAAAACCAAGGAGCAGGCTGCTACAATCGGTGATGTACACTTAATTAATAAATTGAAAGATTGTCACCTATATTATTATCATAGTACTTGCAAGACAATATTTAAAAAAAAATATAACAAGTGCGTAGAGAAAGATTCGAATAGCGACTGGCATAAATTAAGGAAGCATCACAAAGAAGCTTTAGCAGCAATGACTGTCTTTCTTGATGAAGAAATTTTTAATAAAGAAAAGATCTATTTCTTGCATGACCTATTATTACGGTACAAATCTTTACTTGTAGAAGTAACAGACGAATTTTCTTTAACCGATTTCAAAAATTATACAACAAGTAATTTAGAAGAAAAACTGCGGAAAAAATACGGTGAAGCCATTATAATTCGTTCATCTGAAATTTATAATAACAAAAAAATTGTTCACAAAAGGGGTTTGAATCTCGAAACCGTATTATATAATTCGGCAGTTCAGCAAACTTCTGAGAAATTAAGATTTCAGAATGTTCTGTATGATTTAAGAAATTGCGTGAAAAAAATAACGAAAAAAAAAAATGTTATTACTGTCAACGATGTCATTGATGGTGAATGCGACACTCCGGAATTATTATTTAATTTTATTTGTGATTTAATACAAGGTCCAGACATTCGAAGAAAAAATTCAATGGAAGATTTAGTCAAAATTAAGTCGTTATGCCATGACATCATATATATTGTTTGTAAAGGTTGTATAAAACCAAGTAAACAATTAAATCTTGGTATATCAAAGAAATCGTTGACAAGCAGTAGAAAGGTAATCGATATTTTAAACAAATATGGTCATTCAGTTAGCTACTTTACTCTTGAAGGAATAGAGACTGAAATGACATATGCTGCTGTAGAAGAGGATCAATTGATTCCTCCTGGAATTCATAAAAAAAAGGAATTATGTACGAATGTGGCCTATGATAATTATGATAGATTTGTAGACACAATATCTGGGAAAGATACTCTTCACGATACTGTTAGAATTATTTATCAATTTGTTCTTATGGAAAATAATAATGAAATAGAGTCAACGGCTCCATCCACCAGTGATCAGCCAGATCCATCTCCTAATGTTCAATTAGCTTTATCTACTAGTGCTCAATCGGATCCATCTACCAGTTCTCAATTAGTTCCCTTCAGTAATGTTCAATCAGATCTATCAACTAACGATCAGACAGATTCGCCACAATCAGATAATTGTGCTAGCCCTGATAGTGAAAATATTATTCCCAGAAAGAGACGAAGATTCGATGTAATGCCGCGTGATTTAACACCTTACATGATAAAACCGAAAGCTTTAACCACTTTGATTCCATTTTCCGAGCTCCAACAATTCATTAATTCATGGACTGGTAACAAAAAAAATTCTAATATTAAAAATTTGATTTGGGCTTTTTCTGTATCGCTGATTCCTGATTGTCCAATGTGGGTAGGCTATAACAGTCAAACAACTATAGATAATAGTTTAATTCAACTTGTTGATTATTTAGCTCAGATTAATGCATCCCCTACTTCTTATACTATAGTACATGAGACAATGAGAAATGCCCAAAACATTGCATTACAATGTGAGCAAGACGAAATTATAGTGAGTTATGATTTAGCAATTGCTAAAATGGCTATGCAGCTTCAGTTGCAAGAGCAACCTAAATTCAATAATTTGTTCATAAACTTGAGAGCTTTTCATATAGAAATGGCTTTCTTTAAAGCCTTAGGTAAATTTATAGATTCATCAGGTATTGTCGATATACTCGTTCAGTCGGAGGTTCTCGCAGAAGGTTCAACTAACGGATTTATTGACCGTAAACATTCCAATAGATGTAAACGCATACACGGATTATTATTTGGCGCTCTTCAAAGCTTGCACATTGAAAAATTCATTTCTGAGTATGGCTTGGATATCAATATATTAATAGAAAATTTACAAGATATTAGTATGACTCGCACAGAAAACTGTACGCCTCTAAATTTAAACGAACCATTACAATCAGTCATTAATGATTATATTAATTACTCGGAGTTGACCCTGAATGGTGAACATGGAAAAACAGCACAATACTACATGCTGTATATGAATTTTATGAACACTTTTTTTTCATTATCAAGAAGCATAAGAGGTAGTGATTTCGAACTTTACATTACTACGTTATTTGAAATGTCAAATTTATTTTTTATTATGAACCAGCCTAATTACTCTAGATGGATGTTGTTGTATATATGTAATTTAATCAATTTAAAAAAGAATAATTCCAAATTATTTGATGACTTCAAAAAAGGTGCTTTTGGAGTTAAAAGAACCAGGAATAACTTTTCGCGAGGACCAGTCGATTTAACGTTAGAACAAACGATAAATGCTGATGCTGCAAATTCATTAACTGGCATTTCTCACTTTAGCAATTCGATCTCTGCTCGACAACGGTGGGCACTTAGTCATAGTTTAAGGACAAAAATTCTTTCAACCTTATTTCAAGATATAGGCATAACCCAAAGAGACGATACAATACATGAATAAGAAAAACATCGAATCGAAAAAGATCGATTAGCGTTAAAGAATATTGTTATCTGTTTTAAACAAAACATGAATCCATTTGATAAGAACATAGATGAAGAGTATTTATTTAATATTGCCACCGGTAAAGCTGTATCAGAAATCACAGAAACTTTTCTTTTGAATATCAATAAACTGGGTAATGAGAAGAAAAATAATTTTTTAATTGAATGCAATAGTAAACCCGAACGATTTGAACAAACAATTAAGAGAAATACTATTTCCAACTTTTCTTCAGGATGTATAAAACAAATTTTTAAAAATAAAGATGGTAAACAAGTTCAACTAGCTATGGAACGAAATATCTTCGGTAGGTTATTAGCGATCTCTTTGAAAAAACAAATAGATATGGAATATTGTTTATCATTCCCTCTTGCACTGGTCCCTCCAGGTCTTTGTCGTGTCACTGGTGATATGATTAAAACTGATAAATCATCATTAGCTGAGAAATTATGTTCTTATGTACATCCTTGTGTACCACCTCCTATAGACACAGACATAATTGACGGTTTTTATTTTTTACATCACCTTGGTCCGGTAATACCACAAACTTTTGGGAAACTTTCAGAATTTATTCTAATCAAAATGTGCAATACTACTGCATCAAATATTCATTTGATTTTTGATAGATACTTTTTCCCCTCGATTAAAGATTGTGAGCGCCAAAATCGAGGGGAAATTAATGTATCTTTTAATATAACTGGTCCATCTCAAAAAAGACCCACTAATTTTTTAAAAGCTTTACGAAATTATAAATTTAAAGAAGCTCTAGTAAATTTTTTTTCTGAAAGTTTCGCTTACGATCATTTAGCAACAATAATAGGTAATAAGAAAATTTTCTTAACAGTCGATCATAATTGCTATTCATACAAAGTCATTGATGGTGTCGTGATAAAAACAGTTGAAACAGACTTTGAATGCTACCATGAAGAGGCGGACACAAGGATGATTTTTCATTTGAGCAAATTGGAAGATAATTCCAAAGTTATGATGAAGTGTTCGGATACAGATATTTTAATAATATTATTAGGCCACATTCATAAACTTCAGCACTTAGAAATATTTTTAACAACTATAGGATCAAAGCCGAACATAATTTCTTGCAGAAATTGTACGGAATTGTCAAAAGCATTGGGTGAGCGTTTGTGTCAGGCACTCCCAGCATTTCACGCTTTAACAGGATCCGATTATACTGCTGCCTTCTTCAGAAAAGGCAAGAAAAAACCTTTAGAATTATTGATAAAAAATGAAAAAATGCAAGAAGTTTTTACATCATTACTTGATCCTCAAGAAGTAGAAAATTTTGATAAGATGGAAATCGTCCAAGAATTTACATCAATGCTCTATAATCAAAAGAACTGTAAAAGCGTAGATTTGGCACAATTGTTTATTTTTCAAAAATTATTTGCTAATACTTCATCTGCAGTTTTCTTTTGTAAAAGTGTGAAAAGTTTTGACTCGAGTACGATACCTCCTTGTTGGAAATCCTTAAAACAAAAGATATTAAGAACTATTTATATTAATTCAATGTGGCAAAATGCTACTGAGCGAGAGTGTATCGTACTCGACATTAATCAATGTGGATGGGTCATGGTTCGAAGGTGATCCAACGCCTCTTACAATAGAAGATATTTTAATGTCTAATATGAACGATGACAATGATGAAGAAATTAATGAGCAGCATAATGTTGATGTTTTAAAGGAAGAACATGAAAATGAATAATTTGTAATTAGAATAAGTTATTGTAACGCATAAAATATTATAATAAAATTAAAATTTTAAATATAAAATAATTTTTAAATAAACAGTACAATTATAACAGTGTCTATTATACTTTTGATAAATAAATTGCTTAATTTAATGTTAACTGTTTTCCTATAATTTATTTCCTATGTTTCAATTATGTATTATGAGATAAATGTAAGAACGACCAATAGAATTTTTAAATGTATAAGGTGATGCTGCATGTACACGAACGAATACATATAAAATACAGATATGTATTTATTTAATAATTGAACAAAAAAAATTGATTGTAAAAACAATTAATTTTATAAAATTGATTGTAAAAACAATTAATTTTATTATAAATAAAAAAAAAGTTAATATAATATAATGGGAAATAAATGAATTAAAGTATAATTTTCTTACAGAGTTGCTTGTGTAGTATATCATAGCATACACTCGGGTTGCCGGTCTTTAAAGTGGGCTGCCAAAATTTCTAACAGTCAGAGGCTAGGCAACCATTTTTTTTCGAAAACTAGAAAGTTCAAGCTTTCATTTGATACTAAAATTACGCTTTAACTAATAAGCTAAGCAACTACACAAAAATTAAAAAAATCAAAAAATGGTTGCCTAGTTAAGCGACTGACTGGGGACTAAAACTCCTATATCATTAATTCCATTAATTCGAGTACTACCTTTTCCAATAATATATTTCCTTTAACCGATCAAGTGCTTTTTTCAGCGGTCGGCTCTTCGCCTATAAGAGGGACGGTGAAGTGACGATGTACTTTCACAGTTGTGCCGATTTTGTGACGCTGTACTGCCATTGTCATATAATTGTCTTAGAATAATAAACACTAATTAAATAAACAGAGTATGTAGTGTATACTACTACAATTTTAAGTGGATTTATTTATTATTATTATTATAATTTTTTTTTTAATATTTGATATTTTGTTTATAAAATATTATGTACATGCGGTATGCCTGTTATTATCACACATGAACAGCGAGCCAACAAAGTATTACTCTGTGTTGAGTCGTCACTTATGTGAGATTTATGATGATCTGGAAAGTTTCTCAAGCTGACCTAGCTAGAAAACTTTCCGTCCGTCAAAAAGGATTCCCCCTATGCAGTTTTGGGGTTTCGTCATAAAATAAAATCATTTCTCTTCTCTCATTTCCCAAAACCCGAGATACAATTGCACAAAAATTACAGGTTGTGAATAGAAAATAAAACTCAATAAGAGATTTATTATTTTGTTATGAGTCTTTTTGGAAGGCGTCTCAGTACGCACATAAACCGAAACGATTCTACGTTAGACTTTAAACAGGTTCTAAAGGCCGGAGTATACTATACTTCGTTAGGATAACTGTTGAAGATCTTAATAAAATTCTCTACTTACTAACGCGACGTGGTCAGCGAGCGCGGGACAATCAAGCTTGCGTTTCACCGTCTAGGTTGCCGATGTACCCATGAGTGATGATTTGTGACGGTTTTTATAGTAGTTAGTTGAGTCATGAATTGGGGAAATTTAGTGGAGATTTAGGACAGAAGTTGCAATAGATTGTGAAATGCTGAATGAGCGTGGATGACTTCAGGTGTTCCAGTTTATGATTTCTTCATCTCGAATGTTTTCGAAGTTAGCGAATTTTATGGAATATTCAAAAAAAAGAGAATTGGGTCAGATGTAACATTTCCCCCCAAGACGATGGGATCAGCCTGGTTACATCGTCTTTTCATAAATTGATTGGAACAATTCTATTTTAAATATTCATCAGTGCTGCCTTGGCCAGTTGGTCGGCTTTTTCATTTCCTGGGATCCCTTGGTGGCCCCGTACGTGGTGGATGGTAATAGAATGCTGTCTGATAATGTTGTCAATGTATTCCATTTCCTTTTGGTAAATGACTGGCTGACCAGAGGAGTTTTTCCACCCTTGACGATGCCACCCAGGTAACCATTCGTAGATGCTATTCACAACGAATTGTAAGTCTGTGTAGATGAGTACGTCCCGTAGTTGGAAAGTGGTGAGTACTCGTAGAGCATGGAGGATGGCCTCGATTTCAGCTCCATTATTGGTGTATCTCCAGGGGATGAATTTGGAGATATTTTCAGGATGATTTTTTCCCAAGTAGACACCAATTCCTGCTGTGCCTTCGGACGTTCCATTCCCTGTGCAGGCTCCATCAGCGTAGACTACGACTTTTCCTTTTTCATCTCGAGGAAATAGGGATGTTTTTATAAGGGTGGGCAGGTCTAGTGAAGGGTGTATGCGACGTGTAAGAAAGGTATGAGCATCAGATAAGCTTTTAAAATTACTGAATATAGGATTAGCGTAGTTGTTAATTTGGGGGTGGCAATGATTCCATAAGGGGTAAATGCCAATTTGCGCCCTTTTGCCACCGCGTAGTAAGACATTGTCAATTATCGCGAGACTCATAAATAAATTTCTTTCTGAGTTTTATTTTAACACTTAAAGTATAAGATAATAAAGAATATTATAGATATGTAATTCTGTAACAATCTTCCCTTTTAGAATTATTAGGTTAATATGACCGGTTTTTTTTTTATGTATACCTGTATGATTATAAAATTGAGAGAAATGAGGAATTAGTATTGTAAAAGTTTTAGCGTCGAGTGTATTGTTGTGATATCTTACACGCTCGTGAGTTACATAACTCTCGGAAATGTAAGTATCAGCACGCTTTACTGTGTCACTAGGTGACGTGACGTCAAATTTAAATCGATTTTTAAATGTCTTTCTACTTTCTCATTAGTCTCAGATAAAAATATGTATATTATTTTCTTATATAAAAATTATTGATTAAAGAAATTCTTGATAGAACTTAAAAATAAAACAATACATGTTTGCATATATCTTCGTTTGAAAACCCGGGCTAGGAGCCATTACAACCCCAGTGGTTGTTCTAGGAGTAGCTTTAGGTAGATCCTCAGTGGTTGTGACTGGCTTTCCTTCTGCTATCGTGCTGGAGGCAGGTGTGTCATTTGGAGGAATTACGATAGTCAAAGGGGTTTCAGCGCCTCGTCATTGTCTCAAGCCCGTTTTGATCCTGAAGGAGGGGACTTTACAGCGATAGAAATTTTTATAGAAGAAGTAACAACCACGATAAAGAGTGGAAGACCCCCTAGGCCAGTGATGCTCCACTTCCAAATATTATGGGATTGGATTTCTTGGTGATGTAGAGAAATTTGATTGAGTTCGTCTTCCAATTGATCTGAGCTGTCCCCCTATGCACCTACAGATTCAAAACTGTGAGATCTCAAATTAGTTTGATTCCATACCAAAATTGATAAGTCTGGTAGTAGAGAAAGAAAGGGTAACAAAGAAGATAGATTGAGGGAGAATGGGGGTAAGACACCAGAAATGTTGGAGTAATATTCTCCCAGACTCAGAATTGACTCGTAGGGGTTTTCAGCTGTGCAACCAGGATTAAGATGGAGAATTCCTGCACCAGTTAGCTCGATGTCCTCAATCATCTGATTGTTGCAAATGATATGGAAACTCTCTGGTTTAAGTGTTGAGAATAACCAAGAGTTTCTTTTAGATAAAGCGGTCCAGGTGGTGGTTGTATCAGTTGTTAGATGTATTTTACACTTCCTGAGGGTGCTGTTAGAAGGATGATGTAAGAGTTCTACCTCACAAATGGGCCGGTTATTCGAGGATTTAATTATTTTTGTAGAGTAGCATGCAAGGGTTTTCTCAGCCGGCGTGCACTCCTCTAGATAATCTTGAGTGGTCTGGAAATAGTGATTTCCATCATCCGAGAGTGTAATATATTCTGTTGTTGGGATAATAGCGAGGGCTGAATCAGTGTTCCCTAATTGTTCAGGGATTTTGCATGAAAGTAAACGATGATTCTTCCAGAAATGTTGATCGAGGAGTGGCATCTCAATAACTGTCACAAAATATTGACCAAGTCGTGTGGCATAAACCTATGAGATTTCAGATAAGGTTTGTAGGTCAATATGATCCAATGGTTGAGGAGGATTCAAATCTGGATGCTGTTGTTCAATGTGCGCCAATGCTTGAATCATCTGAGTTGACGAAATGGTGATAGGATTAAGGGTTCCTCTTCTGGCTTCTTCCACAGCTAGAATAACTTGTTTCATAATTGAGTTATGTTGTTGTAGGGTTCTAAAGGATTTCAATCCAAACAGAGTGTAGCTTTGCTCTAAATTATACACAGATTTTCGGCTCGTGAGGTCTACGATCAATTCATTAATATTATTTATCAGATTGTTGATTACATGATTGTCTCTTTGACTCTGTTAACAAGCGTGTTGACTTCTGCTCTGATAATATGAGTAGAATTGTTGACAAGATGTACGATGCTAGCTTGATCTTGATACCTACCTCTTGGGAGAAATGTTCAAAGTCATTATAATCCATCGTTCCAAAGAGTTTTCTGAGACCAGTGCCTATCACACCTAACCAGGGTGATCTTTTGATTCTCTGGACGTGAAAAGGAGTACGCTCGATCAACTGACGAAGATAGATCGATAATTGATTTCTCTGGAGGATCTCAGGGACAATAGAGTCTGGTTGTAAGAGATTTCGACACCAATTGTCATTCAACAGTCTTGTACAATTAGCATATTGTTCTTAAAAAGTCGTCCAGTCATGCTGGTGAGCTGTGATAAGCGTCGAGACGTTCAGAGTTGAGACAATTTTCCACTTCTTCGGACTAGATGTATGCCACTGTTTTCTTCATAATAAATTCCAGGACAGTGGTTAAAAGGTTCACGTTTAGAATAAGGGCTCGCCGTAGAGAGCGAGAGTACTGCTAAAACGTGAGGTACGTAACGATACTCCATCTGGAATAAAAACTGTTTTAAAAAGATGAATTTTAAGTAACCAAATGGTTGTGAAAAGGAATGAGAAAAATCGAAAGGGAAGAATATAGTCTCTCTCTTTTTCTCTGGTATGTTAAATGTGAAGAAAAACATACCCTTAATTCTTCTTTCTCAAGTAGAAGAAGGGGGAATTAATTTTCTTTAGAAAATAAAATCAGGAGCAAGTTTACATGTAATACATAAGCTTTAGCAAGCATCTCTAAACCTTCCAGACCCCCTCCCCCTCCAGACAACCTTCATTTCTGCCCAGTTTCAGGACCATGATTAATTCTGGTCTCACACCTTCGGCATGAAGTAAAGGGTGTCTGAACCATAAGAGGTCGATGGTTCTGTTGGAGTGCTTTCTCCAGCAAGAGCAGGACTGAGTTTTGATTTTTTTTTTTTTTTTTTAGGGTTATAAAGAGAGAAGAAAATTATTCCCTATCATTTTTCTCCTCAACCTCTTGTTCTAAGAAGAAAAACAAGAGAAGGGAAGATTTTAAGTTAGAAATTATTTTATCGGGGGAGAAAATTTTTTGATTTTACTAGGGTGCTTCATAAAACGTATACCATCCTGATTTTCCAGAATATAATTACCTTGTTCTGTAATATCGACAATTTCATAGGGACCAGTGTAGTGAGGGTCTAATTTATTACGTCGAGATTCTTTTTTAACTCGAACAAAGTCATCTATTGTAAATTTTCCCTCATGAACCTTTTCATCGAAACGTTCTTTAGATTTACTCTTTGCTTTTACTCTTGCGATTGAACGCGTTTTTGCTAAACGAAGAATTAATTTTTCCAAAGCTTCAGGGTAGGTATTTTTTTCTGAAAAATCAGGAAAAGATGTAGGGGCCCGTGCAAGTTTACCGTATAATAATTTATAGGGGGTGAATTTTGTAGTACTATGGACCGAAGAATTATAACTAAACATAGCCATAGGTAGATATTTATCCCAATCATTAAAAAGAGTAATAAACGTTCTAAGATACTCGACGAGAGAGTGATGGGATCTCTCGAGCGCCCCGTTTGATTGTGGGTGATATGCTGATGTAGTTACTCTATCTATTTTAAGGATTTTCGCGAGTTTGTTTAATAATTTACTAGTGAAGGATGTCCCTCTGTCGGATGAAATTACTTTTGGACATCCATAAAGACAGATAAAATGGTTAACAAGGGCTTTTGCGATTGTTTGTGTTCGAATATCTGGGACAGGGATGGTACAGCAAAATTTTGAAAAATTATCTTGTATCGTTAAAATCTGAACATAACCGTCAGGGGTTATATCCAATGGCCCAACGGTGTCTATTGAAATTTTTTCAAAGGGTTCGAAGGGAGTGTTAGTTATGATCATAGGAGGGCGATTTTTAATGCGCGAGAGTTTTTCTTTTTGGCAAGTTTCACATCCCTCTATGAATTTATAAATCTCTTCCTTCATGCCTTGCCAATAAAATCTTTCTCTAATTCTCTCCTATGTTTTTACAACACCTTTATGCCCACCTACTAAGCTACAATGATTTTCTTTTATAATTTCGATACGTTTGTTTAACTCAGGGTATTTAACTTTTCCCTGAGTCAGAAAAATTTCAATGGGGCAATGCTCGAATGTTTTGATGACGTATTGTTTAATGTTTTCACCAAGTTCATCGCTGTTGGCCGCCATCCGAAGCATCTGGATGTTATATTTTGCTAACGCTGCTCGCAGACGTTCTAATGACCCAATAACTTGTTCTGGCGTGGTTTTATCGAAATGATATTTCTTGACAAAAACAGTAAACACTCGCTTTTTCCTACAGGTGTAATAAAAACATCGCCAGGAAAAGGATTTTCGGCTTTCAGATTTTCCATTGAGATATATCTCAGAGCCTGAAAGAGTTGTGAGACTGGTGATTTTAACTCGCAGTCTGTCGACAAGAAATGTGCTATGTTGTCATGAGCATAGGTTACTCCGTCTCGCGTCTTAGTGATTTTGAGCAATTTTGGGGTAGGGAGGGACTCAGTAGGGGGTGAAACCTCTGTAAGACAGGATGGTTGTTCCTCGGGAGGCTCAGGGGAGAAGCTTGTGTTCTTAGGTGAAATTACGATCCCCCCTGACTCTAAGAGGGAAGGAGTTATAACAGTGGGAGATTGTAAATCTACTGGGATATTTTTTTCCATTTGTGAAAGGAACGTCAAGAACAATTTCAGGTTCTTTAGGGGTGGGTAGAACACTGGAATTAGCTTTAGAGAGTATATTGGAATCGAAAGGAGGTAAAGAGGACGTTGAAGGGAGTTTATTCTTTTTTGAAGGATGTGAAGGATCATGAACTACATGAGAGTCAAGAACCTGGTAGGCTCCCTTATCCCAAAACACGTCTAAAAAAGGGGTAAGGTTGAATTCATCCCAAATATCGGGTGAAGAGGGAGGAATTTCAATGGATAAGTGATTTAGAGGCTGTTTGGCATCAGTTTCACCTTCTTCTGAGTCAATGTCAGAGTCATCAGAGATTTCATTCAAGTCATCGCTTATTTCCTCTCGATTGTCTATGTCGACTTCGTCTTCGATAATTTCCCCTTCGTCATCATTCGTCTTAGGTGATGTCTCATCGGTAGGGGGGCTATCTTTTATCGTCTGATCAAATTTTGCAATTGAAGATTTTATTTCTTTAATGAAGTCTGGAGTAAGACGTCTGGGTATAATTTCTCGTGGAGGAAAAGTCATCGGGGAAGGGGTGATAGGTCGAGTGTCTTGAAAAGGGACTGCCGGGGTTGCATCCATTGGGATCGATTCGCCAAGGGTCGATATCGACTTACTTGGAGAATCGATCTCCATGGATTTTTCCTCCAGGATAGTCTCCATTATCGTCGAGTCTGCATTCTTTGCTCGAGGTAACTCTATTATACCGGGGGTTGTTTTTCTAGTCTTCTTAGTTCCTACCGTCGTTGTTGATTTTCCTACGTCTTGTTGAGTCTGTAAATTTGGTTTAGAAGTCTCATTGTCTCGTTTGTTTTTGCTTCTTAATTGAGAAGCGATTGTCTCTGTTACAGGGATTATCTTAGGTTCATTTTTACTTCCCGGGGGACGTCCACGAGGTTTTTTAGGTACGTTAGTCTGTTCTGTTGAATATGGAAGGACTATCGGAGTATTATCATCGTCGATGGGGCGATTGGGAGGGTTATAAGACAACGCATCAGCGTATAGGTCTCTTACCCTTTTCTTATAGACTGCCTTGAATTGATAACTGTTCAATAAACCCTCCCATATCATCTGTCTTTCGGTGGGTTGTACAGCGTTTTGTAACCACCCTACTATTTGTATGCACGATAAATGGGTTTGAGTATAAATATGGTCGAAAATGTTCTATTGCAAATACAAGGGCTAAACATTCGCGTTCTTGGGGTGAGTATCGAACTTCTGCACCGCGTCAAACCCTGGAAGTGAATGCAATATGTCTCAGTTCTTTGATTTTTCCATTAGCGTCTCCATCTGGATTTTCTACTTCGACTTCTTGACTCAAAACACCACTTAACCCCACCTCTGAGGCATTAGTTGCTAATATAAAAGGTAGGTCAGTGTTTGGGTGGTGTAAAAGTGTCTTTTTTATATCATTGAAAGCTATTTCTGCGTTTTCGTTCCATTTAAATTTACGAGTTTTGCTTGTGAGCCCGATTAATGGTTTGACTCGTTCTGAAAAATCTGGGACAAATCGTCGTAAGTAGCTCGCAAGACCGAGAAATTTTCTGAAATCCTTTTGTGTACGAGGCCGGAAAGCAGCTTGAAGAGCTGAGACTTTGTCAGGATCAGGTTTGATTCCTTGCGCGGTAATAACATGGCCTAGATAATTTACTTGATGACAAAGAAATTTACATTTTTCAGGTTGCAATTTGACTCCAGTTTCTCTGAGTCGTTCGAATAATCTACTGATTCTTTTACCGTGCTCCTCGAGAGTTTTAGCAAAGATAATAATGTCATCGAGATAAACAAACAATTCAGTTCCTATTGAACCCGTAAGGGCAGAGTCCATCATCCTCTGAAATTCTGCGGGGGCGTTTTGCAACCCGAGAGGCATGCGTATAAATTCCCAGTGACCGTCTGGTGATAAAAACGCGGTCTTGTGACTGTGAGCGGGGTCCATGCGTACTTGGTGGAATCCGCTAGCTAGATCAAACACGCTAAAGTACCTTGCTCCCTTCAGCTGACTCAAAATGGTTTCAATATCAGGGAGGGGGTACGCGTCTCCGATTGTTTTACGATTTAATGCTCGAAAATCAATTACTAGTCGCCAGCGTTTTCTTCCTTGGGCGTCAGGTTTCTTTGGAACGATCCAAAATGGTGAGTTATAAGGTGATCGCGAGGAATTTATAATTTTTCGCTGACGGAGTGTTCGTATTTGTTTCTCAATTTCTTTACGATGTTCTTTAAGAGAACGATACTGTTCTCTAAATACCGGCTTGTCGTCAATCATTAGGATTCGACAGTATAAGTCTTTAAATGCCCCTACATCGTCTCCTGGTAAATCAAAAATATCAGGATAGCTTTCCACATGGGGCTTAAGGTAGGCCTGGTGTTCAAGTGAAAGAGATTGAAGATTAATCCGTTTCATGATCTCCGCCACACGGTCTCGAAAATTATACAAAGGGATTTCCTCTGATTTACTGTCCGAGTCGTCATCAAAATCGACTGTACGGTCATCATGATAGACTTCAAAATTTTCAAGCTCTTGAAGAGAAATGGTGACCCCCTGGGGAACATTTCGTACATTGATCACTAAAGCCCTAGCCAACCCTTCTGATGCAGTGACTACTGCATTACTAAAGAGGATCCCAGGACCAAGGTCAGCCCTAGGCGAAAATCCTTCCTTGAGTGAGGAGTTGGTAATGGGAAATTCTACTACCATTCGTGTTCTAGGAGGTATTTTCCAAGATGAGTTATATCTAGTGTTTGAAGGAAGTGAAAAAGGATAGTCGATGTTAGGGTTACTGGAGAAGATGATAGTCTGTCGTAAATAAGATATCTCCGCGGCTTCTTTAATGAAGACGTCGTTTCCAATGATCCCAACCCCAGTTACGGGGAGGTCAAAATCCACTACATGAAACCTAATTCTAATTCCCAAGATTTCTAATTCTACAGTGCCCATGGTACTTAGATAATCTCTACTAATCCCTTTCAATTGAAGTCTGAACGACGTGTCTATTTCTTGATGCATGTGTGGTTTAAGGGCGTCGAGACTGAGGAGACTTACATCTCCTCCAGTATCCAAAAAAAAAGCTTGCTCTTCGCCTCTTAAATCCTCACATTTCAGAAAGACGCGTGGTCCAGGTTCAATAAAACAGGATCTGGTTCCTTTGGACCTAAAAATTTTAAAAGGGATAGGACGAACTGGACGATTTATGAAATTTATTGTTTTCGAATCAAAAGAAATAGCTGCTCGTGCTCTAGAGAGAAATGAGTCTCCGAGAATTGCGTCAAATTCACCCAAAGAAGTAGTTGTGACCTAAAAATCAATGTCCCAGTCCGATAATTTTAACGTAATACTACCGCGAATTCCAACAGGGTCTTCCGTGAGTCCTTTTACTTCTTTTTCCACGGGTTTAACGAGTATATTACGATCCAAACATTCGAGATAAATGAAGTTATGCGTCGAACCCGTATCTACAAGCATATGTATTGGTCTATGACTAAATTTGGAATGTCAGATAGTAATATAAGGGCCCCCGCCTACTGTTCGTTCGATTTCTTCTTCGCGAGTTTTGCTTTGATATCGGCCACAGATAACTGGGGGGTCGATAGATTCTCGCTCGAGGCTCCCCCCTGCCGCCGAGCGTTCTGGTAGTTTAAATTCTTCTGAACGCGGTCTACGAAGGTGTTAACTAAGGAGTCGATATTGGTATCTTGAGATGGGGGAGAAGTATTAAGAACCTTTAGTTGAGTGGTTAACCCATCCATAGTGGTCAAGATCGACTCGAGCACTTTGTAAATTTTTGTGAGATGATCCGTAGGTAAGTTTGGTTCATCAGATTGATTCTGGGCTAGTATAACCGGAGGATTGGCGAATCTCACTTCTCGTTTAGCAGGCGAAGGACTAGAGCTTCTCGAGCCGCGGTCCGTAGACCCTTCTGGCTTAGAGGGGCTCGTTCTTCGATCCCGGTACGGGGAAGGAGATCGTGAACGCGCCTGTTTACGATCAGGCAAAGGAGAGAAAGCATACGCACGTGTTGAGTCGTAAGAATCATGATAATTGTCACGTTGGTGTTGATCTCGCGAATTTCTATGGTCATAGGATGATCTGTCATTCCTTGATCGATCCCAGTTATCATGTCGTGATTGTTGACGTCTGTCGTCGTCGTATCGATAAGGGTCCTGTCTTCGTTCGTCAGTCCGAGACTCGCGTCCGTCACCGCATCGATCACCAGAGTGATCACGTCTCTCTGGGTAATGATAAGATGGATAATCCCTAGCTCGGCGATCAAGTGAACTCACTCCCCTTGTGATTCTTTTACGTAGAGATTCAAGGGTCATTTTATCGATGTCTTCGCACTGTTCTATGGCTGCACGTAATGATTCAGGGCGGCTATAAAACGAGGTTTTTACAGCATCCTTACATGCTCGCTCATATAATGCTATATTCACGTCATTTCCGCGAGAGTAACTCTTAAATTGGACTAGAATATCATTTATTCGAAAATAAAATTGTTCGGGGGTCTCATTTTGTTTTCGTGATAATTTATGTAATTTTGACATTAGAAACCCGATAGGATCTTTAGGCCTAAAATGTTTCCGTAAGATGTCCAAGATTGCTTGGACGTTGTCTAATTTTTTATCTTCTAGATATCTTCTGGCTATGCCCGAGACTCTATTTATTACGTGTGCAACATAGCATTCATTATTAATTGGGGGTATCATGTGCATTTGGCGCGTTACAGCCCGATCGAATGTCTCATAATCGCACCCCTGTTCTCCCGAGAAAATCGGAAGAGTGGATGCAAAATCCTTCGCGGAGAAATACGATCGCTCTAGAGCGCTTAGGGAAAAATCTTGTGAGGACATATTGCTACTATTAGGATGAGCCATTCTTGGGGGTGGTACTGGGGGTTCCGTTCCGGGGTTCATAAAGATAGAAATTGAGACAATAAAAGATAGAATCTATCAGAAAAATAGCTCGAAAACTACTCGTAAAATTTGAAAGTTATCAGGAGAGAATATGACGCAAAGGGGTATTCTTTAACACAAGAAATTTGACCCGAATTAATATTCATAAAAAGTTATGTTGATTACAAAACTGTGACTTATGAGTAATTGACGGAGACCGACGGAAGGAATGTAGGTCGCGAAAAATATGCTGACCGCGTAGTTTATTATCATTGATTGATTGTCTCAAGAAATAAAATTAATTAATTCCATGAAAAATTTTAACGATTAATACTTTAAAATATAAATTTTGACGATTAAAAAATGAAAATGAAAGGATGATAAGTAAAGATGAGTAGAGGTATTGGTTCTGTGAAAGAGAAAACCTCAAATTGAAAAGAGTATTCTTTCAAGCGACAATCCCACCGCTGCCACCAGAAAACAACTGTAACGTCCGAAGATATTTATTAATTAATTAATTTGAATAATTAATTAAATGGATTGGTAGCAGCCAAAAGGCTAAACGAGGGATCTTGGACGAACAGAGCTTTTCTCTTCTAACATATATAATAATACTAGAAGAATTTGATTTAAAGAATTGTCGCAATGGAGTTTTACCTTACGAGAACCCACACCTCAGTTAATGAAATGAATGTGATGAAATCAATTATTTTTTTTATGCTTACCGTACAGTAGTATCGGCTTGGAGTGTATATATATATATTTCAATGAATCTGTTTAGCAACTTCAGCTGATGATCGAACGTAGGCAATCGATGTCGGTTTGTCAGGAAGTGGATTTAAGCAGCGTAAATAGAGGTGCTTCCTCAAGAAGACTTTGACGCACCAAATACTTTTACATTCACTTCACTTTTATTCCCAAAACCCGAGATACAATTGCACAAAAATTACAGGTTGTGAATAGAAAATAAAACTCAATAAGAGATTTATTATTTTGTTATGAGTCTTTTTGGAAGGCGTCTCAGTACGCACATAAACCGAAACGATTCTACGTTAGACTTTAACCAGGTTCTAAAAGCCGGAGTATACTATACTTCGTTAGGATAACTGTTGAAGATCTTAATAAAATTCTCTACTTCCTAACGCGACGTGGTCAGCGAGCGCGGGGCAATCAAGCTTGCGTTTCACCGTCTAGGTTGCCGATGTACCCATGAGTGATGATTTGTGACGGTTTTTATAGTAGTTAGTTGAGTCATGAATTGGGGAAATTTAGTGGAGATTTAGGACAGAAGTTGCAATAGATTCTGAAGTGCTGAATAAGCATGTATGACTTTAGGTGTTCCAGTTTATGATTTCTTCATCTCGAATGTTTTCGAAGTTAGCGAATTTTATGGAATATTTGAGAAAAAGAGAATTGGGTCAGATCTAACATCTTTCTTTTGATTTTTTTGTCAATTTTTTTTACTGACCAGTGCTGTTGTTGTCGCGGGTGAAGAATTAAAATTTTTTTAAATATTATGGACCTGTAACGACTATGGATCACTAGGCGATAATTATTACCAACATATGTCACTCAATAGCGTTGTAATTCTGGCGGTCAAAAATCCATATTTACTTCACACACAACAATTCGCCAATCATTGTTCTACACTTAAGGGTGTACACTTAGATTTGTGTCCGATGACCTCTGTTGCTGAACTGACTTGTTGGCAATCTGTTCTGTCCATATATATAGCTCTTACTCTAGCCGCCTATCATTGAAACACATTTCCTAACGCAATTTCCTATGTTCCATAATAAGTACGTCATATTTCAATTCTCAGAATAAATTCAAATATTGTTATCCGTGAGAAGGTCATATAAATAAATTTCAAAAAAATTTAAATTGAAAAATATTTTATTCTATAATTATTGTGGTAGATTTTGATTGTATTACATTGATATATATCTATCGCAAACGCCTTAATCCAAGACCCCTTACAGTTCTTCGAGAGAATATGAATTAGAGTGGCTAGAATATAAATCCGTTGAAATTTTTCAAAAATATCAATAATTATAGAAGATACATGAATTCAAAGTTTTGAATGTCGTTTCCAAGACATCACATAAAAGTCTCTTTAAAGCATTAATTTGACAGTGTATTCTATCCATTCTAACCTCCGAAGGAAACAGGATGACGTATCAAATAAATTTCATATCAAATTGATCGACGAAAAACATTAGAAAAAGAAAAAATTGAACAAGATGCTGTTATTCAAAAGCTTCATAAAAGGTTAGTTTCAAAGACGAATATTTTCGGAGACCGGTCTTGGGAAAATATTTTACTGAACGCATGATTCCGGGACATGCGAAATGATACGATTGCTAGAAGAGATTGAATAAAAAGATCTTATTCCAGAAATAAATGGAATCAGATACATCAGAAAAAACAGTGAACCAGAGAAGGGTTTTCGAATCGAACAAGCTTTTGAAAATGCTTCACAATCGGATGAAAAAGGTTGAAATATTCTCTATGCAATGTTATGTCAAACTTAAATGGATTTGATATTCCTATCATAGATATCCAGTTTATAATGAATTATCGATTGCAGCTTAGTTACAGGGTTCTGTAATCTAGCATTCTGTCAATAACAACTAAACATTCTTCAATTTTCTGAATTTTGACTAGCTTAATACTTGGAATCTTAGAGTATGACATTTGAAACTATTATATTATCTGAATGTTTTCATTAAAGAATAATAAGTATAAAAAAAATGAAATTTTCATAAATATCGTGAAAATAATTGCATAAATGAATCGGTCTTGGTATCCAATTGGCAAAGAAGGATCAGTCATTATTAGATGAAACAGAACTAAATGTTTCACTTCTCATGCTGAATTTAATATTAAATCGATTTCATTCCAACGGCTTGTGTGTGAGATTGCTCAGGACTTCAAGACAGATTTGAGATTCTAGAGCTCAGCTGTCATGGCTTTTTAAAAAACCAGCAAAGCATTCCTCGGTGGTTTCTTTGAATATACAAACTTGTGTGCCATTCACGCTAGGCAGGTGACTATCATGCCCAAGTACTTGCGCGTCATATTTGAGGAGAGCGAGTTTAAGCTACTCCAATAACCAATTAATTAACTCTTACATGATGTCATGTTTATGATCTGAATGTTACGAACATAATATATAATATGCAGGGTGAGGGTAAAAATTACTATACACATTGTGATAACTACTGACGTCGCTAACCTAACGAAGTTAAGAGAAACCTTGTATAATGGCTCGAACCAAGCAGACCGCTCGCAAATCGACTGGAAGTAAAGCCCCTCGAAAACAACTTGCTACAGTGGAACTCCTATAATTTCGAATCGCTAATTTCGATTTCCCCTTGTTTATTGGGCGGAGCGATTCCCCCACTTAATAGTATTCCCCTCATTTCTTTTTCGCGTCACGTGATACGTCATGATTTATCTTATTCTGGTTCTTAGCGACACAAAAAATTCCTCTGCATGTGACAATAATAATTTTCATCATTTTGTAGAATCAACTAATGACAAAATAATTTAAAATTGTTAACGATAAGATAATGCAAGTAATTACAATTTAATATTAATAGTAATAATTTGAATTTAACTAATCATTTACCTTGAATGAGATGCAAAGCATCATGACGTACTATATTTTACTAAGACCAATTAGGCATCGTCAATAACTTTGTATAAGTTTTATGTAATAATACGTGAATATAAAAGCTTATGACTTTGATATAATGTCACATTGATCAATAGAGCAGCTTAAGCTCGCTCTCCTCGAATACGATGAGCGAGTTGAATGTCCTTAAGCATGATGGTCACCCGTTTGGCATGAATAGCACGCAAGTTGGTATCTTCGAAAAGACCAACGATATATACTTCGCTGGCTTCTTGAAGAACCATCACAGCTGTACTCTGGAATCTTAAATCCGTCTTAAAATCCTGAGTAATTTTACGTACAAGCCGTTGGAATGGCAATTTACGAATGACTAACTCGTTGCTCTTCTGATAACGACAGATTTTTCGGAGAGTGACAGTTCCAGGTCGATAACGGTAAAGCTTCCTAACTCCTCCGGAAGCTAAAGCACTTTTACGAGCGGCCTTGGTACAGTGCGGCCCTATCCGACTCCCCTACTTTTTCAGTACAATCGTGACTCACGTAGACATTAAACCGCCAGGAGTGCTAGTAGTACTCACTGCGGATACACATGGGTCAACCTGCGCACAAGCTGATATTCTGTTTAAAAATTATCAGCAAGTTGCGAGACAATTAATCTTTACATTATAAAATTAAACTTCTAGTACTTCAGCTTTGTTTTTAATAATATGAAATGACTTATAGAAATTTATTTTTAATTACTCATTTATAAGAAATCCTTTCGAATGGTTGTTACAATTCTATTGAGAATTCTCAAAAATGAAATGAGCCTAACCGTTTAAGGATAGGGATGAGTGTGCCGGGTCAGAGCAAATGGTAGACAGGTCTTGGTTTAACAAAAATTATAACAAGTTTATTTAACACTATCAACAGGTACACAATTATATAAGTTTGATTTCACGAATACTTGGTGAATGTCTGTCACTGATTTATCACTGAATGTTTATGAATGTCTATTAATTAGCTTGACTTGGTGTGTTCAGTATTATTGACCTCCCACACGAGCTCAACACGCTTCTCAAGTCAAGCAAGAATATGATTGTGCACGTGGCGTTAGCCTAACTAGCAATGTGAAGTGAATGTAATTTATTTCAGGTGAAATAAATCTTGAATGTCTAAAATAACACTTGATGTAGTTATCGAATGAAGTACTGAATGTTTTCGTCGATTCAGAATGTCACTTGAATTAATGATTGATTCAAAATTTATAGATTTAAGTGAAAGAAATTAGAATGGCGTGTACACGTGAATGAGAACAAAAAAGGAAATTTACTTTATTTAATATATCGAAAATACTATGAATTTTCTTAAAATATTTGTTGATTAAAGTTTAGAATGACCAGATGAATAATTGATATTACTTCGAATGTCACAAGCTTCACAGATTGTCTTACAAGAATTAGATTTTGATGAATAACAGTGGATGGCGTCCGAATGTCTTGAGAACAGGGAAAAGAATAATGCGCGACAGGAACTTCACAGGTCAAACTTGACACCATATTTTAGTCAATTGAGTGACTAGAATTTGAGAATTTATTGATTGTCTGGTCGATTCATCATCGACTCAGTATCAAGATAGCCGTCGGAGTTCCCTCAGCTGATTATTTGAATTGAGAATTGATTAATTCTCAACAAATTCAAAACTTTTTCTCCACATAAATATTGTTTTTTAACAAATATTACCAAGAAAGTAAATAAAATAATAAGCAAGTACTAAATTATAATAAATACAAAAATTTAAAAAAAAAAATAATAATTAGCAAATGACAAAATGGAGAAGCAAGCCTCCTATCGCAGATTAAATAATAGTTTAGAAAGTTTTCTTGTAACTTCATCGTAGCGCGATTGGTAAGGTACTGGTCATGAGACGTTAAGGAACTAAGATCAAACCTGATCCGATTTATTTTTTTTTTTTTTTTTTTTTTTAACATTAAATAATTAATTTAATCTTTTAATTTTTCTATTATGTTTGAGCATTAATAAATATAATTCAAAATATATGAATTTTCTTTCACGCTCAGAAAATATGTACGATTTACAATAATATTATTGTATATAATTAAGAACTAATGTTGAAAATATGTCATAGACTAAGAAAATATAAAAGTTCATTGTATACTTAATTTATTTTCAGTAAAAAAAGATTGTACAATGTTTAGTCTTAAATAATTAGAAGTACTAACATCGAAAATTATAAAAAATATCTGCAGGCTCTTTTTAAAATATTACACTCATAATAGCAATTCCTTTCGTTCTTTGCAAGAAATGTAGATACCAGCAAAAGTATTCGTACAGTTAGGAAATGATAATGTCATCGTGAACCTATATTCAAAACTAAAATAACATTTCTTGAAAGTATTAGGTCTTTTGAAAAATAATCATTACATTTAAATAGTAGTTAGTATTTTTTCATTTATTTATTAAGTGTACGAATACTTTCGCTGTTATCCAAAAATTCCCTTGGTACACACATATGGACATAATGATATCGCATATCCAGCTATATTATAAACATGTGCTAATATTAATTAGAAATATAAATATTATTTTTTTTATCGCCATTTCAGACCAGCAACCTCTCCAACTTTTTACGTAAGAAATTTATTTGAATTTCTCATTCTTAAAATAAAATTAATATCATAGAAATTGATTACATGCAAAATTCAATAAAACGGATCATTTTATAGTTTTGCCCTAACAAATTGAGATCGTGGATGAATATTATGTAAGTATTTGTACCTGAATGTCACTAACATTATGAAACAAAACGAAGTGTCCTAGAATGTCATATCATATTTAATTTTTCCCCTATTGAGTGCAAGTCGCAATTACTTAATTATTGCAATATATTTTACATCTTACTAAGAAAGGACCCATTTTAAATATTTACGTAGCCCCAGGTAATAACTTTTAACTTTTATTTATAAATTCCATCTTCTTGTCAACTTCTGTACAATTCGAAGATTCGTCTCTTTTCTCTTTGCGGGGTAGGTAGTTACTATACGGGCACATTCTCTAATAGTTCTTAGTTCAGTTTCAATCAATGGCTTTTATGATGACTTTCCTTGCAATTTGCCTCATTATACGTAAAGTTAGGTATTTTCCTTGAAAATGTCTTACTTCAAAGAATTGTATTGTAAAATTTCCAATCACTTTGCAGAGTTAATAAAATAAATCCCAAGCGTTCATAAAATATTCTGTTTTTTTACCATGAAGAAAGCAGACCAGAAATTTTAAAACATGTTTAAATTTCAGCAAAAATGTATTTACCTGTTAAATTCAAAATTTAATTGAATTAAAAATTACAGAAATATATAAACTTGAGTTTATTTAGCACAATTCTCTGAAACATAACTAATAATCGAAATATAATGAAAAAATAAACTAATAATTGATTTCATTTTTCAAAGAAAAATGAGAGTTGAAACACAAATGTAACTATGCAAATTAAATTTTATATTTCTTCATTTTTGTGAATTGATTGACATTATTTCTATCACATTTAATAAATAATGTCTCGTCAATTTTTAATTCTGCATATTATCGTCAAATAACATTGGCTGAAAAACTCAAACTCCTCCCCAAAGGGCAGACGTTACCGAATATTTGTACACCCTCATAATGCATACCTCGACATATAACATTTTGCAATTTTGTGGAAAAACACCATTGACCAATTAAAATCACAGGTATACTCGGCTGTATAAGTACCGCCTCGAAACGTGCCTTCATTACGTAGAGTGGCATATATAAATGCCAAATTTTCGTCAATTGCAGCCATTCACATTCGTAGTGAGTTACAATATTGTATGGGTATATTTCATCGAGTGTCTAAGTAAAACGGTAAATTTTACGGAAAAATTTTTGAAGTTTAACGGAACGAGATTTTTTAAATAATTATAATATTATGACGTCTTGTGCAATACCAGGATGCAATTCTGGCCATAAACCATACCAAGAAAAATCGTTTTTGTTTAGTATACCGAAAGAAAAAGCATTGCGGGAGAAGTGGCGAGTTGCAATGCGCCGTAGTAACTTGAAAGATAGTGAACGAATTTGTGCAAAGCATTTTAAAATTGAATAACTGATCGTCAAGAGAATCTTAAGGGACTAAAATGGAAAAGAACTTGGAGTGGTAAGTTAATCATAGCCAGCTATGTAAATTAACATCGACACTTTTAGACATTTTATTTACCAAATTATTTAGATTAAATACATCCTGTTGAATCTTATAGAATAGTTTCTATCGTATATTCGCGAAAATGAATGGAAGAAAATTATATTTAAGAGTATTTTTGAAGTAGATAATTACTCGGATACAATTTCTGTCCTACATACAGTATTCATTACTCAGCGAAAATCAGTACGCCCAATTGTATATTATTTAATCGAAAAATCATAGGGACTGCTGATGTGATACTCACAGAACGCAATTAAGTTCCAACCTTTGGAAGAGAACTATTTCTTAAAAAAGTAAAACTTCTAAAATTTACCAGATTTTTTTTTTTTTCTAAACAAGTTATTTTGTTAATTTTAAAGTTATTAAAAATAGTTTTATATCTGAGAAAACGCAACTTGGCCGAGAGCCGCTCGGACTTGCTACCTTAGAGGCTCTGAAGTCTACATATACGTACAACTGGTTTACTCAGTAAAAGTAGTCTAAAATCTCTGAAATTAACCAGAATTTTTTTTTCCCCCAAGCAAGTTATTTTATTAGTTCTAAATTTCTTAAAAATAGTTTTATATCCGAGAATGTAAAATTCTCTGATATGAAACGATTGTTAATGGATTTATAGCTTGTCAAATAATTGTAATTATTCATCTACCTGTATGTATGACTTTTTTTTAGTCACCACGTAAAATACCAAAATCGACACCCAGTGCTGTTCCATCCATTTTTTAGTGGAGTGAAATGATTGAAAATTTGGATTTATGACAACTGAATAAAAACAATGCCGACAATCTACCTGAAAATCCTATCAGAAGAAATTCATCAGGTGTTGATAGGGTCCAGCGGGAAGCTGAATCCTCTGTATTGATCAACCATGAAAATTATCATCAAACCACAAATTATTCATTCACTTTCATTGAAGTATCGGAACATACGAGCAATGAAATCCCGACATCTTGGACTAAGACTTCACATAGTGTGATTGGTGGACAATATTTAATATATGCTTTTACTGAGTATATTACTGACAATAATACAGTAACAGAAAAATTTACAGAAAAAAAAATTATTAACGATCGACTTAGCATCGCGTTCAAAGTCAATGACATCATTATCGACAAGAACATTATTTTCAATCAATGTATTGATTCTATAAAAGTTCTTGAAGTTGCTATCAGGGAATTCGACAAGAAGCTTGTATGCAATGGTGCAAATGTAATATAATTAGGCATAATAAATGCACATTATTGACTGAAAAAGCACCGTGTGAATATTGTAAGAACGTAAGAAAAGTTTTGAAAAGAAAAATAACAAGGAATACCAAAATGAGCAATGTTAAGGCCAACATGATACAAAATAGCAATTGCGATCATGAACATTTGAAAGAGAAGTATGTGAAATTGAAAAAAGAACATGTACAATTAAAAATGAATAATACTCGTCTTCAAGAAGTTAATGATCAATTGAAAGCTTCGTTGGCAGCAACACATGATCGAATGTCCTCAATGGATGAGAAGATAATTGATACGATACTGGAAAACAATGATAAAAATATATCAGATGAACAGAAGAGTGTAATCAAAGCGATTTTTAATGCTTCTAAACGTAATAGTCGAAATGGTAGAAGATATTCCGATAATTGGATATATATGTGCGTTCTTCTACACATGAAATCTCCAACAACATACCGATTCATCGAGAAAATAATATTCTGTCATTACCGTGCCCTAGCACTATCAAAAAGTACGTTGAAAAGTAAAATTTTATCATTGATTTGCTATTGAAAATATTATATATATATATATTATATATTATATATGTTTTGCAAAATATTTATCACCACAATCAACAATATAGCCCTTGTATTTTTTTTTAGGCACTTATCTGCTGTAACTATAAGCTGTGGTTTTAATAACGATTTCTTTCATTCATTTAAAACCTACATAAAGAAACGAAATCAAAAAAATGGTATATTATTGATTAATGAAATTGGGTTACGAGAAAGTATTGCTCAATTCATCGGATATAAAGACTATGGAGAAGGAAGCCCGGTTGATAACGTACAAAGTGAAGCAAATCACGGCTTAGTGTTTATGTTTCAATCTTTGACTGATTCATTTACACAACCAATAAGCGTTTCTGCTTCTCATGGGCCAACTTCGGGAATGATGCTAGCAAAATTAATTATCAGTGCCATAATATTGTTGGAAAAATCGGGTGCGACGATTTGAAGCATTATTACGGATAGCGTGGCCTTAAATCGGAACTTTTGGTCTGAGGTTGGTGTGAATGGAAAAATGGATAAATTGAAGCCACATTTCCAGCATCCTATTCATGAAGATAGGAAAATATATGTCTTTTCAGACACTCCACACTTGATCCAAACTATAAGAAATCGTTTGTACGATAAAAAAAACGCTAAGGTTAGTACAATAGTTGAATCTTGCTGGTATCTACATTTCTTGCAAAGAACGAAAGGAATTGTTATTATGAGTCTAATATTTTAAAAAGAGCCTGCAGATATTTTTTATAATTTTCGATGTTAGTACTTCTAATTATTTAAGACTAAACATTGTACAATCTTTTTTTACCGAAAATAAATTAAGTATATAATGAACTTTTATATTTTCTTAGTCTATGACATATTTTCAACATTAGTTCTTAATTATATACAATAATATTATTGTAAATCGTACATATTTTCTGAGCGTGAAAGAAAATTCATATATTTTGAATTATATTTATTAATGCTCAAACATAATAGAAAAATTAAAAGATTAAATTAATTATTTAATGTTAAAAAAAAAAAAAAAAAAAAAAATAAATCGGATCAGGTTTGATCTTAGTTCCTTAACGTCTCATGACCAGTACTTTACCAATCGCGCTACGATGAAGTTACAAGAAAACTTTCTAAACTATTATTTAATCTGCGATAGGAGGCTTGCTTTTCCATTTTGTCATTTGCTGATTTTCATTTTTTTTTTTTTAATTATTGTATTTAATATAATTCAGTACTTGCTTATTATTTTATCTACTTTCTTGCTAATGTTCGTTGAAAAACAATATCTATGTAGAGAAAAAGTTTTAAATTGTAACAACCATTCGGAATGATTTCTTATAAATGAATAATTAAAAATAAATTTCTATAAGTCATTTTATATTATTAAAAACAAAGCTGAAGTACTATAAGTTCAATTTTACAATTTAAAGATTAATTTTCTCGCAACTTGCTGATAATTTTTAAACAGAATTTCAGCATGTGCGCAGGTTGACCCATGTATCTACGCAGTGAGTACTACTTTAATGAAAATATTTAGATAATACAATAGTTTTAAATGTCACACTCAATGATTCCAAGTATCAAACTAGTTAATGTTCAGTAGTGTATAATTTTTATTGACAGAATGCAAGATTCCAGAAACGAAGTGAAATTACTGTTATTGACTTACTTTCGGATAAATTTTTTACAGCTTAGCCCATTTTTTTGGGCCAAATTTTTTTGAGCGACCATGACAAATTTCATCTTCCTATAAAACTCCGTTCTATTTCACACTATTCTATCAGTCTACTGAGCTAGTTAGTTATTTTTTTAAGATAGAAAAGAATTTGAACAAAAAAATGTCTTATTAAATGAGTAAAAAATGTTACATTTCAATGAGACATTTTCTGAGATAGAATACGTAAATTAAGACGATTTGACCTATTTTCTATGCTTCTAAGTTGTATTTCACACTCTTCTATTAGTCTACTGAGCCAGTTTTCTATTTGTCCAAGATAGAAAAGATTCGAACATAAAAATGTCTTATTAAATCAGTAAAAAATGTGACATTTGAATAAGACATTATTTGGGAGAGAATAAAACAGCCTCGGAACCAAGCAAGCTTAAAAAATACATCATTATTAAATGAAATAGCTATAAATTTTTCATTTACAATGTACTTTTGATTGAATAAACGTTAACTTCAATTGTTATATGATTTATAGTGTTTAACATTATATTGTCGATTTCTAATTTCGAATTTTTATAGTGTTTATGAAATTTGCACTTTTCATATGAAATTTATTATTTTATCACTTTATAATTTTATTATTTCCTTGTATTTCCAGAAACATATCACAGAAAAAAAATTTGTTGAAACATTGTAATATTCCTGTTGTTGCATAATGTGTCATTCTACAAAGATATTTATTTAAAAAAAATCTCCATTACTCAAGGTAGTATCCGCCGAAGCAATTACTTTTAATTGTTTTTGAACCGCATTATTTTTATAGAATAATAAAAAATGAATATTTTGTCCTCTGAACAAAAAAGATTTGACGGCTAGAAATAAAGATATTTGCAATTAAAGGTTGTTATTTTGTCATGCAGTCTTATAGCAGAAGGTAACCTGTTATCGTTCTTGAGTAACTAGTCGAAAATGTCATTTTCGTTGACGTTTAAAAAAGTCAGAAACCAATGAATATGTATTCAATTTTTCAGTGAAATTTCATACAGTCTTGACGTTTAGTTATTAAACAAAAAATTATTATAATTAACTTTCCGACAACAAATTGAAGAATAGTAATGTGGTGATACGTAAATATACGTAATGTCGATGTATTGGTACAGGGCCGTACCAAGAATTTCTTTAAATTGTAGAAAAAAATTATTCATAATACTTTCCAATTATTATCAAAAAATACTTTTATCGTATTAAAAATAATTGCTGAATGTAATTTCTCGGAAGTTTACATATTTTCTTTGATATATAATTCATTCTATTTGGCTGAGGCACAATGAATTGAATTTTAATATGAGCTTTCAGGGGATAACTACCTTAAACTAGAATATCTGTCGACATTGACTGTGTCGTAATTTTTCCATTTCACGTACAATTTACAGGAGTATCTGAGTTTTACATCATTTTGTGTGTATTGGTGTGTCTTTAAAGATGAATAACATGTAATAAACATTCGTTACAACAAGCAGATACTTTTTCCTGCTTTTCATGTGCTGGTAGATGTCTGTGTGGTCATCTGATTGACATGTTCTACACTTTTACCGATAGATAATGAAGTCGGGTACAGCTGAACCAGCTGAACGCATAAATGCCTGGTTCATACCTTAAAAGTAATTACTGACTGAAATAGATTTTTTTTTTCAAATAAAGTTTCTAATCATAAATTTTTTAATCCTGGGTCATATTTAAAATGGTGAACCTGAGTAATGAAATTACTAAATTTAACAAACTCATTATGTTTCATGAGTTGTAATTATTTTTTTTTATAATTAGGAAATTAGCAAATACTGGTTAAAATGAAAATTATCTACGAAAATTCAATAGAAACTAAATAATTTTTGTTTTTTGATGGAGTTCCATAGCTGTCATCTTAATCTTGTATGATGAAAAATAAAAAATTAATTATTTATAATTTATGAAATTTTCGTCAATAATTTTTACTTTAACCAGTATTTGCTAATTTTCTAATTATAAAAAGAATAATCACAACTCATAAAACATAAAAGTTTGTTAAATTTAGTAATTTTATTACTCAGGTCCATCATTTTAAATATGACCCATGATTAAAAAATTTATGATTAGATACTTTATTTCAAAAAAAAATCTGTTTCAGTCGGTAATTTCTCTTGAGGTATGAACCAGGCATTTTTGCGTTCAGCTGTACTTATAATGCTTTATATATCTTTAATGCTCCCAAGTGTATAAGCTTATCACATATAAAAGTAAACAACAGACTAGGAACAGAGAGTGGGGGCTGAGCTTGCTCGCCGACTGCCCGAACTCGCAGTCTTCTCTCTGGTAAGAAACGGAGATGGATAGATATATTCTGTGATCTGTCTTGCTTGCAACAGATGATTCAAGAATTCGTAAATTTTTTGGTGCCCTAAGGATCCCTTTTTTACATGCATCTCTGTAAATTATTATTTTTCAAACGATTTCCCTGTTACCTATTCAATTTCAATTGCCATCGAGCTTCGGCCTTCCACCGCACAACGCGAGGGCGTAAAATCAACTTCGGGAGATTTTCTGACTTCAGCCCACCCTTAAGGACTCTTTTTATTCAATAAATGGTTTGATTAAAATTTTCTCTCAATATATCTTTATTATTTTTTACATTATATCTTTACTCAAAGTACTTTCAATATAAATATTTTAACTGGCAGTTTATGTGTCAACCAAATTCGATAGTAGCGTTGCACACGGCTAACATACGTACTATTGTTATAACGAAATTTTATAGTTTTTTTTTAGTGACTTATAATTTTTTATTCATGGGTTTATTTTCCGAACTGAGTGATGGTTAACAATTTATTTCTATATATCAGTGCGTCATTTTATTAATTAGTATAAATAATTCGTTATTTACTTTGTTTATTTTAATTTTTCAAAATAAGTAAGTATTCGTTAGTACTCGATGATAATGGAAGTTATTACGTACACAAAGAGTCACATTTACAGGAGATCTCTACTGGAAAATATAAAATAAAATCAACTGGCTTTATTGTATCGATAATATGTTATAATAGTAAGTATTAACTTTTTTGTTTTTTATATAATTGAAAAATATTATAAATAAGTCGACCATTAAAAAACATGAGTGTTTGTTTCACGTAATTTCTATGCTCATTTTTTTTTATAGAAAATAAAGAAACATTAGATGTCTTGCGAGCTAACCTTTAAAAGAAACGGCCCTCGCTGGAGCTCCAAAACGTTAATTTTCGAACACATGAAGGTATTTTTTCAAATATTATTTGTTTAAAAAAACATTTATTAATTTTTCGAAGAAAGTACTGGTTTTTCCTTTACTTTATTATTTAAAAATATCATCATGAGCTAATGTTTATAAAAAATGATTTCCTTTCAATCCTTTACAAGGCGTTATACGTTTATATTGATATCTTTCCTAGAAAATAAAACTCTGGATAGTATGCAGATAACCTTCAAAAAGAACTTCCTTCATTGTAGCTCCAAAACAGAAATCTATTAGTACTTACTGGTAAATTTTTTGAAGTTCATTTATAAAAAACAGTTAATTAACCTCTAGTAACAGATACCAAAACATTTATGTCATCGTTTTATTAGACATAAAAGTGGTACTTTTCGTTATCTATATAGAAATTATTGTTTAGTTATATTATTCATAATAATATTTTATATCAATATACTTAATAATATTGATGAATATGTGTACTTCATTGACTTATAATTGATAAATTTACGTTTTTGACACATATACGTCAAGCTGTTAAATTTTAAAATGATAATTTTCATCCATTGCGTGTGAACTAATATTTAAACTTCTTGTTATTCATGATATTCTATTTTTACTTCATTACTTAATGTAAAAAATTCCTTGATGCTATGTTGATTAATCATTTCATTTACTGGCAATCTGTAGTGATTAAAAAACAATTTTTTTCTCAGAAAAACCTAACAACATAAATATTGATAATTCTAAGGATGATCGACAAAAAATACCTATGCAAGATAAACATGAGTTTAATGATTCTTCAAACTTGAATGACACTTCATTTTCATCCATTTTGAATCTTGATGTACCAATGGATAATCAAGATTTCGGGAATTTGTCTTATTCAAAAAAAGATAAAATTTCATCGAACTCAAACCAGCTTTCTGTGCTTGATAATTTTTCTATGGAAGAACGAGTAGATTCTATAGTTGTCGAAGATTTCGTCGTAAATGTCGTTGATCAAGCAGCCGATAAAAACATTAGTGAACAATGTGAAATATTGTTCGCCAATAATCTTGAACATGATTCATTAATACATAATGATTTGAGTCAAAATGGTGAGTATTTCTGATAATAAAATATTAAACAGATTATGCAGCAAACTGTATTGATTATCGTTTCAAAAAACACAGAAACAAAAAAGGTGCGAAATATGCATCATCAACATAACTGAGGTAATTGAATGGAATATAGAATAATATTCGCAGTATTAGTCTAACTTTCTTTCCTACTAAGATTACATCTTTTTCTCTTTATTATCTCATCGACTCATTTATCTATAATTTTTCTCAAGAGAATAGTGATTGATATCTAATGAAATCTTATAAATGATTTTTTATTATCAAGTGCAAATACTAATAATGTATTTCAATGCATGAACTGCCTGGAATTAAACATCTTTATAATCAAAAAATATTAGTGGCATGTGTTATTAATTTAATTTTCTAATAAGAATGGTTTTTTCTGAAACGATAATCAGAAAATATTATTTGCTATTTAATCCTTTGAAAAAATTTCCATTCAGCTAGAACCTTGCTTTATTTTATTTGGATTTGATATAATTTGATGCTTGTTTGTAATTTATAATGACCCGAATTTATTGTAAATTCCTCATGGTTTCACGTCATGCTTTTCATTTTTAGAAAGTATTCATCAATTTCAAAGGAAAGTGTTCAATCAAGATGAAAGTAATCTAAATGAAGTTTCTTTAACATCTATTAATCAAGTATCGAATAAAGATTCGTATTGCATAAATTCTTCGAGGACTGGATATCATCATTCTGAAGATTCGCAATCTCTGCACAATATTTCAACTACTTATCAAGGTAAAAAGTACAAACAAATGAATATATTTATTATTTATGGGAAATTACATTATTTCAATTACTTCCAGAAAATACCATAATTGCAGAAAGTGAGAATTCAACAGAATCAAATAAAGACAATGATTACCAACTTCTGAACCTGAATCCGAATTAGATGATTGCGATTATACTGCTAGTTCTAATAAAACCAATAATAAGGGAAATGATTCTAGTGAAATAAACCGTAGTATTAATAATAGTACTGCTGATGAATATATTGAAAAAAAGAGACTTCGGCATCGAAGCCTTACCCATTCGATGAGCCAGGAACTTCAGCACTCAATAGTGCTAATATAGTAACTGAACTTTCTCATGGTCCAAGAGGAGAGAAAAAACAAAATCATTGTCTGTATTGTTTTGAACTTTAAGTAAACTTCCTCGACACTTGGAACGCAGACGAAACAATGAAAAATTGGTGAAAGAATTCTTATCATATGCACCGAAGTCATTAAAAAGAAGGCAACTGATTGCAAATATTAGAAAAAAAGGTAATTTTTTGTATATGGATGCTCTTAAAAACAAGGATGAAAAGTTTGTACCCGTTAGGAGACCAAGAACTAAAGATAAAGCTAAAGATGATAATTATCTTGTTTGCACAGCTTGTAAAGGGATTTATATTAAAAGTCATTTAAGAAATCACTGTAAGGATTGTATTGGGAAAGCATCATCGAGTCGTGGAATTTTACAAGCTGCAAGAAGGATAACTGGACAAGTACATGAAAAAGCTTATTCAAAAATGCGACAAGAAATATTACTAAAAATGCAAGATGATGAAATAGGTAGAACAGTTCGATATGATGAACTTATTATCCTTTATGGTAATGACATGTCTGATCGATGCAGAGCTCAATACTGACATTCTATAATTCGGTCTGAGTTAAGATTACATGCACGATTTGTGTTAAAAATGCGAAAAATCGATGAAGGAATTACGGATCTCATGTCTATTCTTGATGCACAATACTATAAAAAGTTGTTAGAGGAATTAATAAAATGGGAAAAATAAATACAGTTAATGGAATTTACATGAAACCAAACTTAAGTCCAAAGTCCAAAAAACTTAAAAATAACTTTGAAAAAATTAGTAAAGCTTTTAATTGCAGAATCTGTTCAAAGACAAGATTAAAAATTGAAGAAAAATGCAAAAAATTTTTTAAAGTTAATGGAATAAGGATTTATAAATACAATAAATAAAACTGTGACAGAATCACAAATAGAACTTAAAAGAAATAAGCAAAGACGTTTACCAATCACAAGTGATATTTTTAAATTGAGTAACTATATAAAATCGAATATAATGATTAACTATAAAAATTTACAGAAGTCATGGAATTGTGAATCTTGGAAATTATTAACACAATTAACTTTAGTTTATGTTGAAGTATTCAATCGGCGACGACCAGGTGGAACAGAACGTTTACAGATCAAAGATTACAGAAATTATGAAGCCATCACTCAAGACGATGAAGATTATCAACAGCTTTCTCGAAAAGATAGAAAATCTGCAGAAGAATATGTCCGTGTCATTCTAAAAGGTGTCGTTTCAAAAACAACCGGTTTCAAAAACTCTATCGAGATGTACCTCTCCTTCTCAATAAGATGATGCATAACAGCATCAAACTAATTTTGAAAAACCGCAATAACGCTGGAATAAATAAAGAGAATCCGTATGTGTTCGCAGCTCCGCACCCTGATAAAAAATATCATGATTTTTTCAGGGCTGTAAAATCACTAAATAAGTTCGCTCAGAACTGTAACGCACAAAGTCCATCAACTTTAAGAAGTACAATGTTGAGGAAACATCTGCCTCTAAATGTGCAAATATGGATTTGACAAAAATTCATACTGATATGTCGCTAATTTTATGGGTCATGCTTCGAAAATTCATGGAAACGTTTACCAACAACGAAAAAATACTGATATTTCATCTATTTCAAAAGTATTGGAAACTGTACAAGGTACTCGTAATAAAGTTAATATTAATACAAGCCAAGAAACACAGGATGAAGAAGTGGATAACGTTCCTGAAAATGATAACGACGATAAATTGGATGATATCAACTGTTCCGAAGAAGAAACTGAGGCAAGCGCTGATAGAAATGAGAATCCACAAAAAATAGGACAAGGTAAGATCAGATTGATTGCACAGAGATATAAATAAATTTTTTCTACTAACACAGAATACTTTCATTAATTTATTATAACACTATACTATAATTAATTATTTAGGCAAGCGAAGAAGTACTCAAAAAAAACGATGCATTTTCGAAGAAGTTAAATTGGCAACAAACCAATTTAGAGATTACATAGACCAGAAAAAATTGCCATCATTGAAAATTATTAAAAAACTACAAAAGGAACACAACTTCGTGGTCGACCGGAAACTAGCAACTATAAAAACTTGGGTTTCAAATCAAATAAAAGAACAAAATTGCAATTAAAAATGAGAATTATATAAATATTAATTTTGTTTTTACTAATTAAAAAATTTCCTTTTTTTATCTGTTACAATTTTAGAAAAAGTTGAAAGCAATAAGAGCGAAAAATTGTTCGAATGTTTCCAATCGCTGAATAACTATTAATTAATTATAAATACTCAATGAATTGTTGTATAAACAAAAAATCAATCAAATTTTTTTATCAATTAAGTAGCTTTAAATTCTGTTTATGCATAAATAATCAAATAGATGTCTCACGTAATTATGAATTGATGAATTTTTTTAAATATTTAGATCTGTTGATGGTTTTTATTCGTTAAAAAGCCTTCAACCATGTAAAATCTATACTATATCGAATCAATTATCCGATGTCTGGATGTTTGACATTATTTTTAATTCACCAGTGGTTTTTTGGTTATAACTCCTTACTTTTGGGAGCAAAAATGTCAATAATGAACTCAATGAAATCAATTTCTAGGTGTATAGTTACACGATTTAATGATATTAATATCAACTAAATGTTTTCATTAGTTAAAAATTTTATGCATGTTACTGTAAACAACAAATCTGTAAGATGTTGTGCGTCATTAATTGATTTTTATTTGTTCATTCTTAGTTAGTAATTGAAAATTTATGTGACGTTTCGATGAAATTAAAAAGTTAAACAAAGTTTATTTCATAATTTATCTTTAATTAAGTTGAGTTATATATACAAAACGATTCTATGAATGTTGGTATACCATAATATATTTATTATTTTTAAGCAATAACATGATATTGTCAAAAATGTTACAAATTTGAAAAAAAAAAAAAACATTTTCGAATTTTACTCTACTTTTTACGATGATGTTTTATGGTGCGAATGAGTAAAAATACTTCACATCATGGTACACTACATAAATCAATACGTGTCAAAAAGAAATGCTATCGTCATACTGAATATGAAAAGTACATACCGTAACTAAACGTCTAAAGATTCAGATAAATTAATAATAATTTATAGCGATGAATTAAAAAAAATTGGGCTGTTATACAGTTAGAAGGCTAGTAAAGAATAATTTGAAAGAAATTTCAGAATGTTTTTATCATAGGATTTGTTTTTTTGATTCTAATTAAAAATCAAATTTTATTACACCGTTGTGAAAAACATTCAGAAGAGTCACTAGTAATTCTATTAAAAAATAAAACTTGAATTTTTAGCACGTCCTGAAATCTAAAAATGTGTAGATAGAGAAAGTTGTTGTTGATCATTATAATCGATTTAACGGCTAAAAATTTTATAATACAATGAAAGGAAAGGAAGAAGTAATTTGAAAAATACATAATTTAAACCGTTTCTTAAATCAATTTGCATTGAATACTCGGAGTGAATGCAGTATCGTGGAATCTAACATCCCGAGGAATAAATTTTTCTCTAAGAAATATCATATATTTCAGATTCGAATTACCAAGCTATTTTTGACAAAAATCTCTCTTATTCGATCGACATGAATATTAGTTTTCATGTGGGTGATATTTGATACAAGTTGATGCATAGAGTACAGGCATTTAAGATTCTGGAGATAAAAATAATAAATCACTAAATTTCTGAAAATTCTACCAGCTTAGAGCTTCAAGTAGTACAGTATGACTACAAACTTCTATTCTATTGAGATATTTTAATTAAAAGGTAACGTGTACATGAACAATTCAATGTTTTAGTATACATCTAGATAATTATAGCTATTTCCAAAACGGTCTTCTAATCCATCAAGCTTAAAAAACTCACTTTCATTGGACAAAGAAGCTCTAAATATTCGACTACCCACACAATTCAAATCCAAACATCACCCTCATTCTTTTAACATAGATATTTGTAATAAGAATCTTGATTTTAAATAACGCTCAAGCACAGAGTCCTGGAATCTAGCATTCTGTCAATAGAATTTATGCATCACAAAATCCAATCGAATTCTAGAAGCATAGAGCTTGGGAAAGAATTGTCTGATTTCTAATTTTCATACGATTGAGAGTTCATTGGGAGGTAATTTGTACAAGAACAATTCAAAATTATTGTGAATATAGAGCAAATGATAGATGTTGCAAAAGAGGTCTTGAAATCTAACACGCCTGAATAATTCATTATCTTCAGATTGGAGTGCGCTGAACATTCTATCTTCTACACCATATTTAGCGAAAATTGCTTTTTTTTTATTAATAAGAATATATGTTACTGCATCCGTTATTTGTAATAGAAGTTAATACATAAAGTCTTGGAACCGATCATTCTAACAAAAAAATTTGTACATTACAGAATCGCTTAAAATTCCACTAGAATCCTATTTGAATGACAGCATGGACTTTAGAGATCTAGCATTTTTACAATACATATTATACATAATTTAATCATATCAAATTCTACAAGCATAAAGATTGAAAGAGGACTGCCTGACTCCTACATCCTATGTGTTGAAGATATGTTTAAAAAAAAAGCAATCTTTACAAAGACCAATTAAAAATGATTGTATATATTTATAGAATCAGACATATTGCAAAAGAGGTCTTAGAATAAAACACGCCTAAATAATTAATTATCTTCGAATAAGAAAGCTCTAACAGCTCTAATTGCTACACCGTTCTTAGCAAAAATAATTCTCATTCGATAAATATAATAATTCATTTAAATAAATGCAATCGAAAGATCCAGGAAATTAATAATTATGATTCTAACCGAGCTCTTACAACTCAATAAGGTACATTATATTTAGCGGAAATTTCTCTCTTTCAATCAATAAGATTATTTATTACTTTATTCGTGATTTGTAATAAAAGTTGATACATAAAGTCCTGGAATCTAGCATTCTAACAATAAAATTAAAATACTACTAAATCTCTTAACAATTCTACTGGCATAGATTTTTGCACAGTAATGTATGTCTTCTAATTTTTATGAAAATGAAGTAAGTCAATTAAAAGGACCTTTGTACGAGAACAATTGAAAATTATTGTACATTTTTAAGTAAATTATGTTTCTTGCACAATCGGTCTTGGAATCAAACACGCTTCAAAAATTCATTATTTTATGATTAGCAAGCTCTTACAACTCAATATGGTACATTTTTTTTAGCCGAAATTATTCTTATCCAAGTAATATGATTATTTATTACAACATCCGAGATTCATGATGGAAGTTAATACATGTAGTCCTGGAATCTAGCATTCTAACAATCAAATTAATACACTACTAAATCTCTTACAATTTCACTGGCATAGAGTTTGGGATAGTACTTTATGACTACTCACTCGTATTCTATTAGTGTATGTCAATTCAAAGGTCATTTGTACAAATACAATTGAAAGATCCAGGAGATATTTCAAAAATTATGATTCTTACTGAGGTAGTCTTGAAGTCGTGAATAACTTAACAACATTGGATAAAAGAGTTCTGAATATTTGATTCGTCATACTATCCAATCACGACATCACTATTATTCGCTTAACATGCATATTTCTTATTAAAATCTTGATATTCCAATAATGTTAGAGCATGGACTACATACTGCTAACTGGAATTCAGCATCTTAACAATAAAATTTATACATTAGTTAGTCTTATAAAATTCTACAAGCATAAAACAAAGCTTGGAATATTATTGTATGGCTGCCAACTTGTATTCTATTAGTATATGTTAATTGGGAAGTCATTTGTACAAGGTCATTCGAATGTTCCAGGAAATATTTCAAAAATCATGACTTTTGCCAAAATGGTCTTGGAATCCACCGAACCTAAAGATCTCACTATTATTCGATAAAAGAGTTTCGAATATTTTATTTGCTATACAATTCAAATCCCAAAATTACTTTTATTCTATCAATGCCAACAATTAAAATTACATCCACGATTTGTATAGGCGATGATTCGTAGATTTCTGAAGTCTAGCATTCTGTTAATGAAAACTATCTATTACCTTATTGTTTCCTATTTTACCAGCTTCAATTATGGTATAGTACTGTGTGACTATAGCTATTATTTTCGCAAAATGTTTCGATTATAGAGCAATTACTTCCAAAATTTTTTCTATAATCAAATGTCTCATCGCAACTTATTTGTGTTGTATTTGTATTTAAATTTTTATTATTTTACTTGTCTTTACACATTTAATGTTATGAGATTCCAAGACCATAATGTACGTACATTACAATGTACGTATATCAAACTTTTCCTGTCCTGGAATCTCGCAAAAGTCTTGGAATCTACTGTTCTGTAGAGGAGCCGGCCTTTGAATCTGGCGCTAGACATAGATATAATTATATATAATATTTTGTTGAATTCGTAACCATGTTTTGTGGATTCCTTTGAGATTTTGTCTTCTTGCAATTTAATGAACGTGAAATTATTCCATTCTCCACCAATGTAGACAAAGGACAACTTATTGCGTTTGACGGAGTCCAGGAACACGTTCAATGCAACATCATTATCTTGGAACACATTAACCAGTCGTTTTGGTAGGAAAACAATGAGTTCAACATCCAATGTTGCAATGACTGCGTCACCATGCTTTGCTTTTACTTTTTCCAGCGCTGTCAGTTTATATAGCTTTGTTGTTTTCAATTCTGACATTTTTTTTTTAGGTTTTTGCGTGTTATTGGTGATGCTGTTGATGTAATTCATTTTTACGTTCCTCGACACTATTGAATAGTTTATATATTTTTACTCAAAGGTGTACACTTAGATTTAAATTCGATGATGTCTGCGACTGGATTAACTGGTCAAAACTCTTTTTCTGTTTTTATATAAACCTTACTCTAGCGGTCAAATTACAAAACACATTCTCTAACAACGCAATTTTCCTTTGTTACTGTCTCGTGATTTCTAGAATAATAATACGTGATTCCTTTTTGTTTAAACGTCTTTATTGGCTTTTCGGAGAAATGACGTCACAGAAATACAAAAAAAAAAAATTATTTCATACATCCGTATCAGATAAACCTTTAAAAAAAGAATATCAGAAACTTAACGGTTGAGAGTATAGATTTCATTCTCTCTCCCCCTTATTGGGTTATTCTCAGAATAATAATAATACGTCATATTTTTTTTGAAGAAATGACGTCACGAACGAAAAAAAAATTAAACTTAATTGATCACTGTAAATCTTACTGTGCAATCCATCGTTGATAGCTTTGATGGAAATTGAAAATTTAGGATCAGCTTTCTTCAAATAATTTCTAATATCTTTAATTTCATGGCTTCCTGTTGGTATTTCGATAATTTTATTTCGTTTATTTATATTACAATAGAATTTATTATTTCCATTGTCAATATTTAGGACAAAGTTCTACGTTAAAAATTCAACAAGACCAAGTACATAATTTTTTGTCCTTGTTAATTCGATTGGTGGAAAATAATTTTCCTCTAATATAGAGGACTGTCCAGACATTGTTATGGTGAATGAATCGTCAATGACTGAAATACTTTTATTCATGTTTATCGCTTATATATCTTCGAAATTATATTCCATACAAAGTCCCTAGAGTTCTTCAACTCTTTCTCTGAGAAACTTAAAACATTGATGTCAACAATTTGTTGTTGAATAATCTTGTTGTTTTGTATGGTTACATAGTATGCTACCAACATCGAGATATTTTTGAAGTTCAGGTGGAGGTTTTAAATTACGGAAACTATCAAAGTAGATTGCTTTATTTCCTTTTTTTCTTAAATGCCACCCAGTGAGTTCCTGGTCAATCTTTATCATCAACGTTAATGATAGCTGAGTTATTTTTTTTCATGGTTCAGATTTCGGTAAATCATTTCTCATGGAAACTCCACGAAAGTATGGAATTTTCCAAATTTTTGCATCGTTAATAATATCGATGTTTTTTAATGCTCGATGTGGTAGCTCTATACGTTTTATTTCGCCAGTTTCAAGTAAAAACCATATCCTCATTTTCGACGTTTAAAACGTAGACCTCTACCCAAGGCTATAGTTCCCATTTTTCGATTGTTACGTTTTGCTTCATCCAATTGACGATGAGCAGCTCAAGCATTACTAACTGCCTTTGCATTACCTGAAGCTTCACCAGCTGAAGCGCCAATTGCACTTAGACCAGCAAATATCGGTATAAGTGCTGAAACACAATCATCCTCAGTCGGTACAGGTAATACACGTGAAATTCGAACATTATTTCTTCCACGAATCATTTCAACTGCTTTCCATGCAGCTATCAATGCGGATTTTATAGGATCGGCGCTCGAATTCATCATCAACTTGGCCGAATCCACAATCTGTCTTGCAAGTTTTTTCTTCAAACCTTTTCTAACTTTTCTCTTTCCCATTCCTTTCTCCATTCCGAGTTTTGATTTAAAAGCCACGATATTTGTGACTCGTAATGCAGCAACTCTCTTACCACGATTTGCGTTTTCGGCAATAACCCTTTGCCAAGCTTTTTCAGCAAGCACTCTATCAGCTGCGTTTCTCGCGTTTATATTTTCTCGATTTCTCGAATACGCAATATCGTGCTCTTCACACGCTTCGTCCAACGAATTTACACCAGGATCACCACGTTTCAATCGTTTTTGTGATTTTGTTCCGGGTCTCTAATACTGATATCGAGAAATATATAACTCAAATGGCTATTTATTTATAATAGTCTTAACTAAGCCGGTGCCACGTCTGTACTGTTTCATCACCTGAGCCGTACTGGAATAATTGTCATAAAAGTCACGCATTTATACTCTAGCTCTTCAGTTGATGTCGAGATGAAGTTCGAGCAACAAAGAACTTAATTACCAGTGTCGAATTTCGACAGCATCGTGCCACAGACCGTAAAAATTCAACGCCATGGTAATATTGCCAAATAGCGTTTACGGCGTGATATGTGGCCTCTCGAGTTGCGGTAAAACCAATGCTCTCTTAGCTCTTATCATACACCCGAATGGATTACGATTTAAAAATATATATTTATATTCGAAATCTATACATCAGACAAAATACAAATTTTTGGAAAAATAATTTCAACCTGTAGAAGGCATGGGTTGTTTTCCTTTCAATGAACATGAAGCAGTTGTCAACCCAGAGCTAGCAAAACCAAATTCAATAATAGTTTTTGATGACGTAGCGTGTGATAAACAGGATAATATGCGTGCTTATTTCTGTATTAGACGACATAGAGATGTTGATAGCTTTTATCTCTGCCAAACTTATGCACGTATTCCCAAGCATCTAGTGCGAGATAATAGAAATTTTCTCGTGCTTTTTCGACATGATGATATGAATTTAAAGCATATTCATGATGATCATGTAAATGATGATATGTCATTTTTTGATTTTCGAGAACTCTGTTCTAAATGTTGGAGTGATAAGTACGGATTCGTCGTTATCGACAAAGATAAAGAAATCAGTTCTGAACGTTATAGAAAAGGATTTGATAGCTTCATTAAGTAATGTATAAAATTGAACAAAAATTAGAAAAAAAGAACATTTGTGACGCGGTCATCAAAGTGGTAGTATGAAGAAAAAAAAAATGCAATAACGAGCTGATATTTTGCATCAAATTGCGAAAGCGTGTTACGCAATACGACATAAGTATGAAATTATTAACCATAGGCGAAAAATAACTTAACACGCTATAAACGAAATTTTTAAATCAGTTGTAACTCTTTTACAACAATCAGTGGACAAGACTCCGATAAAAACAGCGGAATTGGATGTGAAAATAGATGAGCTAATCGGAAAAGATCCTACAGAAAAAACGACAATCTTTCAAACAACACATGATAATAATACTGTTGATTATGATGTGGACAATAGTATAATAACTGATGATAAATTTTTTACCACTGCTCAAAGTTTGGTGTAAGAAAATTAAAGAGTAAACTGATGATTGGTAATGCTGAAGTAAGATTTATCATTATCAATTTGTTCACATCGATAATAAAAAATATGAAAGTACTCCAGGTCTCTCGGAATCACTTTTTATGGAATTACCTGATCCAAATATAACAGACATTGACGAAAACACTTATGGACAAATTCTAAAAAACACTTACGCCTATCATCAACATAACCACCCTGACAGGAGTCTCAGAGAGAATAAATATTCAAAGAAATATCGAAATATTATCAGCAAATATTTACCGAAACGCGGTAAAGGTTTGTCGCAATATATGATAAATCATAATCGACCACTGGACTATGTTTATTAGGATGATCCCAATGAACTTGTCTATCGATTACGTCTACTTCTTTCATCACGTGCTGCTAGTAATTTTAGCCATAAGAATGAAATAATGTCAATTATTTAAGAACTACGTAAAGCTGGAATTATATATTAATGAGATGCTCAATGTCATTACTCATTGACCAATTATCTCTTGAAGAGAGAGGATGAGTGTAGACATTTTTGGACGTCAGTTAGACAATGATTCACGAAAAAGTGCCGTCTGTGGTCCACCTGGTAATGGATTTAAATCAACAATCGATAAACAATATGATATGAATAATAGAAGATTGTGCAACCTTGCTGATCCAGTAGATCTATATGATGCTGTAACATTATAAGTTGTTAAATCAAGCATCAGTAATACGATAGCATTTATAACACAAGAGATACAAAATCTCCAAGCAAAAATTGAGAATATCAGTGAGCAAGTAAAACAGCAATTGGAATCATCACAAGCAGCACAACAAAGTTCGAAGGCTGAATTAAATGAAATAAATGAATTTTATCAATTTGATCAATTAAATACGTTCAAAGAGGCAGATAATAGGCATACCGACATTATAAAACAGCTGGAGGAGAACGTTCAGAAAAAATTGAAAGAAAGCCCTAAAGTCCAATTGCTATGAATAAAGAAAAACAACAAATTGCAGAAGAGCTTCATAGACCGGTGAGAAGAAATTATCAACGACGACATGTAGATATACGTGGTCTCGATGAGACTTGGCAGGCCGATCTAGTTGATATGAATGCATATAAATCCTACAATAAAGGATATCAATATTTATAAAAAGTTATTGATATTCTCTCTAAATATGCCTGGGTTATACCAATGAAGACAATTGGTCTGTGCACACTTTATCTGTGCATACACGACAAACTTCCCATTATTATAACAAATTCATATTGTTATAAGCAGTTTGTATTTGATAAAGCTCCCATCTCGTAATAAATCATATTATTTTGTTAGAAATATCTAAATTCATGTAATATATGCATTATTTATCCGATGAATACAATTTTCAATTGTTTATAACAAATTCATATTGTGATAAACAACGCGTAATTGTTGAAACTCATATCTCGTCATTAACTTTATTATTTTGTTGGAAACATCTAAATGTATGTGATACATATTTTAGTTATTTGATAAAAACAATTTTCAATTGTTTATAACAAATTCATATTGTTATAAACAATGCGTAATTGATGAAACTCATATCTCGTCATAAATTATATGATTTTGTTAGAAACATCTAAATTCATGTGATATATACATTAGTTATTGGGTAAATACAATTTTTAATTGTTTATAGCAAATTGATATTTTTATAAACAATGTGTAATTGTCGAAAGTCATATTCAGTTGTCAATAATAATTTTCCGTGAATATCGAGTTGATTTCCAAATGGAATCGTTATTTTTTTGCTTAAAAGGATTTTAATAAATAGTCATTTTTTTTATTTATTCATTATTAGTATTTCTTGTTTAACAAAATTGCTTGATCGGATTTGTTCAAATTTTTTTCAGATCCTCTTTATAACAATATTTTTCGAATCAATTTTGGTTGGAGTCGATATCTTAATCCGTTCTTGAGATATCGAAAACGAAAAAAATGCTGACATACGTACGTACGTACGCACACACATTATTTTAAAAGTTGGTCAGAATGCTTGCATATATCTTGAAACGTGGAAATAAGATGAAAATTCACATTTCACCAATCGACCCAATTTCACTAACTTCCTAATGGGAGTTTACAAATATTAATCCGAATGATCACCTAAAGTTTCAAGCTGAAACTTATTCCACATAGCGAGTGCATGCTCATAATCTCCATTTGTGATATTTGGATCATTTAATTCAGAATAAGAAGTTGATTGGGCAGGAAGCTGAGTTTCTTCGAGTTTATCCCCATTATCAATAGATTCATAGGGAAAGACTCCCCTTTCGCACTACTTTTTTAAACTGTTCACAATAATTATAGAATCTTTCTGTAATATTCTTTTTATCATCATGTAAAAATAACGCTAATTTTTCAATGATATTTGCCATGAAACTAAAGGAATCTATGAACTGTAATTTGACTGCTATGTCACAAGTTCTTTTTCTATTGTTTTCATTGAATTCTTCTCAACCGACAGTCTTAATAAAAGCTATACATTTTTCCTTGTTAATTAGTAATAGATCAACTTTTCTTTCAAAAGATGGTGAAGCTAATTCCTTACTTAAAAATGTGAATCGTATCTTGAACGATTATGAAAAACTGGTGAAATGATAAAGGAGCATTGATAATTCAAATTACATCTGTTGTGAGTATGCCCACGATAATTACCAGTAACGTTACAATGGTCACGAACTTTTGTTTCATTATTTAACTGAATTCGATTACAGATGCAACATTTTTTAGCTTTATTATGAGTTTTCTGTTGCTGTAAAGTCAATGGTTTCATTGGCTTGATGTTTTTAATGGTTGTCTTTACATGTTCAGATAAATTTTTTAATTTTAAGTCAAACCAATTAATGCAATCATCACCACGTTTTAAATAAAATCTAGATTGAGATTTATCAAATAGACAATGAACATAGAAAGCAACACTGTAAGAAATATGTTTCTGCTTATTATCATATAGTTTGAGAATGCATTTAAGATCGACATAGACAACAAATGGAACTTATTCATTATTTTGATAACTTTTAAATTTGATTTTTCCATCACTCGGAGGGAAGGTGATTGCTGTTTTATTCATCTTAACTAATCTTTTTGGTGTTTAATAAATGATTGTTCAATTTTGAAATGACCCAAACACCTATCACATAAAAATTCTTTTGTTTTACCATTAGAAATTTGAGAACTAACCAATCTCGAGAGATCTTTGATCATACAAAAATGATAGATAGGTTTTACATTATTATCTTCATCAATCTCAACATCACTCTCGACCATTAACAAATGTACACATTTTTTATGAGCTAATTTACTTGAATATAATGGAGCTAATTTATCTCTATTATTCAACCTATAAACATTAACAGATAGACTATTGTCTAATTCGAATTTAGGAATATAATGGAAAGTTGTTGGACAATTAATACTTTGATACTTGAGAACTGTCCTGAAATTTGGATATGACGATGTTCTGATGGAATTATTTTCAGTTGAAAACTCATCAATGCATCTTTCTTTTATAATTTCTTTTATCTCACTTGATGACATAAAACGTTCAGTTGGTGTTGTAAAATACTTCAATGAATTCACCTTCCTTTACATTTTCATATTCACAAGCCAAGGAGAAATTCAATTTTACACTGCTATTATTATCAATAATATTTTCATTTTTTTGCATGTAATTATCGTAGAATCAATCAACAATTCATTAAAATTTAAATGCTTCAAATTGATGATTGATCCTGTAGAAATACGAAGTTTAAATATACTTGCCTCATCTCTCCAGACAATTGATGGACTTGGTCTTTTAACATCACGTTGAAGACCCTTTCGTACAGAATTTTGTTGAGAAATAAACTTCTACCACAGTGATTTCAGGACAAAAATTGTTGATTGAATCTTCATCTTCTCACCAACTGATAAATTATTGTTTAATTGATGATTCCATGTATTAATATTTTTCTCTCCAATCTCCAACCATTTATTTATAGCGTCATCCTTGTTTGGTCCACTTAATGATGAAAAAAGCACATAAGCCTCTTCTATAATTTTAATTAATTCTTTACAATTACACATTTTTTTTTTTTTTTACTTCTCAGTATTCATTTGTTAATTTTTAATTATCGTTATTCACCAGTTATTTTTTTTTTAAGAAACAACACTTTTTGGAAAATATCTTTTTTATTCACTTGATATTTTTTTTGATTTCAACTAAATTTCCATGTTTACTCGGCAACTTTTAAATCGAATATAGTAGAAAATCTCTTATACATTTTATTTACCGTACAAGCCAATACTACCCTCAAACATCAATAGGTTTTATTGTCAATACATTCCAATGATATCACTTCATGAAAACTATACAGTCAGTTTGAAAAACTTCATTATACATATTCTGAATAACAACTACCCTTCAACACTATCTGATTACACGGCATTTTTTTTTGTGATGTCATTTTTACGAAAATATACGTTGGTTCAATAAAGATATTGGTAAATACTCTCAGAATCATAGACGTGCCTTGAAAAGTAATAAAGAATTATAAAAAAAAAGAAAGAGTAATAGAGAGTAAAAAAGATATTCTCAGTCGTGGATAGTCTTGAATAATAACAGATGAAAAAAAAAATTCCTTACATAATTGACATGGAAGGATTCATGGTTTACAAAAAATTTGTTCACAACGAAATGGGATTTATTAACACTTTCAAGTAAAGAGAATTCAAGATTTTATCAAATTGGGGAATTTACTAAACTATGACATGAAGATAAAAAAACTGCATTATTCCGCTTGAATTATGTCCATATAGTGCTATATCGAGATAAACAAGATGATGGAGGACCATCGAACCTGGACAAATTATTATTGAGAGTTGCTAATGAATCAGACAATAAAAAAATGGTTATAGCATACAAGAGTGGAAAATTTGAGAAAACAAGGCTGAATCATCTGAACATCAACAACTACATCAATCTGGAGTCTATTGGATGCCTAAAATTTGACGTCATCATGGAATACATGGAACAAAAAGATAAAACAGTTCACAATCCATTAGAAACTCTATCGTGTGATAGCCATTTCAAGCTAAAGAACACATAAAAAGTGGCACATTGTCGAAGAAAAGAAGTCTTTTGTTTCAACTATTGCTTGAAAAATATGTTTCAAGTTTAAAATTATCTATAGACTATTAATTTTGTCATTCTAAATTTATTCTCTTATATTATAACTCAATGACAATGTTCAAAATTCCAATAAATATTAATGTAAGTTTTGTGAAAGTGACTTGGAATAGAAAATATAAAATATTATAGTATGGTTGCGAACATTATAGTTATTTTGTTATGATAAAAATATAAGTAAATTAATTCATAATTACATTAACATTATTAAAAATAAAAACATAATATTTTTGCAAAATAGACAAACACTTGAGATTTACATCACAGAAAGTATATTATAATTACTCTCTGTTTGCGAACTTTTCTTATCAGAATTATCATCATCATCATCGTCAGAATCACAATCACTCGAACTATTCTCATTTCCATCACTATCATTATCAATGTCAAAATTATCACTCTCATCTTCATCAACATCAGAATAGTGAAGTTCCTCTCCAACGCTGACCATTTCTGAATCGCTGTCGTTATTATCATTATCATTATCATCATTTTCATCTCCGATACTTCCCACTTCACTGTCGTAATTACTTTCTTCTTCTTTTTCTTTCTCATTTTAAAAAATAAGAAGATATCGTCGCCATGAAGTTCCTCAGCAGATACTGGTAAAAACACATATGTTTGTTCCACATCATTATACACTAAGCGGCAGATTGTGTCATTCATACACAACAAACGTTCCTGCCGTCTTAATTGGGAACTATAAGGTTTCATGGCGTAATTGATCCTCTTTTCGATCTAAGTTACGTGTTGCCATTGAAATGGAATGACGACAACGTAAAAAAACGACCATGGCTGGATGTATGTGCTGCAATAATGAAGATTTCACGTCATACATTTATAAAGATATATTACATATATACATATTATTCATTATTTAAGCTGTACCTTTCAATGCTGTCGACTTGAACCTCATGATTTATAATTTTCATGGAATCAATATCTTCAATCATGATATCTCCATACTGGATTTCCCGCAACCTCACAAATGTCCATGTTTTATCATTTGGATTTGTGAGTAGCGTTATCAAAACTCCTCAGTATGGAAAAAGGAAATTGTGAATACTACCCGTCAACTGCGCCCATACTTTTATTGCTGAAGATATTTGATTAGTGCGATGATTATCGTCTACATAATGTGCCCACTCCTAAGGTACAATTACTTTCATCTCCATTTCAAACGAATCCATCTAAATTATTCAACAATTATCCGTTATTTTTATACAATACTATTTTGTTATTGAAATCATATTTAAAAGAGAACATGAAAGAATAAGAATCAACTTACTTTCAACTGATGTGATTGCGAGATTTTTCTCATTTTAATTGACACAATGTTATTAATATTTTTATATATATACTGAATAATTTTTTTTAGTAAATTAAAATAAAATAATTATTATAGGATAAAATGAATAGTATTTATAAGTTTATTAAGAAATAAAATTAAAATAAAATCAGCAGTAAAATAGAGATTAACGTTAAAGTAAATACAGTGTATATCTTTTAACTCTAGCCAAATCTTATTAATTATCTAAGTATAAACTTCAAAGCAGCAACACTAGCGGGCAAGAGACTGAGCCTTAGTCCAATCTCTTTGTGCTCCTCTGGCCTTGTTCGTTGTCATGGAACAAAATACCATTAATACAAACAAATACAGATTATTAGTCCACGTGATATAAGTAGAATCGAAGACTTAATGCCCTGTTTACATCTCTCTTGAATTTATTATCCGATCAAGATAACGAGCTGGTGCTATATAGAGAAAATATACTCCTACATCAAAATTATTTTTTGGTGTTAAATAATCAACAGAACACGTTAGAACACTGTAGAATAGTTTTGTGAAAGTTGCGTCTTTGTTTAACCAAAGCACTCTATACTATGCTCTATTTCTATTCATTTTTCGACCTGTTAGGGCACAAGCATCAAAACAGAGCGCACATGTATTAGCGTAACACAGCGCTAGTGTCGCATTTCTGTGTTACTACCATGGACTATATTATATTCCATCTTTGTTTTTTAGTTGTACCGGTTGAAGTATAAACACACGTGGTTGAGCTGCGCGTTCAACCATTTTTTTTCTATAGATGATTTGACAAAAATCTGGTTACATATAAATATTTACTTATACGTTATAGGAATACTCAAATAAAACATTTAGAAGTAAATAATTATATGATTTTGAACTTCAATCATTATTCCATTGAAAACAGACACATTCAATAATAATTTCGTATTATTTTTAATTTTCCTTCATTTCCCTTATAATCAAAATTATATTAAATGTAATTGTTATTTAATAATAAATTTCATTTGATTAGGTTTTGGTTAATGTTCCTACATAACAATTATACTATTAATGAATAATTAATATAATACTTTCATGAGAAGGATAAAAGGCTGATTTTTGAAGGTAGCATTTAAAATAGATGGACATTTAAACTCTAGTTACCCGAGGGCAGATATATTGATTGGAATGAGCCACTGGATGGCAGAAATGTACATTAATAGATCGATATTTTGATTTCTCAGTCGCTAGAGGGCAGGTATGGATATCGATAAATAAATATTTCTTTTTTTTAGTCGCTAGAGGGCAGATTGATCAATCCAAAATCATGCAAATGTTTTCCCCTATCAAATGGTTTAACTTAAATTTGCTAAGGCTTAGGGTGTATTTTGGTAGTTAAGGGTGTTTACACGATCAAAAAAAACATAAGTCGTAAGGCGTAAGATTTAAGACGTACGCATGCGCACAACCTAATTTTTTAACCTATGATGATGTTAGTGCGCACGCGTACGTCTTACGGCTTATGTTTTTGAGCGTGAGCACGGTCTCAGAGTAAATTTCAACATTCTATGTTGATATTATTGAATATTTCATCAGATAATCGCTAGAAAGATTAAATACATAAATGAAGTTGATTTAATTGCATACATTTATTGAAAATCAGCTATAATACATAATAATAATATAGTAAGAGTAAATCCATTTAGTATTCCTAATATAAAGTTCTGAGTAAAGTAATTTTATGTGCATACAAATTACATTATGAATTAATAGATTTGTTTACATTTCTTCAATTTCTTCTTCAAAGTATATAATAAACTTTTCTAGTAACATATGGATGTCATCTTATAAATAATAATATAAATTTTTATCGCAATGTCCCATGATAAGATTTTATATTATTTAAACAAAGGACATCAGAAAAATTTCTATATGGAATCGATTAATTGAAAAGGAATATACGACTTGGAAAATATTTTCTTATTGTAATATTCCACAATAGGTTTCGATATGGTTTGGTAGGTGTAATTTAGTCAAATCTCAATAAAAAATAAATAAACTAAACAGGAAAATACACCTTGAATAACATTTTCGTGTTTTCATATTTTTCGAAATAATTAATAATCGTAAAATCCTAAAGGTTTTACGATTACTATTTTTGTACTAATTCAGATTTGTAGAATCCTATTAAACACTTTCTAGGTCACAGAAATTTCTCAACTTTTCCTATTTAAATATGATGGTTTCTATTCGAATTCTGAAAAAGCCAATAGGATTTACCTTTCTCCAATAAGAAAGTTTGAGAAGGGTTTACAAACGTACTTTATTTAAATTTATGACACTACATCTTTTCTACAAAACCGGCGATCTGTTAATATTATACCGAACAAAATAAAAAGACTCGTTACTCTGTTTAGTTAACAGACTGACAGTTTTCCTAACCTCTCTAGTTTAGGAGAGCCCTCTGAGTTTCTATCTCGGTGGCTCGCCACTAAGCAAAATTCCTGCGTAGTGCCGTAAAAAACTTCTGAGTAACCCGTTTCTCTCCCACAAATTTCTCCTCCACTATGTAGCATACAAGTAACTATCTAATAATGTGAGGAGCCAATCATCTTAAAGTACGTCATCAGCTAGAGATTTCCTGAGCCAATGACATTAATTTACGTGACCAATAAAAATGTGGGGGTGATAGTCCAACTTTTCTTTTTGGACTTTCACGAGTTGCTGTTGTCATATCGAGGAGAGAGTACGTATGCCATCCGCAATTTTTCTTGAGTTCAATTAGATTCAAAGACGTTAATCGAATTAACTTGAGTATCTCTAAAGTTATTAATATTTAATTAATTAATTATAATTATATAAATAATTTTATTTTTTTTTTATTTTATTATATTATATATTATAATATATATATATATATATATATATATATATATATTATAATAATATATATATTATAATAAAATTATAACTAAGACATCTATGAGAGTTAGCCTACGAAATACCTTAAAGTATTACCAAGGAATACAGACCTATAGAAGCCCAAGGCAGTGAGACTTAGTGTCGCTCAGTACTAACTGTGACCACAGGTGTCGCAAGGGCGGAAATGGGTAGGCTGCCGATGGAGTAGCCAGCAGTCATTGACCGAACGTAAACCGAACCAGTTCTGCGCTGGACATGCCCGAAAGCTTCTAAGCTCGGCGATCCAGGCCTCCGTAAGGACGCTGTACTCTCTCCCAAATAAAACAAGACTTGGGAATTAAAGATGCTAATTACCCAACAATATCAAATACCCCCTCAGGAAATAACTCAGTGACAGGTTTCAACTAAATCATGACCAAATTGTTAAGTAAAACAAAAAATAAGCATTTATTAATAATAATAAACGTACATTCGTTCAATCAAGCTATTTACAGGTTTTGAATTTGCCGCCTGAATGCCACTATATATAGGTTGTAACGTTTTTTTTCTACCCTCAAAGGGTTTACTCCATAGCGCACCTTCCTTCAGGTGGGCATCCTGATTTTAACCATCCCTGGGAGACTAAAACTACTTTACCTAGGGCGCCAAGTTATTTTTATTCACCAGAATAACTAAACTGGTATACCGTAAAACTAATTACAACTCATTCAAAATCTCACAAAATATTACCAAGAATACTCAGTGTCCGAATGTAATCTCAAACATAACTCTAACTTAACTAGGATGGTTAACAATTTCCACAGAGAGCTTACGGTGTTTAGCTTTCGACAGACCTGGTCCTGGTGTTCTGGACTCCCTTTACTGGAATGGAGGATCCTGGCTGGCCTCCATTCTGCATTCTGGATCTCTGCTCTCTTCTTGTTTACCAAAGTGGTACTACTCGACTTCTCCGGAGCTCGGCTCACCAACGACTCTCTCCACAATCTTCAAAACGTATCTTTCCCCAAAAATCTCTAATCTTCGATTTCTTCATTATCTTTACTTTCTCCTCCCTCCAAACTCAAAATTCTTTTGACTTGTCGTACAATATTTCTTATTGGTGGCTGTCTTCACGTGTCTTCTCCCAGATTTTCATATGGAGGAGTCACTTACATCTAATGTGCACCAAAACATAATTCTAAACTCCAAAACTTAATGTCTAAACTCAAAAACTAAATCCTACGACCTCTTCTATACTTCCATCTTTTCCTTGGAGTCCCGTTTTACTGGCAACAGCCTCGTGATTACAACCCTTAGAGCTATGACGTCTCCCAGCATGGGAAAACTGCAGGGTGACACGTTGCTTTTGGCCCTCTACTCCGCTACAGCTCCCCAACTCTCCTCTCAATAGTCCATATTGTTGACAAATTCCCTTCTTGATCACAACTCTGCTTCTCATTGGGTTATTGAGATTTTTTACACTACTTTACTTTCTAATTAAATCGGTCACCCTTGGTTTGCGTTTGATAAAATAATTCCAATTTATAACTAACTATTCTACGCCAATCAAATTATAGTTTTGATTAAAATTAAACTAAATAGGAAAATAACAACAAAAATATACAGAAGTGCAATTAGGTAATAATAAAGACTTCAGAAATTAAAACAAAAATAATAAAATAATTGCTTGATTAGATGTTTTAGGCGTAGGAAAAATAAGTATAATAAATGAAATGTTGAAAATTATGAACGTCTGACTATAAAAGTCATGATAAATGCTCAGAGGAGCCTTACGAAACTAAATGTTTTCATTATTTGGTTACTAGAACATCCTATATTGGCTATCATAAGCCTCAAAATGTGGGAGTCTGGAACTATCTTGAACGCCTTATAACACCGCTGGAACACATTGACTGTAGTCCGGAACTATCCCTGGACTGTTGACTGTACGGGAACTCCCCGAAACTCTCTTTCTGTGGCCCGGCCTCACTACTGGAACTTGACTGTTATTTTCGGCCACTCACACCCACGCCTGAGATACAAAGAGTCTCATGCTTCACTGTATCGATCTGAAACACTTCAACTGACTGGAGCATCCCGATATAATTTCCCTTCCCGAAACACTCTTGGGTTTTTTTTTATTCTCTATCCTCTACGAAACCATGTTAAATATTTTCTAAAGATGTCGAATAGGATCGGAGTAGGGAAAAGTTATTATTATATTAGTGGAAATTACAAGTATACATTGTTGTTACATTATCCGTATTTATTAACTGCTGCAAACGGGATAAAACTGTATTATTAAGAACATATATATTTTCTTTACTTTTTACTAAAGTCGGTTAAGCTTAAATACTATCATTAAGACTTTACACCTTTACTTTCATTATAAAATAGTCGACAGGAGGAGGGTTACAAAGAAAAATGATTTATTTAAACTGTAATATAGAGCGATTGGCTAATTAAGGTTGTGAGCACATAAGAAGACGGAGTATAGCTAAGGGGACTCGGTTCTGTCCAATCGCCATTATGGACTTGGTCCTGGTCGAGCACTTCTATCTCTGCGCAAGGCTTCTCGGGGTATATTCCTTCCAGAGGCCGGCACATACGGTCCCATTCTTCTCCAATATTCCTGACAAAGCTTGCAGGTCCGGACGGTCACTCCCTTGCATCCACACCTCTGACAGAAGACCCGCCGTGGCGCGGAGCATTGGCTATGATTATGGTCTGGCTGGCTACAGTTCCAGCATAGTTTTTTCATGTTCGTGCCAAGCCCTGAGCTCCGGTTAGCTGGCTCTGGAATCTCTCTGGGTACCGGATCTCGCTCCTGCGCCTCTGATTTCATGAGGGAACCTTGGTCGATCACTGTAGCGGTATTCTCCGGATCTGGCGGTACTGCCGCTGCACCTTCTGGACTTTCTGGTACGGTCTCTGTAGCATCTGGATCTCGCTGTACGTGAACTCCCGTGCCTACAGGAGTCTGGATGGCGCTCAGTTCCTCCGGATCCCACTGGACACCGATATTACACATTTCTGGTACTGACTGAATCTCTCCCGGAAGCGCATGACGGATCTTAATGCCAGAATTCTCCTTCAAAGGGCAGGACTCGTTGTTCTTATGGCCTAGTGCTTTGGCTATAACCCCCAAGGCCTCAAGCAACCCCGGCTTGTATTCTCTCAGCCACACCAATAACGGGACGTAAGGTCTTATCGGGTTCCACATCGGATCCTCATCGAAAACAATGGTCTCATCTGGCTCCGGAGCAGTGATGGGCAAAAATATTTTTTTTCGCAACATTTTCAATATAAATTACAGATTACACAGAAAATTTTAGTTGGGGAGTGAAAAATATCAATTGAAACTCAATGCAAAATCGGAAACTACATATTGAAAAATAATGGAAAATCGAAAATTAAATTATTGGAATTACTAATTGACGAAAAATTAAAAATCAAAGTTCTGAAATTTCAGATGACTTGATTAATGACTAATTTAAGCACAAAAATTTTGAATTACTGAATAATTGGTAATATCGAAATGAATATTACAGTAGAGAAAATTGATTATTGATTGCATTAAATTATTTCAATAATAAATTAATTCTTCGATTGATATATGTTGTTATTAAAGATTAAACATTGTTAATAATAATCGGATATCGGTTAATAACGATCGAATATTGTTAATATCAATTGAATATTATGAATAACAATTAAATATTGTTATTATTAATTAAATATTGTTAATAACAATTGAATATTGTTATTTGTAATTAAATATTGACAACAACGATTGAGTATTATTATTAACAATCGAATATTGTTATTACCAATCGAATAGTATAAATAACAACTAAATATTGTTATTAATAATTAAATATGGTTAATAACAATTGAATATTATTATTAACCATTAAATATTGTTATTAACAATCGAATATCGTTAATAATAAATGAATATTGTTATTAATAATTGAATATTGTTAATAACAATTAAATATGGTTATTAATAGTTAAATATTGACAATAACGATTAAGTATTATTATTAATAATTTAATATTGTTATTAACAATCGAATAGTGTGAAGAACAATTAAATATTGTAAATAACTATTAAATATTATTATTGACGATCAAATAACACTGGAAGAAGTTGAAAATTAATATGAACAATTAAAGAGGTAATTAACAACGACTCACGGCTGATCACTCTTAATCTTTTTTATTAAACAATTATTTAATCAGGACGAGAATCATTCTTTCTGATACATTCAATTACATATCGAATATGATTTTTATTTAATAATTTTTTCTACTCATACTTCACAATGCATTCGTTTCTGCACTACCCGTGGGGTAGAATGCTCAGTGCTTTTTTTTCATGGTTTCCCCTGTAGGCCTATTCCATACTTTCCAAAGTATAAATGCGACTTTTATATATGTATGTGTACTTGGAATGATCAAATTTTTTTGTCACTTGTGAAAGATGACAGAAGTTTTCTGAAAAAATGATATCTATTAACGGAAGCTGGCACCTTTTTTCTGATACGATGACTTGTGTCACCTGTGGAAGATGACAGAGGTTTTCTGAAAAAATATCTATTAACGGAAACTGGCACATTTTCCCTGATACGATAACTTGTGTCACCTGTGAAAGATGACAGACGTTTTCTGAAAAAATAATCATTTCTATTGAATTTTATGACCTACTTTTGGCAGGATTATTTGTTTCACCTATAATAGATGACAGTAAGAGAATGATTTTTTGAAATCATATTTCTTATCACTCAAACTGAATGACAGAAATTACTTGTGATGGGCTTGTTATGTTTTTTTCTGGCCCTTTTTTAATGAAGAATTACACTTCATTAGAACTCGAAGTTCAAAGTTTCCATCCGTTAATCGATTGTACTTTGGTAAGTCGTACATCGTGGCATAACTAAACAACCTTTCAACAGCTGCAGATGAAGGTAAGAAGTATTAAACTTGAGAAATATTTTCTTTACCGTCAAATACGCATTTAATAATTGCAAATCGCGCCTTTGATCTGCAAGAAACCGTTGATATTCCGTCTCTTCACTGTTGGTTCCAAGAATTGGACCGGCGTTTGGATTATCTTCAGAAGAGAAATCGAAAAAGCTATCCTCTTCTATATTCATACTGCTTTCAGTAGTCATTTTCTCCATGTTCTCGAGTGTATCTTTCAAAGCCGTCATGCCATTATTTTGCGCGGTTTGCGTCAAACAACTGATCCACCTTAATTTGAAGGTTGGATGCGTAGCTGCTGCAACTGCACCAATACGTCCTTCGGCTTCGACATTCAAGAATTTTCTGAATCGATTGTTCAGTCCATCAAGCATTGCTTCTATTGATGGTTTACACCATCGAATAGTATCCTTTTGCTTATTGTTTAGCTTATTTTTTATGGATATTATTGTAGGAAGTAAATATCCAAAATGCCACTTTTCTTCTCCTTGCAACAGGTCAATTCCATCTGCTACAGGTTGGTTACACGTCAAGTATTCATAAATAAATTGGAAGTTGATTTCTCTTAATTTATCATTGACATCTATATTCAATATTTTCGTTTTTTGGCGAAAAATTTGTGTTAACGAATCAAACATTGAATTCCACCATGTTATGACTGGCTTTTTCAATGCTTCTCCAAGAATTTTCATCATATTTTCACGTTTTTTTGGTGAATTTGTCATTTTCCAAATAACATTGCATCGACTTATCATTTCGTCATACATGTTTTCTAAGGTTGAACATGATTTAATGCCTCTTAGTGCTTCTGTTGTGGCGATGAGATTTAAAGTGTGACTAGCACACCTGAAATGCAATGGAAGAATTGGACTTATTTCTTCATTGGCATTACATGTATCAAGTACGGCAAACACGGATTCTTCATCGTCCTCTACTATTATGTCCTGCGGTGATTCTATGTTTTCTGTTTGAAAAAAAGAATCAACCGACTTCACTCCATATTCTTTAAAAGCATTGACAAAATTAGATCCATTGTTCGTTATTGACGCTATCACTTTTTCATTTGAAATTTCGAATGATTTGTGAATATTATCTATCTTTTGTGCGATCTTGTCAAATGTATGATCGCCCTCGAATCGTCGACACGCCAGTACGTAAGACTTACGTTCAAAACTCAAATCATCAATCAAAAAAAATCAATAAGACTCGATGTTATTAGATAGAAAGACAAAATTATACTCGCTACATATTATAATGCATACGGCATGTACAAGCAATTTACCCAATGAGCTGTCATTCCTAGAAATCGACGATTCGGGCTCGACCATGTATCCGCTGTTGTACAGACATATGACACTTTCGCTTATTCGCTTTTTATGGTCGACATGCTCTCCAGATGAGCATCTACTATTTGTCGACGGAGTGTCCGTGATGAAAGGTGTTGCAGTGCCTTACCACCTTTTTTTATTTTCATGTCTGTTAAATAAAGAAATAGAATATAAAAAATTGCTTTGTCGTTTCTTTCGAAAGTGAAGTAATGAGAAATCATCTAAACGCACTTACCATCAAAAATTTTTCTAAATGCTGGCGAATCTACTGTGTCAAAGGGCGCTAATGACTCTAACACATAGTTGATGACATTTTCTTCAAATTGCGCTTGTGAAAAAGTGCAATAAGTTTTATGATCATCTCCAGCAAGATCCCTTTTTTTAATTTTATCAGCGGCATATTGATGATATTCGTCTATCTTTCGCTTGTGAGCTTTCTGTACAAAAAAATTGATTGACGATAATCCAACTTGTGGACTCTTAATACTTCAAGCGTATAGCGCTCTTCAATATTAAACTATTATTAAAGTCTTTTACCTTAATGTGCGAGACGAAATTCGATGATGATCCAATTGTGCCAGAGATCGTATGGTCTTTATTTTTTTCTTGCTGACACAATTGGCAGAATGCTTTAATCGTTCCATTTAAAGAGGACTTATCTAAAATTGGCCGAAAATATGTACCATCTAAATAAGGTCGTCGATTGCATTCTGCAAGTATTTCACTTTCAACGTCCTTTGAATGCAATTTTGCTTGAGACGGTCCACGTTCTAAGTCAGGGACTTTTGATACCGGGAGTTCATGTTGCAAAGAATGAGGTTCTGATCTTCGATAAAGTTCTTCTTGAACCAAGCTCACGTCTGTTCCTTGAGAATCTTCACTCAAAGACTCCGGTGAAAGAGTTCTCTCTGCTTAATTATCTCCGAGCTCAGATGACATTTTTAAATAATAACGTCTGCAAAAAAAACATACAGAGTTCATGCAATAACTTCGAAATTACACTCTTTTCGAAAGTTCTCTAATAAATACTGTTACAGTGCCATTAAAAAGTCTTTAATTTTAAAATATACTATGAGTTACAAAAGATAGACAATAGAATGAATAATTAAGCACTCTTGAAGGACTCTTTTATGTGTACAGAACCACCTTAACACAAATTTACCTGTGACAGCTCGTACGCATACGATTCAAACTTATACCTGAACCCGCTCAACTAGTTTGCTACTGTAATGAAGATCCTATACTGAAACGTAAACAATCACGGATGTAGTTATGTTCGACATCATATTTATCGTTGATTCAATTGGATTCTTATTAGTTGTTAAGAACAATAGCGCTATGGGTTTTTTTAACTTTCCACAACAGAAGTAGCATTTTTGATCTTTAATATTTTACTCTTTTACATTTCTTTCAAAAAATCAATCGTTCTTCTAAAGTTTTTCAAAAATTGTTCTGAAAGTGAGTTTTTTCATAATATTTAAAAATTTTTGGCTTTTTTTTTTTTAATTTCTTAAAATTTATTTAACAAAGGGTTAGAGGAATTGTTTCTCAACAGAAAAATGAATTTATTATGATATTAAGGTAGTTCTTTCACATAGGAGCGGATTTTATATGTGCTTTAAATGGGCCCCATTGAATTATTGAACTAATGATAATTTATTGAAGTATCGATTAAAGTAATTACTTGATAAATTACAAAATTTTTTGTTTATAAATACTATGGTAATTGTGCATTAGTGGGACTCTACCCCAAATTCAATGTAAAAAAATTTTTAACGCCTGATTTCGTTTTAAGTTCATAAAAATAAACTATTTACGTCGGGGAAAGCCGTTTTCAATCATTACTTATAATAAAGAAAATAAAAAAAAAAATAAATTTCTCCATTTCAGTATCTATTAGTAATGACCATAGAAGTTATTTGTAATGGTTCTGTAAATTAAAGAAAAGTCATATGCAGAAAAACAGGAGTCATACGGTTGAATCGGCAAAAAGAGAAGGCATGTGAAAAAAACATGATTATGAAAATGAAATCTTGAAAGTGTCAACTTGCTCATATAGGTCCCAGAGTGCGATTTTAAGGACATTAAAAAGGAACAAAAATTAACAAGAATATAAAAAATCTATATATATATATATATATATATATATATATTGTCAGATTATCAGAAAATTTTTCTCAGCAATGAAAATAAGTTATGACATTGATTTTTGTTATAAATAATTATGAAAACCGGCTTTCCTCACCATATATTTTCTAGTTAGCGGTAGTAATAAGCGTTCGTGAATTAATGATCTCGTTTTTCGTAAGTATAGCAGGCAGAAAAATCAAAAAATACAATTATTATCTATAAATTATGAATTTCATAATAAGACGAGTACGCAAACATGCACTTCTCTTAGAATATGAAGATTTTATACTATAAAATGATAAAGGACAAAGCTACTTACATATCTCAAATGTGTAATTGTGTATCAACCAGTATCGAATTCACACTGTAAAACTTTATCACTTATAATGAGAATCACTTTTCGTTATTAATATGATTGATGAAAAAGAAATTACAATAAATCAAAAAATACACTATTTTTCTGTTGTTATATATTATCTTTAAATAACTAGTATATTCAAATAGAAAAATTTATCAACTCGAATATTATACAGAAAAATATACAGAATATTATACACCATGTGTATGATACAAAGTAATTTGTGAACTAAAAGTATTATTCAATTCCATTAGAATTTGAAGCAATTGAGAATTTGTATCCTTATTCTGTTTACATTTCGACGAAATGATTTTGTCCTATTCACCTATTCATCTTCACGTTGTGTCAGTATAACTTCAATACTATCACACCATTACGTGTGATGATTCACTGTTTTTCGTACTCTTCACTCTTTCACACTATTGCTGTTATTGTTACTCACATACTATTAATGAAACTATTCCATTTAAATGTTGTCAATAGATAAATAATATTAAGGTTGCACCTTTCCTGTTATATAACTTTGAGGATTGATTTTTAATCAAACATCTTTGTTTTCAAGGCTGATTTATGAAAAAAAATATGATAAATATCTCACTTAGATATTTCGTATGGTTTTATGACTTTAAATGTGATCATAAACACATTTCTTTGAATATTATTCTCCATAACTTTTTTGCAAAGCATCCAACGGGGTTCATATATTTTTTTTAGTTAATCTACACTAAAAAAACTACATTTTAAAAAAAAAACATAAAAATAAATATTTATTAATTTTTTAATAATTTTCCTTCAGTTTGTAGCCACATACACCAATTCCCTTATTTCAATTTTAATTCACTGCACTACAAGGAAGAAAATAAAATTTAAAAATTTTATCAACCATGTTAAATTATTGAATGTGGCTGAAATAAGTAGCAAAGAGGAATCTTCACGATCGATAATCGAAAATAATATTGATCTTTATTTTGAATGATAAATGATCGACTTAATTAAGTCGATAAGTTTGTACGCTAATCAAATACTTTCACAGTGAGTGAGTCATCTAGGTTGACCAATTCAAAACAAATAAGGAATGTCTATTCAATAAACTCTATGGTGATCAAATTGATGAGCAGAATATTACAGTGTAAAGTTTGAAGTGAAAGCCACGTGCAAATTACTACAAATTAAGTAAGTAAAACTTTATTGTTTCTCCTTTTTTAATGTATTTTATACAAAAATTTAGACATTAATTATTCTTAAAATCATTTTTTTCAATTCGTGGTATATGAATAAATTAATAATTTAATAAGAAAGTTAGATTAGTTGACAAAATAGACCTACTTATGGTCAAAGTTTATATAGAAACTCATCGCGCGTGATAATAAGGTGATAATAAGCCTGAGGTAATATGGGTTCTCAACAGGCCGTCTTTTTTTTTTTTTAATTTTAAATAGCATATAAAAGATTATTCTAATATTGCTACAGATATTTACAACGAATAAATCAACTTTGCAATACTTAATAACCAACAAAATTCAATTACAAACAAAAATGATTTTTTTTAACACTGATTTGATAGCTATAATTTCTATCGTATTGACAAAATATACATTGAAAAATTATAAATATCATAATTAATTATTAATATTTTGTAATAATGGTCGTTGACATACACTTATTTTTAAATTTATAAATTCTATAAACTTTAAGCTTTTTTCAATGCATTATTATATATAGCATAGTTTTCCGGTAATATAAGAATTTTAGTCTAATCGAGAAAGTAGCGAACAGTTTTTATTGTGTCAATGTAAAAACTACGATATTTAATCATTGATTTTTAATCATAAAAAACGCTGAAGCATTCCCAAACTTGCCAAATAATTAACAGTAAATATTTTTATTGAAGTTCGAGCATGAAAAAAAAAAATTTTTATTATTAATTTTTTTATACAGTCGTAATAATTAATGTCAAGTAAATTAATTTTTTGAGAATTTTTAATCATTTAGTTTGTAGCAATATTGATAGTTAACAAATAGAAATTTAACACTCTAGAGATACAAAATGAGTACTCGAAATGCTTTTATACTATAAAATTTATTGTATTGTTGCGAATAATAATCAAAGATTATCGAAACAAAAATAATTTTTAAAGATTAACAATTAATTTTTAACTTGTAATTGAAAAAATGGAATTAATTTATTATTTCATTATTTTGTATTTAACATTTTTTAACTAAATAACGATGCAATTTAGACGCAACTAAAACCCACATCGTAAAACAACGGTTTTTTACAGGTTAAAATACTATTTACGGGAATGAACTATGCAAAAAAAAGTACCATATCAATGAAATCTTTAAATTTTTCTTTCAATTTCTCTTATTTCTTAAAAATCATTATAACTAAACTTATAAGAAATTTACTTGACTAAAAAAATGAAGTTGTTAAAATGCCGATAACTCTGAATAAATTTTTTTTTTCTCTAAAATTGAAAATATTTTATTGAAATCATTTCAAACGCAGATTGTATTGATTGAAAGAAATACATATTGTCTTCTAGATGCTAAAACTGAAATGATCAATTGAGAATTCATTGTTTTTCCTAGCTTAAAAAAATCCAACAACCATGCAACCACAGCAACACCCCAATCTCACTTCTCAATTTGAGGCACTACGCATTCATACACCACAACCAGAACCAATCACACAGTACCAACCATACATACAACAGCAGCCATACATTCAACAGCCATTCATACAACAACAGCAATACATTCAACAGCCATTCATCCAACAACAGCAATACATTCAACAACAGCCATACATACAACAGTCAGTCATCCAAGAACAGCCATACATACAACAGCCAGTCATACAACAGCCAGTCATCCAACAACAGCCAGTCATCCAACAACATCCAGTCATCCAACAACAGCCATTCATACAACAACAGCCATTTATACTACTGCAACAACCACAACCATACGTATTATTACAACAGCCATATGCACATGCTCAATCATACATCCAACAGCCATACGTACAACAATTACAACAACAACAATCACAACTACAACCACAAACGCAATCACGACCACAACAATCACATCCGCAATCACAATCACGACCACAACAACAAAAACAAAAAAAAAGAGCCCAAGAAGCAGATCCAAAAGAAAAGTACGTCGAAACTTCTCCTTTTATATCATAGAAAATTATCTAAGAATTTCGAATCATAAAATTCACTTCATTTTGTTTTTAAAATTGTCTTTACAGAAAGGACAGGATATGGAGGAGGACGGTCCCGGGCACAGTGGAGGGCAGCAAAAGGCCGCCAAAGTCGACGTGGCAAGAATGAGAGAAAAACGACTTACATTCATTGCCACGTCAACTTAAATAAACGTAGATAGTGATATGTAGGGTTGAATAAAATACGAACTGTATTTTGAAACAATAAAAAGACATTTATATCGAATCATTTTTTTCATAAATTAATTATTTTAACTTTAAAGTATTGAAAGAAATAATCAAAATATTAAAAACAACAAAATTTTTCATTTTTCACATGATGGTGGAAGTATTTCGTAGCTTTGGTACATTTTAATTGAACTTTTTTATATTAATAACGAACATATTAAATGTTTTGATTCTACAGACATGGCGTAAATATTCTAATTTATATGTAACGAGATTTTCAGTAATGTACCACTTTTATTGATATGTTAAAAGTCGAAAAAACAATGACATATGACGTTTTTCGTACTTTATCAATGTTAAATCATAGGTATTCAATGATTTAACAATAAATTTCAATCATTTTTTTTCGAAAACTACCAACCTAAGCAATTTGACCTCAAGAACCTTTTCTATGTGTCTTACATCAAACGTATTTATGGATCGAAAAAAAGTTAAGATCCTACGAAATCAATGATTGAGGGTAACATGACAATATTCAATTATAAATAACGATATTTCATTGTTAATTATGATTAACTTTTTTTTATTGTTAACAACAATATTTAATTGTTGTTAACAATGTTTTATTGTTAACAATATTCAATTGTTATCAACAACATTTAATTGATATTGTCAATATTCGATTGTTAATAATAATATTCGATTGTTATTAACAATATTCAATTGTTATCAACAATATTTAATTGTTAATAATGATATTGAATTGATATTATTAATATTCAATTGTTATTAACAATATTTAATTGATATTGTCAATATTTGATTGATATTAACAATATTTTATTAATATTGTCAATATTTAATTATTAATAATAATATTCAATTGTTATTAACAATATTCAATTGTCAATAATGATATTTAATTGATATTAGCAATATTCAATTGTTATTAACAATATTTAATTGATATTGTCAATATTCGATTATTAATAATAATATTTAATTGATATTAACAATATTTGATTGTTATTAACAATATTCAATTGTTAATAATGATATTCAATCATCACAACATATATCAATCGAAGAATTAATTTATTATTGAAATAATTCAATGCGATCAATCATTAATATTTTTCACTGTAATATTTATTTTTATATTACTAATTATTCAGTAATTCGAAATTCTTGTGCTTAAATTAGTCATTAATCAAGTAATCTGAAATTTTAGAACTTCGATTGTTAATTTTCCGTCAATTGGTAATTTCAAAATTTCATTATTTAGTATCAAGTTATTCTATAATTTCTGAACCTTCATTTTTCATTGCTCGTCAATTAGTAATTCCAATAATTCAATTTTTGATTTTCCATTATTTTCTAATATTAAATGTTCGATTTTTAGAATATTATCATTCTATACTTTGAATATTTTTATTGATAATTAGCTGATAATTTAAAAATGAAAAATTTTAATTTTTTTTATGCCCAACACTCCTCCGGAGTACTAAGCCCTCCTGGCCCCCGGGAGCGCGGCTGTGGCGATGGCTCTTCCTCCGTTTCTGTCCGCGGCACCTCCTCCCAGTCATCGTCAATTGTTATGACCTTCGTCTCGGGCTCCGCTCTATCCCACTCAAAATCGCCATCACTTGGATGACGATCTGCCATCCTGGAGCTCTCCTGTAGCCTTCCTGAGTACCTGGAAACCGCAATTGTCTTAATTAGGTATTCAAAACATCATGAGATAAAAGATAATAAATTCAAAATTAATTTTACTATTAAAATGTCAATGTCAAAGAATTAATTAGTAGTCTATTAGCAAATAACAATATGAGCTCTGTCACCAGGAAATCTCCTCCCTGTACGTTAGGTTACGGCAATTTTATAGTCAACACAAGGGAATTGTTAGTTAAATAGAGGGGTTTTGTACAGTTTTAGATCTTTGATGGCATACTCTCCCATTACTGCTCCATCAAGATCTGATAATTCGTATACAACCTTAGAGATCTTCCGGGTGATTCTGAACGGTCCATGGTAGGATGGTGATAACTTCGCTGAGAAATGTTAAGCGCCTGATGATAGCACATGGTACTTTTTCCAAACTAGATCGCCCACTTTAAATTTAACGTTTCGCCGTCTCTTATTATAATAATGAGCTTGTTTCTGGAAAGCCGCATCTAAAGCATGTGTTACTGTAGCTCTCAGACCATCTAGTCGTCTGATTCTCGGGATCCATTTTGTAGTTGGTCGTTCTGTCATCATTGCTCTGTCCTCGTGCTCTCGGCGTAATTAGATCGCCGCTTGTGGTTCTCGGCCAAAGTTGAGGAAAGCTGGCGATGCTTGAACGGAATTGTGATCGGCAGTATTATGTGCGAAACGGAACTTGTGAAGGTATTTATCCCATTCTCTCTGGTTGCCTTCAATGAAAGCTATGATCATGGTTTTGATGACTCTGTTTACACGTTCCACTGGATCAGCCTAGGGGTCATACAGAGGTGTTGTGGTATGCCTAAACCCTACATCTCTTGCTAGTGTTTGAATACTTCTGTTGCAGAATTCTGTACCGTTGTCGGTGAGTAAGATTCTTGGTGATCCCCATCTAGAAATAACTAAATCTTGGAGATAATTACTGATCAGGTTACCATTGGCTTTTCTAAGGGGTTGGATCTCAATCCATTTAGTATACAGGTCTTGGATTACTAGAACATACGCGAAACCAGATTTACTTCAAGGTAAGGGACCCACGATATCAGCAGCAATGATTGAACATGGTTCCTCGATGACTCTACGACCCATAAACCCTGCTGGACGGATTTGTTCAACTTTGGTGCACTGACATACTTTACAACCCCTGACATATGTAAGGACATCCTTAAACATGTGCGGCCAATAATATTTTACATATAATCGTCTATATGTTTTGTCAACACCGAGAAGACCGGCTTGAGGGGTAGTATGACCTTCCTGGAGCGCTCTTAACCTAGCTTCTCTTGGTAAAACCACTTTCCAAGCATCTAGATCTTCCATCTCAACCTCAACAAAGGATAACAGTCGATAAAAATACATCTTGGACTCATCAATACGCCAATCTGGGAGTTTCTCTGGTTTTCTTTCAATGTCCCTAAACCGACGGAGATACCAACGATCCTCTGTAACGTCAATAAATCGTAATACTTCTACTAAGTCTTCTGGAATACGAGATAAAGCATCTAGAACATGATGTAATGCTCATTTACGATGGACAATTGTAAAATCATATTGCAATAATTCTAGAGCCCACCTCGCTAAACGACCTGTTGGATTTTTCACATTATGCAACCACCTCAGACTGCTATGGTCAGTAATGACAGTGAAAGAATAACCTTCTAAGTTACAACGAAACTTTTGAATGGCCCAGAGGATTGCCAGACACTCTTGTTCAGTCACTGAGTTATTTTTCTCTGCATCTATCATGGATCTACTTGCATAAGCGATCACCCGTTCATTGCCATGAATGACTTGAGTTAAAACAGCATCCAACCCAACTGAACTTGCATCTGTCTGGAGCGTGAACGATAAATTAAAATCGAAGCAAGCTAGAGTTGGCGCAGTTGTTAGTCTGACTTTTAGTTCTTCAAAAGCTTGTTGTTGATCGTTACCCCACTCCCACTTCTTATCTTTCTTTAATAATTTATTTAATGGAGCTGCAACTGTACCAAACTCTGGGATGAAGCGACGATACCGAGAAGCCATTCCCAAGAATCTTCGAATTTGTTTGACATTTTTGGGGGTTGGGAAATTAAGTACTGAATCTCTTCTATCAGGATCTACTTGAAGGCCTTCGTTATTTACTTTGAAGCCTAAATATTTAACCTCGTTGCAACAAAATGAACTTTTCTCACGGTTTATGGTTAAATTAGCATCCCTTATTTTCTCCAAAACAATTCTAAGCCATTTAATATGTTCTTCGAAAGTTTTAGTAACAATAATTATATCATCCAGGTAGACAAAGACATGAGGATAAACTTCTGGACCTAATATTTTATCTAATAACCTTTAAAAGGTCGCTGGAGCATTCGTTAAGCCATATGGCATTCTAGTAAACTGGAACAACCCTCTACCTGTGACAATAAATGCCGTAATAGGCTTAGCCCTTTCTGTTAAGGGAATTTGGAAATAGGCTTGACTCAAATCTAAAGTAGTGATATGATTAGCTTGACGAAGTTAATCTAAAATGTCGGACATATGAGGAATAGGATAGGCATCTTTGTTAGTAATAGCATTAACTTTGCGAAAATCCATACAAAACCTCCAGGTGTTGTTTGATTTCTTCACCATGACCACAGGCCTAGCCCAATCACTATTACAAGGTTCTACAATACCAGTTGCCCACATCTCATCAACTTCTTTTCACATTGCTTGGAGAATAGCTGGCGTTACAGAATAAAATCTTTGTTTGATTGCTTGATTATCGCCAACATCAATATCATAAGAAGTCCCCGAAGTCACTACAAGAATTCTAGGAGGCTCAGGAATCATTTCTGACAACAAAGTCATTAATTGTTGTTTTTCGGAAGAGGTTAAATACTGAAGCCCATATAATCTAATACACCGATTAACGTCAACTGGATTAAATTTAAATCAAGACTTAGGATCATCTCTAAAGAACCACATTTTGCCTTTAAAATCTACTACAATTTCAGACTTATGGAGGAAGTCCATACCCAACACATAATCACCGTCCATTTCATGAAATAATAGGAAAGAGGTAGGAAGTTTACGGTTCTTTAACTCAAGCACTGTTTGCCAAACGTCATTAATTTTATAGCGTACACCATTAGCTGTAATTGCACGTCTGAATGGAATAAATTGTATAGGTAATTCTAATTCATGAACTATGTCAATGACTTTTCTTCCTATAAATGACTTTGATGCACCACTATCGACTAGAGCAACGATAACGTGATCACCTATTTCAAATCGAACATGAAAAGCAAATGCAACACCCGTTGATTCCGAAGGTTCCTAGCCCTTCCTGAGTGAATCGTCTTCTATTTGCTTAATTCCTGGAACAAAACTATTTACTCTAAGGGATGGTTTAGAAATAGTCATGACCGACTCCTTAAGACAAAGTGAGGGCGTTAGAGCCGGGAAAACGCTCACTGTTGTGCGTTTTCCTGATTACAACGTGGGCAATTAACCGAAGCTACTCCTGGAGCTTGACATTTAAAGCAAAATCGTCTACGCGGCTCTGGGCAGAATCTAAAGAGATGGCCAGGTTTGTTACAATTCCAACAATTTGGAATAATAGAATTCTTGCGGACTATACCTGTAGCTAGAGGTACTGTAACTAGAGCTAATACTGGAGCTACAGGGTTAGGTGGACCATAAGTTCTAGGAGTGAGAGAAACATTGTTAGGCGCATTACCCATCTTCTTCTGGTTGGATCGAGGCTGCATGGCCTCCAATGTTTCTATATTATTGTCGCACTGCTGTTGCACTAACTGAACATTTTCTTGAGTGGACCGAGATGTTACGTAAGGATAAGGCTGAATGTTACGAGTTCTAGGACCAGCATAAGCATAAGCAGGGCACATAAATTCTTCAGGAAGAGGAGGGGCTCTTCGATCTTTCATACTACGCCATACTTGTTCATGTCTGATGGCTAAATTTTCCAACTGATTCATGGTCAATGTTTCAGTCGAAGAAATCGCGATGCGATATGCCGGATGCATACCACGATGAGCATCCCTCACTCGCTCCCACGTTCGGTCAAAAATCCATTCATACATGCTAAATATTCATCAATAGGCTCCCCTTCAGCTTGCGTACGACGACTAATTTCCTCTCTCAAGGCTATTTGATAATCTGGATCGGCGAATCTGGAGCGAAAAGCTAGTCTAACCTGTTGCCACGTTGCAAAATTCTTAACTCGAGCTCTGTACCAAACTAGAGCACCACCCTTCAATAAAAACGGCAAAGTTTTCAACAAAATGTCTTCATTAACTCCTAATAAATCTAAACCTTCTTGAATACGACTGAGAAATGATTTAACATCTTCCCCAAGTGCACTACTGAAAGTAATGTCCCATCGCTGCATTGCTTGTAAAAACATAATAGGTTTTACAGTAGTAGAGGTTCCTGGAATTATCTCAGTATCATCAGAGTCGATTCTTATGTCAGATCGCGATAGATGAATCGTACTTCCTCGAGAAGGATCATTTTGGATTACCCCTGGGATAAATCGTGGAGTGAATCCTTGAACATTTCCTGGAGCAACACTAGACGAAGGACCTAGAGCAAAGCCTGCAGCGATATTTTGAGCAAGTCCTGGAAGATTAACCTCAGGAACGAAATTACTGGTGGACGACCCATAACCATGACTACCACGCTGGAAATTGATATTAGGATGATATGCGAGTCTAGGATCTACTTCTCGAGTTGGGTTTAAATTTACTGGGGGTCCACCATTAACATCGTGGTATACAGAATAATCTGCTTGTCGACGCGGATCGAAATTAAAATTGATGTTGCTTCCTATAGTGGAACGTTTATACCCACCAATTCTTCCAGGCTCGTTCGTCGTTACTTGTGGAGTTGCGCTAAAGCCTTCAACGGCCCCTTCGGCATCTTGGAAGTCCGTTGTTACCTCCGGATCTACGACGGGCTCTTCACGGGTCGACAACGGTGACGATTCGTCATTCTCCGTTCTCTGATCCGTCGTACGATCATTAGAATCCGCCATCTCCAAATAATTCTCTATATTTACAAGCATGCTTTATCATAGTAGGGATTCTTATTTGGTATTATCTTAGTTAGATTCGTACTAAAGGTAATAGTCGCTCATTACCACGAAAATTTTATTTACTTGAATTTATATTAACTTGAGCCAGTCCACTGATTGTTGATTTATTTTACGTCAAGTTTTTTTTTTGTTAGCAGCTAACTCAGCACGAGATGATAGTTCTCCATTCTACTTGTAAAAACAAGATAAATTTAACCTTGAAATTATACTAATTCAAAAGAGAAAAGGATAAACCGCAGAAAAAAAAATCTAAATTTCTTATTTTCATTTCATTTTAATCCCTTAATCCCAAAGCACGTAGTTATGACTCATCTCTATGGTTTATTGGTGAATAGAATAACGACTTACTTGAGAAAAGTTGAGTGGAAGGCACAAAACGCTTCACTATCAATTTAACTAAAGGAGATTAGTTATTCTGACTAATATAAAAGCTGGGTAACTGGAGCTGTGACACGACACAACAACGAGTCACCTGTAAACTAATTTACTTGTACACATGGAAGTAAATATTTTATTTATTTATTTATATTTTAAGCCATTCACCAAAACGACGTGATGTTCATCTTTAATCAATTTTTTTTTTTTCACCAAAAATTCCCGAATCCAATGTTTGCTACTTATTTCCCCCATTTAAACTATTAAGTTTGTCTAATTACATACTTTGTTTTAAAAAAAAAAAAAAGCGAACTATCATCCGCTGAGTAAACTTAATGTTGGTTAGACTGGTCTGACTGAAATTGCCCGTGGAACATTAAAGAAAATATCCTTCTACTTTATTCCTTTTTTATCATTAAAATAATACTGGATCAATTTGTACATTATCTGATCTTAATGTATTTTCCCCGCGATCAGTTTGATATTAAATTTTAAGCGACATTACTAGTATTCTTTTCGATTTTCCATCACGCCAAGCGGCGAACTTTGATTCATAACTCCACGAGTTTTACATTATTTAAATTTTTGTAACCATACTCTTAAAATTTAAAGGATTTCCAACAAAACGAACTGTCTCAACATTTTACTAATTGCTTTTATTTATTGTAAACAAAGATAAATCAAAGTTACCGGGCCAACCAGTTGAGTAAGCGACAGGCATGGGGTCTTCCCACGCGAAGAAATTGCGGGCAAGCGGAGTACCCTCGACGCTACTACTCACGCGCATCGTTCTGCGCAACCCCCTAGACAAAGACTTTACCGGCGTGGAAATCATGTACACTATTCTATTTATTTAGATAATTGTCGTCTCTATTTATTAACTATTCTCTGGTTACTTTATTAATTCAACAAAAAAAAAGTTGCTTTGAATATTGTCGCCCACTGTAAAGACAATGTATAAAAGAAAAATGTTGACTTCAATCGCATGCCCAACATGGCGGAGCGATACTTATTTTATAGTGTACCGGCACATACTGTAAATATCATTCTACGATATAGTAATTTTCCGTAGCTGTATAACTAGAGCAATACTGTATTCATTTTCTGTATAGTTTTCTCTATTGGTGTCTTTCCACGCCAGCATGGTCGGTCGTTGCCGGGTGTTCCGTCGTGACAGGCAGTAAACCTCGACTTACCGTGTCTCGAGATTCCCATTAATCTTTCTATATTCTACATGACTAATCAATTAAGACGATTCTACACCAAATGGACTGTTTCTTTCCAGGTTTTCCCCCGTGTGAGAACTGCATGCAAGCGAAGTAGGCTCGACGCTTCGACTCTACGCGCATCGTTCTGCGCGTCTCGCCAGACAAAGGGCTACCGGCATGGAAACTATGTCAGCAACTCGGTTTCTATTTATTTAACTCACTATATAAATGTTCATTACTCTCGACAATATTAATTTATTTATATTTCTTTATTAATTAGCAAACTGTAGCAAACTATAATAACTGTAGCTTATGTGATTGCATCTTGATGTCAATGGCTAACACCGGTTGCCTTCCATATTTCTCATGCCAGCCCCCTTATTAATTTTGACTCTATCAATTATAATTCCATAACCAAAAACTGAAGATGCGGTTTTCTCTTTTTTTTTCTAACTAAATAGCTGGAAAAACTGTAACGCAAATTTCTTTAAGCACAAACTTTATTGTCTATCCTAACGCCGGTCACGTAGACACTTCACTAAATACTTCATGGTTTTCAGGGTTAGTTTTCTTCTTTTTTTTTTTCTTAAGATGAACTTTTTCAATTTTATTTCAATCATCATTAAGGCGACAGGTCATATATTAATCATGGAGTATAAAAAGACTGTAACTTACCCAAAGATCTTCTCAGCTTCTATATCCCGTAGCACTTTTCCACTATTCCCACCACCAACAAAATGTCTGTTTTATACTTCGTAAATTGAAGTATTGAACCAGTACGTTAGTTATTGTCTCTTAATTATATTACTGCTTCAATATCACTTCGAATTGTTCGGCGTTACACTCGAGGTGTCAGCGACGCGTCTTGACTGCTCGGCAGTTTCAACAAGAATGAAGTGAGACGTCACAGGATTTGCTTTTGCGCATCCTATCGCGTTCGCTGATTGGCCGGGGCGCTTGGGTCTACCAGAAAGCATACCACAAGTGCACGTGTACTAGCACTATTTACATCTTGGGATTATAGACTTCATTCCATGAAAATTTACCGGAATGACAGTTTTGAAAAACGAATCTTAGTCTCTAAATCCTTTTCAATAGTTTCTATACTGAATACTCTATTATTTAAAACAAAATTTCCTGGAATTTTCTTTATCTTACCCTCAGCTAATACCAAACTTTGGATTAATAGCTTGGATTTTTTTTTTTTGAATAACTAGAGCAATCGTAGATTCCTAGAACTTTTACCGACGACCAACAAAGACGAAGGTGTTTATTTCTTAAACTTTGCTTGTTCCTACTGGATCACACGATTTTTCTAGTGCACACAAAAACAACAAAAAAAAATCTTTTAACTCAGGAGCTATTATTTTCGTGGAATATTAATAATAATAGGTAAATTTCTTCCTTCTGATTCTTTATTCTTTCTAATCCTACGAATCAAACGTGAAACTGAAATTTTAATAGCACACAGAATGTTCCAGAATTGTAACAAAGAGAATAACTAAATATAAAACGAATGTATTACAGGTAAACCTTCAACCATAGGACAAAGAAAATAACTAGACTATTCTTAAGATTAGCACTACATAAAGTCTCAACAAATATATTAAATGAATGTCAACTAATCTAATGATACCAAACCTTCAAATACTCAACGAAATCACATCTTAAGCGCAACTAACAAATCTCAAACGCAAAAATTAAAAAACAAAACATAAATTTTCGGCGCAGCCCCACGTCGGGCGCCATTTGTATCGTTATTTTTCTACCCTTAAAGGGTTTACTCAATAGCGCACCTTCCTTCAGGTGGGCATCCTGATTAGAACCATTCCTGGCAGACTAACACTACTTTACCTAGGGCGCTAAGTTATTTTTATTCACCAGAATAACTAAACTGGTATACCGTAAAACTAATCACAACTTACTCAAAATCTCACAAAATATTACCAAGAATACTCAGTGTCTAAATGTAATCCCAAACTTAACTCTAACATAACTAAGATAGTTCCAGATCAAAGACCAAGATCCTCCTGAACAGGGCATGTCCTGGCCCTCAGTTGTGTAGGTTGTAGAGAGGGGAAACAGACAAATTAAACAAAAAAACCAAGGACGTGGAGCGCAAATCACATAAACGAATCGCGAAATTGGTTGAAGGTTCTCAACTACCATAAATAATTTAACAAGTTCATCCTCTCCTAATTTCTTTATTTTATCCTACTACTTCTACTCAACAAATTTTCTTAACAATTACTGGAGCTCAAAACATAAGTACAAATTCCTTCAGCTAAACGAAATAACTCGAATAACGTAATTACAAACTTCAAAATGAATCAATAAATCTCTACATTGTTACACTTCTGGAGCTCAAACAAAATTCTCATAAACTGAGGAGTATCTCCTCAACAAAATATTTTTCACTAAATCATAATCCAAAATGCTGAACGCAATGACTCCATATCTTAATCTTGAACCATAAACAAATCTTTCAAATCAAATTAACTAAATAGATCACAATCTTCTTTAACTGAATACATCATTAAACTTAAACTCACAAGTACGAGAGCAAACCAAGCCTAACGGATTTTCTATCATCCAGCAAACTCTTTTAATTAGAAACAAATTTTGCATTCTGGATCTCTGCTCTCTTCTTGGTCACCAAGGTGGTACTACTCGACTTCTCCGGAGCTCGGCTCAACAACGACTCTCTCCACAATCTTCAAAACATATCTCTCCCCAAAAATCTTCAATCTTCAATTTCTTCATTATCTTTACTTTTTTCTCTCTCCAAACTCAAAATTCTTTCGACTTGTCGTACAATATTTCTTATTGGTGGCTATCTTCACGTGACTTCTCCCAGATTTTCATATGGAGGAGTCACTTACATCTAATGTGCACCAAAACTTAATGTCTAAACTCAAAAACTAAATCCTACGACCTCTTCTATACTTCCATCTTTTCCTTGGAGTCCCGTTTTACTGGCAACAGCCTCGTGATTACAGCCCTTCGAGCTATGACGTCTCCCAGCATGGGAAAACTGCAGGGTGACACGTTGCTTTTGGCCCTCTACTCCGCTACAGCTTCCCAACTCTCCTCTCAATAGTCCATATTGTTGACAAATTCCCTTCTTGATCACAACTCTGCTTCTCATTGGGTTATTGAGATTTTTTACACTACTTTACTGTTTAATTAGATCAGTCAGCCATGGTTTGCGTTTAATAAAATAATTCCAACTTATAACTAACTATTCTACGCCAATCAAATTATAGTTTTGATTAAAATTAAACTAAATAGAAAAATAACAACAAAAATATACAGAAGTGCCATTAGGTCATAATAAAGACTTCAGAAATTAAAACAAAAATAATAAAATAAATGCTTGATTAGACATTTTCGGCGTAGGAAAAATAAGTATAATAAATGAAATGTTGAAAATTATGAACGTCTGACTATAAAAGTCATGATAAATGTTCAGAGGAGCCTTACGGAACTAAATGTTTTCATTATTTGGTTACTAGAACATCCTATATTGGCTATGATAAGCCTCATAATATGCAATAAAATATACTAGAGCTAACAATGGGACGTTATCAAAAAAATAATGTCACAAGGTATAGTTGGCATGCTATGCCATGCCAACAAATAAGTTTGCGACCGGCCGTCAGATGACGAACTAAATGTCGCCACTGGGCTATGCTAAGCCGTTGATAGACGGTAATAAAAAGACGTCGCAGAAGCATGGCATAAACTTACTAGTCGTCATCCTGATCCAGGCCCAATGGAAAATGTGATCACGACTTAAGGTGGTCGAGAACATAGAAAAATAAACTTGGCTCACGTTCGTAAGTTAAGTGGTTCCATTTTGGATTTTTTCTTTTGTGTAGTTATTATATTGGAAATATTTAATTTTCTAAAAAATCGAAACATTCATCGACATTTCAATACAGAAATGGTTCGGTTGACGTTCGGTCAACGACTGCTGGCTACTCCATCGGCAGCCTACTCATTTCGACCCTTGTGACACCTGTGGTCGCAGTTGGTACTGAGCGTTTCACTGCGACACAAAGTCGTACTGCTTTTTGGCTTCTATCCGTCTGTATTCTTTGGTATTGCTGTCTAGTCTCCAGCCACTTTATATAGGTATAGTTGGCATTCTATGTATTAGTTCGCACCGCGCTACCAGATGGCGAACCAAATGTCGCAACTGGGCTATGCTAAATCGTTAATAGATACGAAAATTTGTGTGGCTGAAAAACATTCCTGATTTCGCTTGAGATTATTTACCCTCACCGTCTATCAATCCTGTGTGAGCATTTTACCATCTCAAATATCTAGACAAAGATATATAAAGGGTGTGTGCATCTCACCCTTTTGTTGTCTGACTGTGTGTGAGTGATCGTGGTTATTCTTTCGAAGTGTGTGTTTGCCGCGATTTACAGCAATTAACCAGTATTGAACTTATGAAGTACTTGAATTATTTTCTGGGATTACAAACCACTTATTTTGTTTAAATAAATTTTCTAGTTGTTTATTTACCGTTATTTTGTTTAATATAAATTCAGTTACAAAAAAAACCGCTGTTTATTTTACTAGTTAAAAAACCACACTGCTGATTCACATTTCAACTTAACCTAGAAGCACGCGATTGCATATTTCTTTGTTTATTCAAAAATACAGCCATTTTGGGGTCATCCGCCATTTTGAAGTGGGATTTTTAAATGCTAAATTTTTGGTGAAATGCTTAAAAACCGATTAATCAGAACTGTATTTAATCGATCGATTGATTAATCACAGGTTAACATATTCTCTTTATTTTCGGCCGTTACTTTTGATTTTAAAAGTCCGCAACATTCAGGCGGCAAATTCAAAACCTGTAAATAGCTTGATTGAACGAATGTATGTTTATTATTATTAATAAATGTTTTTTTTTTCTTTCACTTAACAAAATTGTTCATAATTTAGTTAAAACCTGTCACTAAGTTATTTTCCGAGGCGAAATTTGATATTGTTGGGTAATTAGCATCTCTAATTCGCAAGTTTTGTTTTATTTGGGAGGGAGTACAGCTTCCTTACGGAGGCCTGGATTGCTGAGCCCAGAAGCATGACAAATTCTCCTTCCTATACTTGATGTTCAGTAATTATTATTTAAAATAATGAGTAGTCAACTATACTGCATTTTTGGTAAATAATTAACAAAGTAACTAATACTATAATTGAAATGACACTGTCATTTATTTTTTTTTAAATTTTTTTTGCTGGGTTAAATTCAATTTTTTCTTCAAGTTTTTTTCATCAAGGAAGCAACCGTTACATATTTTGGGGCTGTAACAGGGACTTGTTTTATTCGTGTACTCTCAGATTTACGTTGGTAGATTTATTTATTTGAACAGAGTACGATTGATTATCATAAACTTACCATTGTTTCTAATTTTCTCTTACTTACCAAAGAACCTAGAGATCCGCGACCAAATTCGTTAATATTTCTTAAACGCATTTTCGAGCGTTATACTCGCGAAGGTGATATTATCGTCATCGAGTATTATCATCAGACTGTGTCGTTAATGGTAATTAGGGATAATTATTACCGAGAGATTACTTTTTACAGAAGACGCATTTATATTCGAAAATTTGCATCCTCTAACACACTGTCTCTGCCGACGTTAATTCCTTAGACAATCCGTAACACTCGTGGTCGTCGAATTGGAGGGCAACGTTGGTGCACAGTCAACAACACGGTGAGAAATTAGTCCAGGTTTTCTTCTTGGAAGTTCAGCATCGATGCATTTCTGGTTTCTATTCGCCTAATTCAGTATCTAAATTGTTCATTAGTGGTGAAATTCATTTCTTCCTCTGATAACTAGCCGGGGCAGGGACTAGTTATGCACGTCCACTTATCAATCGTGATTCTCCGCGTGAAGGGAGAGATCCTCCGGACTGTCGAGTTTCCGCAGAAGTTCCTCGGACTCCCTGTCTTGATCTTGTTAGAAAATGGGGGTTTCCTTCAATCGAGAAAAAGATGTTACTACATTTTTAGAAAAAGTTAACGAAATAAAACTCGCTTATGGGATGCATGATGCACTTCTAAGTTGTGTCTCGATTTTACTAAGACACAAGGTGATATTATGGTATCGTTATACGTCTACAAATTGGTCAACTTGGTCTGACTTCGCTGGAGCTTGGCAAGGTTTCTCTATGCCAGTTTACCTGGAATTTCACCTTAAAGATGAGATTCGTAATAGGACTCAAGGTCCAAACGAATTAGCTAAAGACTATATCATTGCTATCCAAACTCTTATACGAAGATATAATCGTCTTAGTGAAGGGGCGGAGATCGAACGGATTCATATTAATTCAAAGCCGCAGTATAAATATTATATTAGGAGGTCGGATATTTGTTCCGTGGAAGATTCACTTCGTTGGGCTGATGCATACGAAAGGGTCGTACTCACTGAAAAAGCATACAAACTACCTCTATGAGCACATCAGTCTGTGATGCCGGAAACTGCGTACAATGCATCAAATAAAAGAATACAGAAAACTAGCGAGATTACGACGCAAGGAGAGGGGATTTACAACCCTAACGAAGATTATTTTAGATGTAGGCAACGGGGACATTACCGGGCCCAGAGCAAAAATAAATCCAAGATGTTTTGCTTAAGTTGTGGTAAAAAGAGTACGCTGACTCGAGACTGTGATTGCAGAAAGTCTTTAAACGAACAACGGGTCGGCTCCAAAACAATCGACCGAAGCAAAACCTTGGAGCTCAGAACCAAGAAGCTCAAGAAAAAAGCAGCTGAAGCAGCAGCCAACTCCGAATCCGTTCGAGGAACAGATCAAACCAGTCGGGTCGACAATCCAGGAACCAGAACCAGAACCAGAACCGTCAGGAGTCAGTATCGCAAAAGGTGCCAGGAATTTTACCATCAATTACTCCTTCGGCGACAGACTAGTTGATAATTTGGCCATATCTAAAGGTTAAGGTTGGATCGAAAACAATTAGAGCCCTGGTAGATACAGGTGCTACCAAGTCTTGCATGGGTGAGGAACTCTGGCAAGAAATACAAGATGACAAATTATTTTCAACTTTCACTCCAGTTGAATAGTCAGCAACCGTTGCAGATGGCAGAGAAGTGCCAATTACTAGTATTGTGACATTGGTGACTCAACTGAAAAAAAGGAATCATACATTATCCTTTACTGTGATGCCCGGAATGGGGAAAACTCTGATACTAGGAGTGGATAATTTGAGGAAGATAAATTATCATATCCGTTTTCGAGAAAACCGTCGTCCACTGGTGGGAATCAATCAATTAACTACAATTCTTACTAAAGAAGTAGCTAAAGGAATTATTAAAATAGAGTTTGAAGCTTCCAAAACAATTTGTGGTCCGACTCATGTTTCTGAACATGTCATTAGGGTGAAACCAGGGGTTGTTGCATTTCGTACTCACAATACTCTTCGTAATCCAATTTTGCACGAAGTAATCAACAAAGCTGTTGACAAGATGCTGTTAGAAGGAATTATTAAGCCTCGATCCAGTCCTTGGTGTTCACCTATTGTTGTTGTGAAAAAAAAGAAAAAGGAATATCGTTTCTGTATCGATTCTCGTAAAATCAATAGAATTTCTGAACATGATGCATATTTCTTGCTACAGGTGAATGCAACTCTTGATAAATTCGATACTCAATTCATCTCGACTATAGATCTGAAAGATGGGTACTGACAATACCTCTTTCTGAAGAGAGTAAGCCCATTACCGCTGTTGCTGTTTCAGGTAGTGGATTATTTTGCTTTACGGTAATGCCTTTTGGGTTACAGGCAGCACCTGCTACATTCCAACGTACCGTTAATACTGTGTTAGGTCCAGAACTTGAACCTAACGTCTTTGAGTATCTTGACGACATCATTGTGATCAATGAAACTCTTAAAGACCATGTTAATAGTTTGTAAGAAGTCTTAAAAAGACTTAAGCATGCTAATCTGCGTATTAATGAGGAAAAGAGTGAATTTTTTCAGAAGATGCTGGTTTATTTAGGACACTTGATTGATGGCAATGGTATCTGTACAGATCTTAAAAAACTTAGAGTGATCGCTAAAATTCCGACTCCGTCGAACATAAAAGAGTTAAGACAATTCATCGGTATGTTCTCCTGGTATCAACGTTCCATTCCTAGTTGTGGAAATCTTACCGCACCGTTGACCAAATTACTTAAGAAGACTGCTCGACGGTAATAGGCTGATGATCACGAAGAATCGTTTAATCAACTCAAAGAAGCTCTATAAACTGATCCAGTTTTTTTTCCATCGGATTATAATAGAAAATTCATTCTTCAGACTGACGCTAGCAAATATGGTCTGGGCGTAGCTCTTACGCAAAACAACGATGATGGTGAACATGTCATAGCTTTTGCGAGTCGCACATTGAATAAAGCTGAACAGAATTATCCAGTTACCGAAAAAGAATGTCTAGCTGTTGTTTGGGGTGTCCGTAAAATGAGACCGTATCGTGAAGACTATTCGTTCACTGTTATTACGGATCATCAATCGTTAAAATGGCTTCATTTATTAGAAAGTCCTGCTGGTCGAATAGCTCGTTAGAGTATTTTCCTTCAACAGTTCGATTTTGACATTATATACCGTAAAGGCGTCAACAATAAAGTTGCTTATGCATTATCTTGTAATCCTGTGGACACGGAGGAGGAGTTTAATGATGATCCATCTGATGAAATAGTTTTCGCTATCAAGGTACGAGAAAAGTATTAATGGTAAAAGGATGAATTCACATGTCACCGAATTCCTTCATAAATGTCCTGATTACTGCATCAAAAATGGGTATCTGTTCAAACGTGTCAAATTGGATATGGGCCCAGGAACTAATGAAAACTACTGGGAGATCGTTGTACCGGAAGAGCTAAGAGCTCAGATATTGAAAAGAATCACAATGCTCCTACTGCTGGACATCTAGGGCGTTATAAAACGTTAGCAAGAATCTATCAGAGATACTACTGGCCCAAGATAAGACAGGACATCGTAAATTAGGTTAAAAAACGTGCAAGTTGTTAACAACATAAACCGCTGCAGAGACAAACTCCTGGGAAAATGGGTACGATCATTCCGTCTAGCCCATGGGAAGTTGTATCTATGGATTTAATTAGACTCATGACGATATCATCTAAGGGACATAAGTACGGCTTGGTTATGCAAGATAAGTTTACAAAGTGGATTAAAATTCAGCCATTAAAATAACCTAATGCAAAAGCTATTCGTGAATATTTTAGGGAGAGGATCGTTTGTCGTTTCGGTAGTCCACAAATCGTAATTTCTGATAATGGCACTCAGTTTGTGAGTCGTGAATTCATTGATTTATTATCTGGTTATGAAATTCAGCACTTGAGGACTCTACCGTATTCGTCTCAGTGCAATCCAGTTGATCGTACGAAGCGTGCCCTCAAGACAATGATCGCACAATTCATCAGAGAATAGCAGAGGTCTTGGGACAAAGGTCTTTCTGAATTACCGTTCGCTTAAAATACGTTATTGCATGAATCTACGGGTTTTAGCGCTGCTTTCTTAAATTTTGGTCGTGAGCTGACTCCACCTTATTCATTATATTCTCGTATTGGTCGTGAGTGTTTATCCTCGAATGATCGTTTCCAAGATCTTGGTGTTCTGCAGCAGGACTACGAGGTGGTAAAGACGAATCTGGCTCAAGCTTTAAATAAACAGAAACGTTTCTATGACGAAAGACGTCGTAACTGATTACCGGCGGTCGGGGATAGTGCGTCAAAAAGATAACATATGTTGTCTTCAGCGATCGACGGTATTTCTGCTAAACTGTCACCTAAATTCTCGGGTAAATATACTGTTGCAGAAATTTCGAGATCTGAGGTGCTCATTCAATTGATCACGATAGTTGATCCCAAAGATTGCACGTCGAAGACGTTAAACCATGGAGCAGCTGCTCTACTACAGATTAAATATATGTACAAACCGTCCCATACCGACGTATCCTTGCTACTGTTTACTTAGCTTATACGTAGTATTTGTTTACCGATATCTTTGAGACAGGAAGATCATCATCGGTCTGGATTGGAAAAGAGAAAAAGATCCCCAGTACTTGAGCTCTTAAAGAAGGGCAAGAGAATCGCACATGATATTTCCGACACCGAAGTTCAGGTCGTCACTCCAGCTACTGCACAAACTGATGTGGTCCAGGAAGTGAAACTCTCGGATTCACCATTTAAGCACAGGAACGAAAAAAAATTGTATGAGTTACGAACAACTACCAAAAGAACAACGTTTGATACATATTCACCCCAGTTCAGAAGAGTTCTCTATCACCGATTCACCGCCAGATAGAGTTACCTCCGTTTGAGGACCCAGCCTTTGACGTTTTTTGGTCCAGCCCAGCTTCTGATAACAGGAATCTTTTTGTTAAAACACCTGTAATTTCTACGATTACTTCATCGTCTGCCAGTTCGCGATGTGTTACATCTGCCGTACCTGTGAAATTTGTTTCTGCTGAGGTACCCGTAACTAGAACCAATACCACTGTACCGTCAACTTCGAGGTAGGGGCGGGTAACTTTCTCAACTATACCGTTTGTGTCTGTGTCTACAGTATCCATGCATTGCACTGAAGAGGAGGCAGTCTAATCGACCTCATCATTACCACCTGATACTTCTGCTGTACAACAGCAACCGCAGATTGACTAGTATAGTCCTGCGGCCATAGAATTGGGAAACGTGTGCACAAGGCTTCGATTCCCCTTACATTTCTGAGACTCACGTGAAGTCGGCAGATTGAACGTTGATCGCCGCAGCTGGTATCAAGCCAGAACACAAAATTCGCAGTACCTATCCAAAGGAAAGTTAAATTTGAGCATCGCCCCACCAAATAATTTCATAAAAAGTTTAAACCAGGTGGAAAAGTGAAAGCAGAATGCAGGGTTGTCATATAAAATCCGATACAACCAACCGTACAAAAAAGGCGTTCCTGTGGGCAGTCTAAATTTAACGTCGCTGTTTGTGGATTCCACACGGAGAAAAAAAATTTTTCAAAACCAAAAAAATTGATTTATCTCAATAAAATGCCATCATTGAATATCATCGATAAAATAATTTAATGGCATTGATTAAATTTGTAATTTTAGTTCAAAACAAAATATTATTGATATGAATATGGATTTATTTCATACTAAGGCCGGTTTTTTTTCATATAAAATATTAGAGTTTTACTCTAAAATATATTTTTTTCTTTTGAAATATTTTTTTTTTTTCAATCCATGCAGAGAAATATGAGATTAAAAATACATGTTTTAGAGTCAAATAATCATAACACGAGTTTGTACAAATTTGATATACATTTAAAAAATTATTGTTAAGAAACTAAAAAATATTTATTGTTTCCATAATTAAATATTTTGAGTGTAAAATAACGTTTCTCAAATGAAATTCATTTTTTTCCAATGCAAAGAAACTATTTTTTCAAACTAAAGTTTGTTGTTTCCATACTAACAACTAAATGATATAAACGAATTATTAATTTCTTTAAAAGAAATTAATATTTTTTTTAAACTACAAAGTATATCATTCATGTGAATGTGTAATTCATCAATGGAAATAAACTATTTCTTCAAATTAAAACATGTAACTCGTTATTGAACATTTCAATAACTACATGCTATGAAAATTTTTTGAATGTAAAGAAACACTTCTTACATTCAAATAAAAAATTTTTCAGTCACATGATTTATTTTTTTTAATGAATGAAGTATTTTTATTTTTATAATGTTGTTTTATTTATTTTTATCGTAATCAAAATCGTTGTAAACCATACAAAACATTTTTTATTAAATTGTTAACTTACTGTACTTAATAAAATTATACTTTGACTTTATTATTTTACTTCACTTCTTATAATGATCTATAGAATCAAAGTTACAGTCTGGTAGTAAAAATAGTAGAACATTAAACTAAACCATGTATATATATCAAGTACAAGGTACGTATTGTTTACCGTTTGACATTAAGAAGCTATTACACGGATGAAAATCAAGAAGGTTGCTCTGAAAGATGTATCCCCATTTTTCTGACACTTGGACTTCATAGCTATGTACATGATCATCAAGCGCGAAGTTTGCATTTTTCAATAAATAAATGAAACTTCATTATTAGTATCTACTAAAATCTGTATAATTTTACCAAAATTGTGAAATAGCCCATCAGTGTCAACGGTTATCACCAGATCTTTACAGTAATACGTACCATATATTTTAACCCAAGATACTGATTTATGTGTTACATCTTTGTCACAAAAAATAATATTTTTAAATAAAAAATAATCAGTTAAATCGCTTAACTTTTCATTAAGTATAGAGCCAAATGATAATCTCTCTGAAAAACCTGTCTGTGAAAAAATTCTGTATGACATTTGAAGCTGATGTTTTAAAGCTAACGTAGAAGGAGAATTAACTCTCGATCTGGTAGCTTTCGCTTCATTTATTAACTGTTTATGTTTAGGTTCAAACCTCACACAAGTTATATTTTTTAAGGAGCCAGTTTTTCTCATTACTCTAGGGTAAGGTAACAATAAATGATGTTTAGGTTTTAGTGTTTCATTAAAAATTTCTATATATAAAGCATGATGCTTAGCAATTAAAGTTTCAAGAAGTGTCAAAGTTTGGAAATTAAATACAGGTGCCATAATAATACATATCACTTCTCTTAGAGCTACATACAAACTCCAAACTTTATTATTAGTATTAACCAAATCACCAATTGAAAATCCGAGATTCTTAACTAAAAAAGACATTTCAGAAGCGTAAATTTTTATTTGCTTTTTTTTTTTAATATTTTGTTCTGTAAAAAGAGGCAAAATATTTTCACCACTACCAGGAACATGACTTATGTATTGAATACGCGCATTTAAAACTTCAAGAGGAAATAATTTTTGTTCATAAATTAAACTATTTAGAATGTCTCTCATTTCATATCGGCATATCCCTTCGAATTTATCATGCATTACATCAACTGCGATATTTTCAGTTAAATGAAATCTTTGTATTGCGTTAAAGACACAATGTTCAACTACTCCTTCGGAGTGGTTCCTAACATTAAGATTGTAACCATCTATGGTTCGAAGTGCATTAGCATCTTCTAATAATAAATTTTCAGATCTTTGTTTATTCACAGTACATATTCTGCATGAATGAGAACCATTAAAATGTTTTACAAGACCAAAGATTGTATGAACTTACAAATTATCTCCTATGATGAAAGCTACAGTGAAATAAACTCTTTCTTTACGTCCAGATACTGATAAAACGATACCGTTATCTTCAAGATATTTTATTTCATTAATTAAATGCGAAAAAATTATCTTATTTCCTATAGTAGTATGATCTTTTGTATAATGTAGTTGAACGAGAAAAATGTTTTCTAACTTTCTAGAATATTGTTCTGGGAGACATGCAATACAGCAGGTATACAGCACAAATTTTTCGTATTCCTTTATGAGATCCTGTGACATTATTAATTTCGAAATCATCACAATATACAATGATTGGTAAAGTCAATTTACCAATCATTTTTTTTTGAATTGATTTCCATGTTTCGCCTTCAACAACAGTACTCATTGCAGTTTCACTATTACTACTTTTTAACGTTTCTAGGATAGTATCAAATATACCTGGTAGCTCTAAAAAATATTTAAGAACTGATTTTAGAGAAATAAATTCGATTTTTCTGTATTTCAAAACAATTTTTTGTTCACGTTTAGAATGACGAGAATTTAAAAAAACATCAACATTTATCGTTTGAGGTCGAATAAAACAATCAAATTCTTCAAAAATTTTTAATGTCAAGTATTCAGTTTTGAAAGAACTAAAACAATTTTGTGTAATAGATAATAATTTCATTAGTTAATAGACGTCTCTACAGTCATAATTACTAAAGTGCTGTTTTATAGTTTCTATGCAATCTATATTGTAGAAATGATTTATTTCGCGCAATATAATGTGTATATAAGAACGTAGTGAATAGATAAAGATGATCATTTATTTTAATTGTATACCTGGTTTCAGCCAGGTGTTTTACAATACTTCCTCCTTATCCCTACGATCGGGATCCTACGCGCACTCCCTCTAAGCCCCCCTCCCCCCTCTAAAGACCCACCACCCTCCTACCTGCCCGATAAAATATTACACACATAGTCCATCGGGTTGCGTCTGCAGCCGACTTACGCCCTAACCATTGTATCGCATTTGCACGAGGACACAGGGAAACTGCAGAAAACCTCTGCCGATACAACCGGCCTCTCCGGAGAAGCCTCCTGCTCACGGTGGCCAGAGAAAAAACCATATTAAATGATTTCGTCTCGGCCGGGAATCGAACCCGCTACCCATGGCGCGTCAGGCTGACGCTGTACCCACTAGGCCACCGTGTCAGTAACGTGATAAATATTTTATATTATAAAGTTTTGCTAAAAGACATGCAACTTTTTTAAATAATTCGCATTCAAAATCTTTTGGAGTAATTTTTGGTTTTATATAAATTTCGTTTGCTTCAGACGCATGAAAATTGTTGACGATTTTAGTTTCTGGAATAAGATTTACAGTATTCGAAGCACATGAGTCCTGATCCCTTGTAGCAGTAGTGAATATTTCTGATTTAATTGATGAACCTGTGATACTACTATTGTTTGGAGAGTGTTTAACATTGAGGTGCTTTTTATAGGCGTAAACAGAATTAAATCTTCCAAAACAATTCCTATATCTACAAAGGCACTCTGCATACATCAAACATCGATGTTTTATTTTTATTATGTGACTCATTAAATGTTGTAAAACTTTACATTGTAATAAACAAAATGGGCATGGAAACATTTTTTAATTTAAAAATATGAAAATATTAAATTAAAATACCAAATTTTAATTAGACTGAGTTGAATTACGTATTTCTTCGAATTTTTTAATAATATGAGCACTATGAGATATCACAGGATCGAACTTGGTTTTAAAATTAAAAAGTACTTGTTGCAAAATAAGCCATATGTGCTCGCTTTCTTCAGGATAATACACGTGGAAAATGTGGAAAGAATACATACATAGTTTGCACGCTTCAAATGCAGAATTAACTTGATACAATATTTTATCAATACAGACGTATGCAGAAGTTATTTTGGTGTCATCTTCACCAATGACAATAATATACGGTTGTAACGTTTTCTTCCGTTTTTCCATAGCAGCTATTTTACTGTTTTGTAACAATTCCAAATCATCAGATTTCTAAAATAGGATTTTTTCATAGAATAAGTTTATCTATATTATCATTATTTCGGAATACAATTTATGTTAAAAAATAGTGAACTTACAAAAGCACGAATAATAATACTTTCTTTTGCATCACAAATTGAAGGTTTCCAGGATTCTTCCCCTTTTTTTCCTCGCAGAACTCCTTGTGGTGGTAAAAAATGGGAGAGTAAAGATAATTGCAAAAATACTTTGCTATCTGTAATATGATATGTACAAATTGAAATTAGAAAAATGTAAATACACTAGTATATGGTTGTTGATAATTGAAAAATATCAATGAATCAAATTACCTTCATTTAAATTGTCAGATTCCCATAAAGCAAATAAATATTGACCAACTTCATCCTTTTTCTTCAATTTGCACATACAAATTAAATTTGTGAAGAATATATTGAAATCATCAATTCGTATATCAACTTGAGTAAAATTCCAAAATTTAAAGTCTATTTCAAATAATTCATATGCCCGTGGATCGCACAAAATTGGCCACTCTTCGAAAATAAAACCAATTGTTTTATTTTTTTTTTTTTGTAATAGACTTTTACGATATTGAGCTGTCTTTTTCCAATTTATAATAACTAACTCCCAAGGTAATCGTTTTTAGGATAACCACTCCAAACTAGATTGCACTTCATCATTATGTAGATGATTTAAATCATCATCATCATCAACATTATCAGCAATAATTTCATTGTTATCATGAGTTTCTAGATCTTTTGAACTCGTTAAACTATTCCGAAATTTATTAGGTATTTTTCCTCGAGATGAAATTGATTTGTTGCTTTTAGAATTCTGCTTTGAGATTGGATCAACGTAATATGTTGATAAAGACTCAGTTGGAAACACCTTTATTACTTCTTCTGCAAGATATTTGAAGGCCTCATTGCCTGGCCTGTAAAATATATAAAAATTATAAAACAAATGTAATTATTTGATAAAAAATAATAGAAAATCGAATAAAAATTTTTCACATACTTTCTTGTATGATTAAAAAGCTCTGCAACAATAATTTCGACGAGGATGTTTTTATTTTTTTTTGACTAAATTACGTTTTTTTTGATATGATGTCAATAAGCGTTTACCAGTTACTGATCTTAATCGAATCGTCGTTACAGAAGGAAAAAGACGTGGATTGAATTTGATACTTCGATTGAAACGATTGTTAATATCGATGTTTTCATCCACATAAGGCTCTTCATCAGAGGAAGTGTCTTCGTTATTATGATTCTAAAATGAAATTTAAAAATTTTATTTGGTATAAAGTAATAATATTTGTTTATATGGAGCATATGATCAATTCAAAAAAGACTGTCGTTGTTTTTAATAAAATATCTTCAATCATAAGTATATTTCAAGCAAATAATGAATTTTCAATTAAAAAAGCATCATGCTTAATGCAAGTAATATTTTCTTCTATTTCTGAATTTAGCATCGAAAAAATCAATGCTTCATTTGCAAGAATTCACTTTATTTATTTTTATGTCAAATTTTTTTATGCGAATAAATATTTTTTTCTTACAAAGTTCTAAATTTTCGTAAGTTTATTGCATATAAACAATACGATATTATTTTGTAACAATAAAATTAATATCATTTAAAAACTGTGAATATTGCTTCAAATAAAACCAAAGTTGAAGAAATTGATTTTTTTGATTCAAAAAAATTTTTTTCTCAGTGCACGAGTTTAACGGGAAGTTATTCTTTCCATTCGACACTCACCGAGAATGGTTCCCGAAACGCGACGATGTGCTGGAGCTGGTCTTTCTTGAGGACTTCGCCACACCCGAAGATATATCCACGCATCCTCCAAGATAAACATCCTGCTTGTACCAGTCTTGACTAATTATTTATGCTTGAACCGTTTACGTCTATTTTACCGTTATGATTCTATGCTTTGAAAAAAAAAAGAAAACAGGATTTCTTTTTTTCGTAACAAAAGAGGAAATGTGAGGGTTAGCCCACAAAATACTTTAAAGTATGACTGTCTAGTCTCCAGCCACTATATATAGGTATAGTTGGCATGCTATGCCATGGCAACAAATAAGTTTGTTATCCGCCGCCTGATGGCGAATCAAATGACGGCACTGGGCCGTGCTAAAACGTTGATAGACGATAATAAAGAGAATATGTTAACCCGTAATTAATCAATCGATCGGTGAAATACAGTTCTGGATAATCGGTTTTCAAGCATTTCACCAAAAATTTACGATTTGAAAATTTCACTTCAAAATGGCGGATGACCCCAAAATGGCTGTATTTTCAAATAAACAAAGAAATATTCAATGGCGTGCTTCTAGGTTAAGTTGAAATGTGAATCAGCAGTATGGTTTTTAACTAGTAAAATAAAACACGGTTTTTTTTTATAACTGAATTTATGTTCATTTCTCCGTAGATTTAGTGATGGAAGGCCTTTACTTACACTTTGTCTGACAATGGGCCAAATGCAGCTTCCGAAGCGAATTAGATTCGAAGCAAAAGGAATAGTAATAATTATGTAGTTGATCGATGGACCTGTACAAATAGTAAGGTGAGAGATGCGAAGAGACAGTATTGCACGTTCTCCGAGTTTGTCCAGACGATTTTTCCCCTGGAGGTCTTAGGTCGGGCTGGCAAAGGTGCGGCACACGTTCCCAACTACTACTATATTTTTCTAAAAGAGCTCATGCGACGCCATAGATACGGATGAAGGGAGGCCCAGAACTTCAGAATTGATATACCGAATAGAAGATATTATAATGAACACAATCTTTATCTAATAGTCAATGTAAATAAAGACCCACAATCCTATAATTCCTCTCGGTAGGTGTTCAATTCCCTATACTCGAATAGACCTCACGTATTTACGCTTACAGGCGTCGCTTGTGTGAGATTTACAAGGAAAAGAATAGTAAAAATGTAGTTTTACAAAAGATTCGCGTGACAGTCGCAGTGAGACTAGGTGACGGATTTACAATAGGTAAATAAGGCGCATCACCCTCATGCGGTATCTGAAGGAAACAGCTCACCCTGTGCAGATACCCTTGGATGTCTTGGCCGTCCGAAGGCCGTACCTGTTGCGACTGAGATGTCCACGACTTAGGATAACAAGCTTTAACGGGCGTTGTAGGTCTCCCACGTTCTGGAGGTCCAGGTGCTCGTGATTGTTACTTTCCTCCACACTCTTGATCAGCTAGACGACCGAATACTTGGTAATAATTGAATGTACGTAAGACGCCTCAACGCTTCCTGATGATAGTTAGATCGGCAATAAAGAATCGTGTTCACGTATGTGTGTATGAACAACGACTCGTGGTTGACCGCCTCGTTGCGTCGGTGCTTGGCGGTCTCCTCTGCCTAAACTCCGCCGTTCCTGGTAGCATAGCGCCCCGGACTGATAGTCAGGCAGGCATCCTCAGCCACCGGCTTTGGATGTCATAAGATTCATCCTGGCGAACTGGAAATATAATAGAGCTCTTAAGGGAGGTATAGCACATATTACGTAAAGCAGTCGAGAAAAGTCGCTGTTTTTAAATTGGAAAACACAGATCACGAGCTGTCGTGTCCCAATATCCGAGGGTGTCCTTTCCTCGTAGAAATAGTGACGACAAACATCGTTTACTGTTGAAGTTGAAATAATCTTGATGGATCTCATTAACTGTGTTTTCTCTCAATATATACAATATAGGTATGCTCACAATTATTCAGTACAGATCATGAAAACAAAACATAGTCTGCGGGGCTCGATATAATGCAAAAAGTGACAGGTCAGGAGGCCTTTTCAACTCATATTTTGACTGTCACGGACCAGACTTCATTCATTCTTATAAACAATCATTTCCTAGTATGTTGAAGTGATCTCTCTTTACCCAAATAAACATATTCGTTTATTGAAAATGATATTTTTTTCATTAAAATATCAGTAAAGAATTTCGAAACAATGAACAGGAACGCAGTATCGCACTAATGTGAGGGACTCTCCCACAATACTCTATAATTATTACAATAATATAAATATGGACTAGACTCTCGGAGAAGTTGCAGCAATGTCAACAATCAAAGGGTAAGAATACTTTATTCATTTCACACATATTTATCGGTTAGATTCTGTAACACGTTTTATCATATCTGAGGAAATGGGATACAAGACACCTTTACGCGGTACAAATATCAAGCATTAATGAGTCATATGAAAATAATAAGACATCTTCTTTAAGAAGTATAAACTTTGTTTAGGTAATATAAAATGCTTATTAAGTAATGTAGAATATATTTTTAAGTAGTATAACGTATAATCTTAAGTAGTACGAACACACATCATATAATCATCAAATATTCATAAACAGATGTAATAATTTACGAAGAGATACATAATCCTTGATATTGCAACGATGATATGCAGCATTCTTTGGCGTCTTAGAGGTGCGGGTTACTTCCTTGTACGACTAGCATGATTCGCCATGCGACCTATAAGAGTCTCTATGTAGAAATTAGGTATTCGCTGCTAGATTAAGTATCAACGCTGTGATCACAATAGATATGTGACGATATGAACTAACCGAACATTACCGGAAGACCGATCCTGGGATTTTTCCCACTTAACACATAAGTAATACTGGCAGACGGACTTACAATATTGACTGATTCAGGGGTTAAAGGTCAAGGTTCAAGTTATATAACATCGTATAAATTTTAACCGTAGGACGATATTTAAGATCGTTAACATGATATTTGCCGAGCCGTTCACCATCCAAAAAAGTAGGTAAAACGATAGTAGGAGAGATGAAAGCATCGACCACAGCAGAACCCAAATACTTACGAGCAAGCTTAGCAGAGAAATAATCTCTAGCATTACTGAGTTTATTATTTGGATAGTATACATGCGAGCCGACAGAAAGGTCACGTTTAAGTGTGACCTTTGACATTGGTTTGTAATTAAATAACTCTACGAACTGACGCAACTCATTCATTCGGTCGATTCTCAACTTTAAGTAATCTTGGACAGTCAGTTGGTCATACATTCCGGTTTATTCTTCTTAAAGATTGTGTGGGCTTCAACCATAGATCAAGAAGTACGGAGTGAGTTTAGTGGTGGAATGACATGCAGTATTGTACGCGTACTCTATTTCGCGTAAATCCTCGTCCCAATGCCAGGGTTCATGTCCGTTGTGGTAGGCCGAGATCATTGATTTAAAGGTACGATGCACGCGTTCGACCGGGTTGGCTTGTGGGTGCGCCACTAAAGTATAAGTCAACTGAATGTAATATTCTTCCGCAAGCTGGCGAATGACTTTATTGGCGTACTGCGTGCTGTTATTTAAGATCAATTGGTGCGGTACGCTCAAGCTAAGATAGACCTCACGCAAAAATGAATCAACTGCTTTCGCATTGTTAGCAGAAACTGCCTTGATCTTAATGTACTTACTGTAAGTATCTCGAAGGACTATAGCATACTTATTTTGCTTATTGGCTGTTGGAAAAGGTACGATAGAATCTAAGGATAGGATTGTCGATGGGGATAACATAGGTCGATGACCCCGATGGTCGGTAGCCTTGTGGTGATTGTATTCATTAATGATGCATTTCTCGCAAGTTCCGACATAATCCCGGACAACCTTAGACATCTTTGGAAAGTGATCCCTACTTTTAACGCGCGAGTATGTTTTGTCGCTTCCAAGATGACCGGAAGTGACATCATCGTGAGCTACGCAAAGTATTTCTAAGATAGAAGGGTAATCCGGGGAGACATTCTTCTAGTAATTGTATGTTACTGTAGACTCAAAATCTGATATGTAGAAATAGAGTTCATCACTTTTGATATGCTAATTTGGGAATTTTTCAGGATGTATGTATACCTAATTAAGCTTTTTGGCATACCAGTCTAAGTGGTTGTTTCGTAGACATGTATCTTCGACAGTATATTCATCGGGTCCGACTAATACTCGAGCTTTTGACCTTTTACGAGCCTCAGGTGAGTAAACTTTCGGATTCATCTGATTCTGAATTTGAGGATCATTACTCTTTTGGGATGATGAATCATCAAACAACTTCTTTTTAGCTTTAGACCTCATGGCTACTTAAGCAACCCAAAAACTGTTTTTCGCTAGTTGTGCATTTGAGCGAGGGGTATCGAAGATGAGGTTAAAACTGCACTCAGGCATTTCGTCATAACCTTTCCACGGTTGAACCGGATTAGACTGAAGATTGCCTTTGACAACTCGAGACGAGGCGTCTGGAGCCTCGTTGTCTTCACCACGACAATTTATGAAGGTTAAGTCGAGCAACGATGAGCCCATCTATGGAGACGACTCTCAAGATCTAAAGCCGTGGTCAAGAATGTTAACGCTGAGTGATTAGTAAAAACCGTTACTGGACTTCCTTTAATAAAGTGTCTTAACGTAGTCACAGCCCATATTACTGCACTCTTTATTCGGAGTGTCATAGTTCATCTCGGCCAGAGTAAGCTGCCGCGATATACAGCAATTAAGATACTCACAGGTGTTCTTTTCTTCGAACTCCAGTAGCATAGCGCCTATGCCTACATCACTAGCGTCTGTATATAAACGATAAGGGAAAGATGGATCGGCAGGATAAAGTGTAGGAGCGTTTGCAAGAGCTTCCTTAGTTCTTACGAAGGCTTGTTCTGCTTCGTCTGACCAAACCCATTTAGCCTTAGGACTAGTAAGTTTATGGATATCTGCATTGTCAATCAAAAACCCTAAATATTCCATGCGATTAGAACACACCTTTAAATTTTCCTGGTTAGATTTAAATCTCAATTCGCTAAGAACCGTTATCAAAGTTGTGAGCAAAACATTATGGTCCTCCTTAGTTTGGCTGACCACAACCCAGTCATCGAGATAAACAAATATATGCTGTTCTATACATAATTATGGATAATTATGTCTGAGCCGTTTTTGATCTTTTCCCTCGTTATATCTGCAAGACGCCAATAGATAGAATGAGCTTCCGTCAACCCAAACGGCATTCTGATCCACTCGAACTGACCTCTGCCCTCTACATGGAATGCCGTGTATTTACGATCTTCTGGCTTAATCTCTAGGTGATGGAAAGCATTCGATATGTCAACCGTGGACATGAACTCGGGACGGCCTATCTTCTGTAAGATTCTCAACATATTTTGGAGGGGATTGCCTGACTTAAAAGTTCTTTCATTCAGACTTCCAAGTCGGTGCACAACCTCCAAGTTCCGTCTTTCTTGGCCACGAGCAAAGGCTCGCTCGACCCAATGCTATCGGTCTAGGTAATATAACCCATCTCTAATAATTTATTTACTAACTCATGTAGAGCGTTGATCTAGATTTCTGATAATTTCATGGGCGTTTGCCTGAAGGGCTTGTCACCAGAGACAATGTGTATCCGATGTTTGACTAAAGGACCGAACCCTTCGGCTGTGCGACAATTATACTTTAACAAATAGAAAACATCACGTTCTTGAGATCTAATAGTCAGACAGATGACATCAGGATTCCTTTCTTTACAAGTAACTTCCATGTTTGCTGAGGAATCCAGAGGGGTTACAGATGATGGATGTTTATTTACCCTAATATATGAGAAACAGACAGGCAACTCTGAAATCGTAGCATTCGAAGATGTTCCAAGTCCTGGAATTAGACCTACTTCCCGAGTAACAAAGCGAACTGATTTCTGACCTTTGATTATCCAAGTCATTCTATTATAATCCATGAGTAAACGAGCCATTTTTTTAAAATCTACACCCAAGATTACTTCCTCTGCAAGATCCTTAACGACAAAGAGCCATAAGAGTGTCTTCTTGGAATTAAGCTGCACCACAACCAGCGCTGGATGCGTATACTCCGACTCCTCTCCAGTAGCAGTGACTAGTGTAACTTTTATTTCAACAACTCTAACAGCATGATGAGCAATGGAGCAAAATTTATCAAACGAGATGAAGCTTCTCTCCGCACCTCCATCAATCAGAGCTCTCATAAGTTAATCAGCCACTGTAAAAGAACACATTGCCCTATACAACGTGGTTGAAGGAACTACTCCACGTTCACAATAGCCCCTACCAGAGGTGCAATTCACATGCATCCTTAAAGACTTCCTGCGCTTCAGGTGACCCCGCCCCCCTCCGTATCAGGCTAACCGAGACTCGGGGAACTGATACCGTAAGCGATAAAGCCGCTCCTACTGTAAAAGGTGGTACTACTGAAGAGATAGAACAAACCGTAGGGTTCTTACGAACTTTATCCGGAATATAATCCTGGGAAATCTCTTGCCGGAGATTTTTATCCTTTGATTCTAATTCTTTTAAAAAGTTGTTAATTTCTGGTATAGTTATTTCAGTTAAATTGGACGAACTCCCGGAAGGATACTTAAAAAAAGAAATTTCATTGGTATCAGAAGTCGCAGCAGAGCTGATATTGACCCTTGACCCACCTTAACTATTCAGAGACTTCATTAAGCCGGTGAACGGATCTTCATAGACATTCAAGTTATTTTCGTTTTCATGCATGTGCAAATGTGTAAAACACTTTTATCAGTAGGTAAGGTCGCAACCTTGATTTTGAAATTCTCCCTGAGCATGGACTCGAGCTCTAGTGGTGTCTTATACTCTATTTTGCCTGTATGTAAAATATTCTCTACATTATTGGGTTCAGAACCCTTAAAATAGTGACATCTTTCCGGAGGAACGTTGTCTTCATAAGACGAATCGATACCACTACCATTTCCGCCCTTACCTGATGTAAAGTCATGACGTTTGCCCTTACTGATTTGAGCCTTCAAGTCAGAATCGAATTTTTCTAACTCTTGATATCCTTTTGCAAGTCTAGAGTGATATTTTTGAGGATTCTATACTACGGTCCATAGATTCTACCATCGGATCGAAAATCATGGTTGGGTGCGTAGTAGCCTTGTTGACCACCGAATCCACGCTTTCCGGAGTCGGCGTATCTAGATTTTTGATTGTTTAGAGGAAGAATTTTTACATTTAGGTCTAGGTGCAGATTTTTTAGGGCATTTGTTAGCATAGTGACCTCTGCCCCCGCACTTATAGCAAGTAGGATCTTTATTAGTTTGGTATTCGTTTGACTTTTGTTGACTAATTAAGTTAGAAATTGTTGATGTTAATTTATCGATTTCATTGTTTCTCTCATCTTGTTTAGTTACTAAAGCAGCAAGAGCATTCTCAAACATTTGTGTGCATGGTTATACCAGTGATACAACAAGAGATTCTGTTAGTTTTCTACAAAATTGTCTGATTCAGAAGAAGTTAATTGAAAAGTGACTTTTTTATTTTAGACTGCACATACCTGAAGGGTATGTGGCTTTTCAATATCCGAATTGTCAAAATTGACCGGTCTAGGAACAATGGCCACAAGCGCCAGCTTATTGAGCCGTCTACTATTGTTATTATTGTTATTTTCCGGCATATCTGAATACTCATTATGTTCTTCAGCATTTAGACGTTGTGCATAAACATGTGAACCGCCAAAGTCAGGGAAGACCAAACCTAAAGCCATTTTACGCGTTGGTTAGTCAAAAACGTTAGCTATTTCATAATATTTAGTCGCCCAGCTGCCCGTAGGATTCCTATTATTCTCGAAATAATAACGACGCGTGACATATGCTGAATAAGTTTCATTACGTCGTTTAGGACAACCCGATTTAGATTGAAATTTATCAACAGACTTGATTTTTAATCTGTTCCATGAATCAAAAGTACTCTCATTGCATAGATACTAGGCGTACGCCCCCCCTCCCCCCATTACAGATTTTGCCTGACAGCTGTATACGTTTTTCTACGCCTTTATTAAATTTGAACAGGTCTTCAAAAACTGATTCGCCTGTAAAATTTAGTCTCCAACGAGAAATCGCTGTTTGGAGTGATAATGCCTCCTTGAGACGATAGCGAACTGTGCGTGGTCGTTGCGTATTTGGAGATATAGGTCGAGAGAAAACGTTAGGCTCATTAATGTCTATCAAATCCGCGTTAGAGTCCCACTCTGACCTTCTGTGACCTGAAAAACGGCCAACGTCGGTTCCTTTTGGAAAAACTGGTATCGTCTCTTGAGGGTGTACCACATGTTGCAATATCAATGTAATGCTCCCATCCATACGACTTACTTGCTGTGAAAAGATATCTACTCTGTTATTCAAGTTTGTAGAAACAGAGGGATGGCCTGGCGTATGACCGGCATTCTTCCTGTGTGCAGATACTATTGTATCCTCTAAGTTAAAAGCTTCATTACTTGTCGATGCGTATCCCGGGAGTTCAAAGGTCGAGGGTATATTCGCGACCCTATCCGGTGTAACCGTTCGTGACTCAAGTTCGAAGGTTACGCTCAAAAATTTTACTTATTCTCGAAATGAAATATTTCCAATTATCTCTTTATTATTAAGTGCAATTTTTATTAAAAGATTTTTTCTTAATAATCACGATTTTATCTCTGATTGAATCGCAGTATCAATCGTTCGTGCTTGGCAAGTTCCGGGAAGAGAAGGACAACAACGCACGAGTAAGACAAAGACGCGCTCGGAGAAGTAACCAATGCCTCTTAAATGTAAATAGTAAAAACAAATAAGCATAAAGTAGTTGTAAAGTGTGTTTGGAAGTAGCAGCGATTGTAAATAGATTGATTTAAATGTAGAAAAGAGAATAAATAGCACCCAATTTATTTTAATGCACTAAAATGAATATCAATCAGTTAATAAAATGAAACAACTACGGTTAGTAAAATACCGAGCACTTAATTTTATAAAACCAGAGTTTCTTGAAGGTGTTAGGAAACTATATCTATCTTTATAAAACAAGAGAATTAGAGTAAATATATTCTTCCAGGGATTCGCTCGAGTATGAATGAATAGATAGTATATGAGGTTTTTATTATTTCAAATCCCTCCCTTCAAGTTACTCCAGCATGAGTGATGCATTTTATTTGGTTCCGCAGATGTTATACCTTTAAAACAATCTTTCAAGAGGTAATAAATTAACGGAGGTGTTTTATTGAATAAACAAAAATTGGATGGATAAACAGATATTGAATAAAAATCACGAAATGACAAATAAAATCCAATTATCGTAAAATTATAGTCGTCAGTGTCGCAATGTTTACTTTAAGGGATTAGTATTTATTCTTTTGTAAACATGTTTCTGTTTCGTGTACCGAGTATTATCCGGAAATTCCCAGAATAAATATATACGATCCTTTGTGCAGATGAATGTAATAGGCCCTATTTTACAATCGTTTTTTTTTTTGTGTTTTGATATACAGGATTGGGCCATTATACTTTCTGAAAACTTCTAGAATGAGTTAACAGTTATTTAGAGATGAACCCGATGACTCTTTTTCATATGGGGAACATTGAGTCCGTTTTAATTTTAGGAACACCGTACTCAGCAAAGAGACAGAATAAAGGGCATCAATCAAGAAGAAAAACTATTTTCACAGAAAAATCCGTCTTCCGAGAAGTTCAGGCGCCCATTGAAACGTTCTGGCAAACGATAGGTCTATTTGGTAGAACTAAAGGAAATTATTTAATTTAGATTATAGAAGATAGATCGGTAAAAATGGGTAGATTGCTTTTATTTATTAATATCAGAGTAGACAATGGATGGTTTTAGCGGTAATGCCCGATAAGTTCAAAGGTAAAATCTCTGTGTTTTTTGAGATTTTTAATGCAAAATTTTTTCGGCTGTAATAAAATCAATAACTGGATTATTAAAGTCAACCAATGGTGTAAAATGAAATTCTGTAGCATGAGAAATATGTAAAATATACGTAAAGAATGTATTCCTTTGCAAAAAAAAAGTGTAATTTAAATATTAAATTTTTCACTAATTTGATAAGACATTTTTGGAGCGAAATTTTTTATGTTTTCATAAAATCGAGAACTGGATTATGAGACTAATAAAATCGTTCGGAAAACTATTATATAGCATAAGTAACACGTGAAATTTTCGTAAATTATCTATTTTGCTACAAAAAATGTCTTATTAAAATATCATATTTTTTACTTATTTAGGGTTATTCAATGGTTAGACGAATTTGAAGAGTAATCTATGAAGATTTCAAAAGTGATAGGTCATAATTTGAAGGAATCAAGTTCGCTTTGTCAATATATTTTACAGTTCAGCTAAGAAATAATAAATGTGGTGAGTTCAATCAAAAGTTAGGTTAAACACTGGATGTAATCACACAGATATACGCAGTTTTTTTGTAAACAAAACGGAAAAGAAGTTTATAATTATTATATAATCAATCAATTCTAATAGTAAAGTTTGTTACCTCGAACAGGTCACATGCCATGGCGTGGCGCACGGTCAAGGTGGTATTTTACCTAAGGCACGGAAGGCCCGCTACGACCAAGCTGAGGCTACAGGCCCATAAGACTGTAGCCTCTATGTCTGTCAAGACATAGAAGGTCAAAAGACTGACCTTCTATGTCTTCAAAACATTCGAGAGGGTGGTCGACTGTTACTTTAAGGTGACCGCACAGTCCAACAGGCCCTCGTGCTTAGCGCAACACGCCTACCGAAGTGGCAAGCCTGTAGAGACTGCCATCCACGACCTCGTAGGAGGCCTGGAGAGCCCTGGAGACGGGCAGGTCGGCTCTGAGCGTCTTTTTAGACATAGAGAATGCGTTTGATAACACTGCCTTTACAACTATGGGCGAATCATTTCAGAACTTCGGAGCAGGACTTACACTTAGACGATGGATCAGAAACTTGCTCGCCAATAGAACGGCCATTGCCCAATTAGGGGGCACGGAGGTTCGGGATGCACTAGTGAGGGGCTGCCCGCCGAGTGAAGTTATATCGCCTCTACTGTGGACCTTGGTGGTAGACGAACTCCTTAGGACCCTAAGGCTTCAGCGTGCAGGAATACGCTGACGACGTGGCTATTACAGTCACAGGCGATGATCTGGGAAGCCTGCCTCTCAGGATGCAGACGGCCCTCAACATTGTCGAGAGAAAGTGACAGGCTCGATGGCTAGAGGTCGATCGTAGCAAAACCGAACTGGTCTCATTTTCAGGAGGCAAGAGGACTGACTGAATAATAATAAAAAAATTGTAAAGTTGTATTAAAATCGTTTTTTTTCATTCAGATAAATATTTTACATGTTAGGAAGTTTTCCATTGGTTAATTTACATATTCTTGACTTTTTCCTGTTGCAAAAACACGAAGAATCCCTTACCACTATGAAATTGACTGCGAAACTGTTCCGAAAATGTTTTTGGTCGAAAAATGATAAGAACTGCGAATAGAGATCGTAGTTAGGATGACATCAAGTTGTTTAGGCATTTTCAAAGCTTTTGGTCCTAAATATTATATAAATTTGCCTTAAATGACACAGATTTCAGTTTTTACTACATTTTTTTGCTGAAAACTTAAAAATCTAAATAAATAATTCCTAAATGTTATGCCCCTCTGTTGCTACAATATATTTAAAATTTATTATGCTGTAAAAAAAATCACATAACATCGTAATATAGATCAAAGTAATTTTTACTTCCGACTTTGCTTATTCCCCAGGAGAAGCAGAGACATATGTGTCTTTTATAGATATAATGTGACCATATCACTATTTTTACACATATATTTAAATCAAAATGAATTAATATAATAAAAAAAAAGCTTACAGTGGTTTAGCGTTTTTTTTGTGTTTAAAACATTTCATACCACCCTTTACCGAATTATTTGATAGATTCCGTTAGTTAAGTTGTTGCTCTGCCTTCCGAATTGTTTTGTAGCACTGCAAGCTACATACACATGACTTTTACTAACATTGCGCTGTCCAATAACGAGGACAAATTGATTTCTTTTTTCAGCTAGATATTTTACATGTCAGAAAATTTTGCATTCGTTAATTCATATTTTTTTACTTTTTGTGGTCCAAAAAATACGAAAAATCCATTATCACTCCAAAATTCTCGAGGAGACTGTTCCTTTCAATTTTTCCGGTTCCAAATAGATAAGAACCGCAGAGAAGATCGTATTTTGTATGATATCGAGGTTGTCAGGCATTTTCGATGCTTTAGTACTAAAAACGATATAAATTCCCCGTAAATAAGAAAGATTTTAGTTTTAGAGATATTTTTTTGCAGAAAACTAATGAATCTACATGAATAATTCCTTAGTGTCTTGCTATGATGTGATAATTATTTATTTCATCGAAAAACTATATAACATAGTAATATAGATCAAAGTGAGTTTTTCTCTCTATTTTGATTGTTCCCTAAGTAAAGCAGAGATATATGAGTCTTTTAATGTTATATTATAACATATCACTATTTTCACACATTAATTCACATGGAAATCAATTAATATAATAGAGAAAAAGACCTTACATTGTTTTAGCAGCTTATTTGCGTTGAAAACATTTCATACCACCCTTTACCGAATTATTTGATAGATTCCGTCATTTAAGTTATTGCTCTGAGCCTTCTGAATTGTTTTGTAGCACTGCAAGCTACATACACATGACTTTTACTAACATTGCGCTGTCCAATAACGAGGACAAATTGATTTCCTTAGTCAGCTAGATATTTTACATGTTAGAAAATTTTGCATTCATTTATTTCGATTTTGTTACTTTTTGTGGTCCATCCGAAGTATACAAAATACCATTATCACTCCAGAATTCTCGAGGAGACTGTTCCTTTCAATTTTTCCTGTTCCAAATAGATAAGAACAGCAGAGAAGATCGTATTTTGTACGATATCGTGGTCATCAGGGATTTTCGATGCTTTAGTACTAAAAAAGATATATATTCCCCCTAAATGAGACAGATTTGAGTTTTAGAGACTTTTTTTTTGCAGAAAACTAGTGAATCTACATGAATAATTGCTTCGTGTCTTGCTATGATGTGATAATTATTTATTTCATCGAAAAACTATATAACATAGTGATATAGATCAAAGTGAGTTTTTCTCTCTATTTTGATTGTTCCTTAAGTGGAGCAGAGATATATGAGTCTTTTAATGTTATATTATAACATATCACTATTTTTACACATTAATTCACATGGAAATCAATTAATATAATGAAGAAAAAGACATTACATTGTTTTAGCGGCTTATTTGCGTTGAAAACATTTTATACCACCCTTTACCGAATTATCTGATAGATTCCGTCATTTAAGTTATTGCTCTGAGCCTTCCGAATTGTTTTGTAGCACTGCAAGCTACATACACATGACTTTTACTAACATTGCGCTGTCCAATAACGAGGACAAATTGATTCCTTCATTCAGCTAGATATTTTACATGTTAGAAACTTTTGCATTCGTTAATTGACATTTTTTTACTTTTTGTGGTCCAAAAAATACGAAAAATCCATTATCACTCCAGAATTCTCGAGGAGACTGTTCCTTTCAATTTTTCCTGTTCCAAATAGATAAGAACAGCAGAGAAGATCGTATTTTGTACGATATCGTGGTCATCAGGGATTTTCGATGCTTTAGTACTAAAAAAGATATATATTCCCCCTAAATGAGACAGATTTGAGTTTTAGAGACTTGTTTTTTGCAGAAAACTAGTGAATCTACATGAATAATTGCTTCGTGTCTTGCTATGATGTGATAATTATTTATTTCATCGAAAAACTATATAACATAGTAATATAGATCAAAGTGAGTTTTTCTCTCTATTTTGATTGTTCCCTAAGTAAAGCAGAGATATATGAGTCTTTTAATGTTATATCGTAACCTATCACTATTTTCACACATTAATTCACATGAAAATCCATTAATATAATAGAGAAAAAGACCTTACATTGTTTTAGCGGCTTATTTGCGTTGAAAACATTTTATACCACCCTTTACCGAATTAGTTGATAGATTCCGTTAGTTAAGTTGTTGCTCTGAGCCTTCTGAATTGTTTTGTAGAACTGCAAGCTACATACACATGACTTTCACTAACATAGCGCTGTCCAATAACGAGGACAAATTGATTTCTTCATTCAGCTAGATATTTTACATGTTAGAAACTTTTGCATTCATTTATTTCGGTTTTGTCACTTTTTCCCATCTAAAGTATACAAAATAACCCTTATCACTACAAAATTGACTAGGAGACTGTTCCTTTCAATTTTTCCGGTTCCAAATAGATAAGAACAGCAGAGAAGATCGTATTTTGTATGATATCGAGGTTAACAGGCATTTTCGATGCTTTAGTACTAAAAACGATATAAATTCCCCGTAAATAAGAAAGATTTTAGTTTTAGAGATATTTTTTTGCAGAAAACTAATGAATCTACATGAATAATTCCTTAGTGTCTTGCTATGATGTGATAATTATTTATTTAATCGAAAAACTATATAACATAGTAATATAGATCAAAGTGAGTTTTTCTCTCTATATTGATTGTTACCTAAGTGGAGCAGAGACTTAAGAGTCTTTCAATGACATATTGTAACCTATTTCTATTTTCACACATTAATTCAAATAAAAATTGATGAATATAATGAAGAAAAAGACCTTACGGTGGTTTGGCGTTTTTTTTGTGTTTAAAACATTTTATACCACCCTTTACCGAATTATTTGATAGATTCCGTCAGTTAAGTTGTTGCTCTGAGCCTTCCGAATTGTTTTGTAGCACTGCAAGCTACATACACATGACTTTTACTAACATTGCGCTGTCCAATAACGAGGACAAATTGATTCCTTCATTCAGCTAGATATTTTACATGTTAGAAACTTTTGCATTCGTTAATTGACATTTTTTTACTTTTTGTGGTCCAAAAAATACGAAAAATCCATTATCACTCTAGAATTCTCGAGGAGACTGTTCCTTTCAATTTTTCCTGTTCCAAATAGATAAGAACAGCAGAGAAGATCGTATTTTGTACGATATCGTGGTCATCAGGGATTTTCGATGCTTTAGTACTAAAAAAGATATAAATTCCCCCTAAATGAGACAGATTTCAGTTTTCGAGACATTTTTTTGCAGAAAACTAATGAATCTACATGAATAATTCCTCAGTGTCTCGCTATGATGTGATAATTATTTATGTCATCGAAAAACTATATAACATAGTAATATAGATCAAAGTGAGTTTTTCTCTTTATTTTGATTGTTCCCTAAGTAAAGCAGAGACCTATGAGTCTTTTAATGTCATTGTACCATATCACTATTTTCACACATTAATTCACATGGAAATCAATTAATATAATAGAGAAAAAGACCTTACATTGTTTTAGCAGCTTATTTGCGTTGAAAACATTTCATACCACCCTTTACCGAATTATTTGATAGATTCCGTCATTTAAGTTATTGCTCTGAGCCTTCTGAATTGTTTTGTAGCACTGCAAGCAAGATACACATGACTTTTACTAACATTGCGCTGTCCAATAACGAGGACAAATTGATTTCCTTAGTCAGCTAGATATTTTACATGTTAGAAACTTTTGCATTCATTTATTTCGATTTTGTTACTTTTTTCCATCTAAAGTATACAAAATAACCCTTATCACCACAAAATTGACTAGAAGACTGTGTCTTGCAATTTTTCCTGTTCCAATTTGATAAGAACAGCAGAGAAGATCGTATTTTGTACGATATCGTGGTCATCAGGGATTTTCGATGCTTTAGTACTAAAAAAGATATATATTCCCCCTAAATGAGACAGATTTGAGTTTTAGAGACTTTTTTTTTGCAGAAAACTAGTGAATCTACATGAATAATTGCTTCGTGTCTTGCTATGATGTGATAATTATTTATTTCATCGAAAAACTATATAACATAGTGATATAGATCAAAGTGAGTTTTTCTCTCTATTTTGATTGTTCCTTAAGTGGAGCAGAGATATATGAGTCTTTTAATGTTATATTATAACATATCACTATTTTCACACATTAATTCACATGGAAATCAATTAATATAATGAAGAAAAAGACCTTACATTGTTTTAGCGGCTTATTTGCGTTGAAAACATTTCATACCACCCTTTACCGAATTATTTGATAGATTCCGTCAGTTAAGTTGTTGCTCTGAGCCTTCCGAATTGTTTTGTAGCACTGCAAGCTACATACACATGACTTTCACTAACATTGCGCTGTCCAATAACGAGGACAAATTGATTCCTTCATTCAGCTAGATATTTTACATGTTAGAAACTTTTGCATTCATTTATTTCGATTTTGTCATTATTTTCCATCTAAAGTATACGAAAAACCCTCACACTACAAAATTGACTAGGAGACTGTTCCTTTCAATTTTTCGTGTTCCAAATAGATAAGAAGAGCAGAGAAGATCGTATCTTGTATGATATCGAGGTTGTCAGGCATTTTCGATGCTTTAGTACTAAAAACGATATAAATTCCCCGTAAATAAGAAAGATTTTAGTTTTAGAGATATTTTTTTGCAGAAAACTAATGAATCTACATGAATAATTCCTTAGTGTCTTGCTATGATGTGATAATTATTTATTTAATCGAAAAACTATATAACATAGTAATATAGATCAAAGTGAGTTTTTCTCTCTATTTTGATTGTTCCTTAAGTGAAGCACAGATATATGAGTTTTTCAATGATATATTGTAACCTATTTCTATTTTTACACATTAATTCAAATAAAAATTGATGAATATAATGAAGAAAAAGACATTACATTGTTTTAGCGGCTTGTTTGCGTTGAAAACATTTCATACCACCCGTTACCGAATTATTTGATAGATTCCGTCAGTTAAGTTGTTGCTCTGAGCCTTCCGAATTGTTTTGTAGCACTGCAAGCTACATACACATGACTTTTACTAACATTGCGCTGTCCAATAACGAGGACAAATTGATTCCTTCATTCAGCTAGATATTTTACATGTTAGAAACTTTTGCATTCATTTATTTCGATTTTGTCATTATTTTCCATCTAAAGTATACGAAAAACCCTCACACTACAAAATTGACTAGGAGACTGTTCCTTTCAATTTTTCGTGTTCCAAATAGATAAGAAGAGCAGAGAAGATCGTATCTTGTATGATATCGAGGTTGTCAGGCATTTTCGATGCTTTAGTACTAAAAACGATATAAATTCCCCGTAAATGAGACAGATTTCAGTTTTAGAGACATTTTTTCGCAGAAAACTAATGAATCTACATGAATAATTCCTTAGTGTCTTGCTATGATGTGATAATTATTTATGTCATCGAAAAACTATATAACATAGTAATATAGATCAAAGTGAGTTTTTCTCTCTATTTTGATTGTTCCCTAAGTAAAGCAGAGATATATGAGTCTTTTAATGTTATTGTACCATATCACTATTTTCACACATGAATTCACATGGAAATGAATTAATATAATGAAGAAAAAGATTTTACATTGTTTTAGCGGCTTATTTGCGTTAAAAACATTTCATACCACCCTTTACCGAATTATTTGATAGATTCCGTGAGTTGAGTTGTTGCTCTGAGCCTTCTGAATTGTTTTGTAGAACTGTAAGCTAGATACACATGACTTTTACTAACATTGCGCTGTCCAATAACGAGGACAAATTGATTTCCTTAGTCAGCTAGATATTTTACATGTTAGAAAATTTTGCATTCATTTATTTCGATTTTGTTACTTTTTTCCATCTAAAGTATACAAAATAACCCTTATCACCACAAAATTGACTAGAAGACTGTGTCTTGCAATTTTTCCTGTTCCAATTTGATAAGAACAGCAGAGAAGATCGTATTTTGTATGATATCGAGGTTATCAGGCATTTTCGATGCTTTAGTACTAAAAACGATATAAATTCCCCGTGAATGAGACAGATTTCAGTTTTAGAGACATTTTTTTGCAGAAAATCAATGAATCTACATGAATCATTGCTTCGTGTCTTGCTGTGATGTGATAATTATTTATTTTATCGAAAAACTATATAACATAGTATTATAAATCAAAGTGAGTTTTTCTCTCTATTTTGATTGTTCCTTAAGTGGAGCAGAGACTTAAGAGTCTTTCAATGTTATATTGTAAGATATCACTATTTTCACACATTAATTCAAATCAATATGACTAAACATAATAAAGAAAAAAACATTACATTGTTTTAGCGGCTTATTTGCGTTGAAAACATTTTATACCACCCTTTACCGAATTATCTGATAGATTCCGTCATTTGAGATGTTGCTCTGAGACTTCCGAATTGTCTTGTAGCATTGCAAGCAAGATACACATGACTTTTACTAACATTGCGCTGTCCAATAACGAGGACAAATTGATTCCTTCATTCAGCTAGATATTTTACATGTTAGAAACTTTTGCATTCGTTAATTGACATTTTTTTACTTTTTGTGATCCAAAAAATACGAAAAATCCATTATCACTCCAGATTGCTCGGGGAGACTGTTCCTTTCAATTTTTCCTGTTCCAAATAGATAAGAACAGCAGAGAAGATCGTATTTTGTACGATATCGTGGTCATCAGGGATTTTCGATGCTTTAGTACTAAAAAAGATATAAATTCCCCCTAAATGAGACAGATTTCAGTTTTCGAGACATTTTTTTGCAGAAAACTAATGAATCTACATGAATAATTCCTCAGTGTCTCGCTATGATGTGATAATTATTTATGTCATCGAAAAACTATATAACATAGTAATATAGATCAAAGTGAGTTTTTCTCTTTATTTTGATTGTTCCCTAAGTAAAGCAGAGACCTATGAGTCTTTTAATGTCATTGTACCATATCACTATTTTCACACATTAATTCACATGGAAATGAATTAATATAATGAAGAAAAAGATTTTACATTGTTTTAGCGGCTTATTTGCGTTAAAAACATTTCATACCACCCTTTACCGAATTATTTGATAGATTCCGTGAGTTGAGTTGTTGCTCTGAGCCTTCTGAATTGTTTTGTAGAACTGTAAGCTAGATACACATGACTTTTACTAACATTGCGCTGTCCAATAACGAGGACAAATTGATTTCCTTAGTCAGCTAGATATTTTACATGTTAGAAAATTTTGCATTCATTTATTTCGATTTTGTTACTTTTTTCCATCTAAAGTATACAAAATAACCCTTATCACCACAAAATTGACTAGAAGACTGTTCCTTTCAATTTTTCCTGTTCCAATTAGATAAGAACAGCAGAGAAGATCGTATTTTGTATGATATCGAGGTTATCAGGCATTTTCGATGCTTTAGTACTAAAAAAGATATATATTCCCCCTAAATGAGACAGATTTGAGTTTTAGAGACTTGTTTTTTGCAGAAAACTAGTGAATCTACATGAATAATTGCTTCGTGTCTTGCTATGATGTGATAATTATTTATTTCATCGAAAAACTATATAACATAGTAATATAGATCAAAGTGAGTTTTTCTCTCTATTTTGATTGTTCCTTAAGTGAAGCAGAGATATATGAGTCTTTTAATGTTATATTATAACATATCACTATTTTCACACATTAATTCACATGGAAATGAATTAATATAATGAAGAAAAAGATTTTACATTGTTTTAGCGGCTTATTTGCGTTAAAAACATTTCATACCACCCTTTACCGAATTATTTGATAGATTCCGTGAGTTGAGTTGTTGCTCTGAGCCTTCTGAATTGTTTTGTAGAACTGTAAGCTAGATACACATGACTTTTACTAACATTGCGCTGTCCAATAACGAGGACAAATTGATTTCCTTAGTCAGCTAGATATTTTACATGTTACAAACTTTTGCATACATTTATTTCGATTTTGTCACTTTTTTCCATCTAAAGTATACAAAATAACCCTTATCACCACAAAATTGACTAGAAGACTGTTCCTTTCAATTTTTCCTGTTCCAATTAGATAAGAACGGCAGAGAAGATCGTATTTTGTATGATATCGAGGTTATCAGGCATTTTCGATGCTTTAGTACTAAAAACGATATAAATTCCCCGTAAATGAGACAGATTTCAGTTTTAGAGACATTTTTTTGCAAAAAACCAATGAATCTACATGAATAATTGCTTCGTGTCTTGCTGTGATGTGATAATTATTTATTTCATCGAAAAACTATATAACATAGTAATATAGATCAAAGTGAGTTTTTCTCTCTATTTTGATTGTTACCTAAGGGGAGCAGAGACTAAAGAGTCTTTCAATGATATATTGTAACCTATTTCTATTTTTACACTTTAATTCAAATAAAAATTGATGAATATAATGAAGAAAAAGACCTTACATTGTTCTAGCGGCTTATTTGCGTTGAAAACATTTCATACCACCCTTTACCGAATTATTTGATAGATTCCGTCATTTAAGTTGTTGCTCTGAGCCTTCCAAATTGTTTTGTAGCACTGCAAGCAAGATACACATGACTTTTACTAACATTGCGCTGTCCAATAACGAGGAAAAATTGATTTCTTGATTCAGCTCGATATTTTACATGTTAGAAAATTTTGCATTCGTTAATTGACATTTTTTTAATTTTTGTGGTCCAAAAATACGAAAAATCCATTATCACTCCAAAATTCTCGAGGAGACTGTTCCTTTCGATTTTTCCTGTTCCAAATAGATAAGAACAGCAGAGAAGATCGAATTTTGTACGATATCGTGGTCATCAGGGATTTTCGTTGCTTTAGTACTAAAAAAGATATAAATTCCCCCTAAATGAGACAGATTTCAGGTTTCGAGACATTTTTTTGCAGAAACCTAATGAATCTACATGAATAATTCCTCAGTGTCTCGCTATGATGTGATAATTATCTATGTCATCGAAAAACTATATAACATCGTAATATAGATCAAAGTGAGTTTTTTTCTTTATTTTGATTGTTCCCTAAGTAAAGCAGAGACCTATGAGTCTTTTAATGTCATTGTACCATATCACTATTTTCACACATGAATTCACATGGAAATGAATTAATATAATAAAGAAAAAGATTTTACATTGTTTTAGCGGCTTATTTGCGTTAAAAACATTTCATACCACCCTTTACCGAATTATTTGATAGATTCCGTGAGTTGAGTTGTTGCTCTGAGCCTTCTGAATTGTTTTGTAGAACTGTAAGCTAGATACACATGACTTTTACTAACATTGCGCTGCCCAATAACGAGGACAAATTGATTTCATTTTTCAGCTAGATATTTTACATGTTAGAAACTTTTTCATACATTTATTTCGATTTTGTTACTTTTTTCCATCTAAAGTATACAAAATAACCCTTATCACCACAAAATTGACTAGAAGACTGTGTCTTGCAATTTTTCCTGTTCCAATTAGATAAGAACAGCAGAGAAGATCGTATTTTGTATGATATCGAGGTTATCAGGCATTTTCGATGCTTTAGTACTAAAAACGATATAAATTCCCCGTAAATGAGACCGATTTCGGTTTTAGAGCCTTTTTTTTAGAAAACTAGTGAATCTACATGAATAATTGCTTCGTGTCTTGCTGTGATGTGATAATTATTTATTTCATCAAAAAACTATATAACATGGTAATATAGATCAAAGTGAGTTTTTCTCTCTATTTTGATTGTTCCTCAAGTGAAGCAGAGATATATGAGTCTTTTAATGTTATATTGTAACATATCACTATTTTCACACATGAATTCACATGGAAATGAATTAATATAATGAAGAAAAAGATTTTACATTGTTTTAGCGGCTTATTTGCGTTAAAAACATTTCATACCACCCTTTACCGAACTATTTGATAGATTCCGTGAGTTGAGTTGTTGCTCTGAGCCTTCTGAATTGTTTTGTAGAACTGTAAGCTAGATACACATGACTTTTACTAACATTGCGCTGCCCAATAACGAGGACAAATTGATTTCATTTTTCAGCTAGATATTTTACATGTTAGAAACTTTTTCATATATTTATTTCGATTTTGTTACTTTTTTCCATCTAAAGTATACAAAATAACCCTTATCACCACAAAATTGACTAGAAGACTGTGTCTTGCAATTTTTCCTGTTCTAATTAGATAAGAACAGCAGAGAAAATCGTATTTTGTATGATATCGAGGTTATCAGGCATTTTCGATGCTTTAGTACTAAAAACGATATAAATTCCCCGTAAATGAGACCGATTTCGGTTTTAGAGCCTTTTTTTTAGAAAACTAGTGAATCTACATGAATAATTGCTTCGTGTCTTGCTGTGATGTGATAATTATTTATTTCATCAAAAAACTATATAACATGGTAATATAGATCAAAGTGAGTTTTTCTCTCTATTTTGATTGTTCCTCAAGTGAAGCAGAGATATATGAGTCTTTTAATGTTATATTGTAACATATCACTATTTTCACACATGAATTCACATGGAAATGAATTAATATAATGAAGAAAAAGATTTTACATTGTTTTAGCGGCTTATTTGCGTTAAAAACATTTCATACCACCCTTTACCGAATTATTTGATAGATTCCGTGAGTTGAGTTGTTGCTCTGAGCCTTCTGAATTGTTTTGTAGAACTGTAAGCTAGATACACATGACTTTTACTAACATTGCGCTGTCCAATAACGAGGACAAATTGATTTCCTTAGTCAGCTAGATATTTTACATGTTACAAACTTTTGCATACATTTATTTCGATTTTGTCACTTTTTTCCATCTAAAGTATACAAAATAACCCTTATCACCACAAAATTGACTAGAAGACTGTTCCTTTCAATTTTTCCTGTTCCAATTAGATAAGAACGGCAGAGAAGATCGTATTTTGTATGATATCAAGGTTATCAGGCATTTTCGATGCTTTAGTACTAAAAACGATATAAATTCCCCGTAAATGAGACAGATTTCAGTTTTAGAGACATTTTTTTGCAAAAAACCAATGAATCTACATGAATAATTGCTTCGTGTCTTGCTGTGATGTGATAATTATTTATTTCATCGAAAAACTATATAACATAGTAATATAGATCAAAGTGAGTTTTTCTCTCTATTTTGATTGTTACCTAAGGGGAGCAGAGACTAAAGAGTCTTTCAATGATATATTGTAACCTATTTCTATTTTTACACTTTAATTCAAATAAAAATTGATGAATATAATGAAGAAAAAGACCTTACATTGTTCTAGCGGCTTATTTGCGTTGAAAACATTTCATACCACCCTTTACCGAATTATTTGATAGATTCCGTCATTTAAGTTGTTGCTCTGAGCCTTCCAAATTGTTTTGTAGCACTGCAAGCAAGATACACATGACTTTTACTAACATTGCGCTGTCCAATAACGAGGAAAAATTGATTTCTTGATTCAGCTCGATATTTTACATGTTAGAAAATTTTGCATTCGTTAATTGACATTTTTTTAATTTTTGTGGTCCAAAAATACGAAAAATCCATTATCACTCCAAAATTCTCGAGGAGACTGTTCCTTTCGATTTTTCCTGTTCCAAATAGATAAGAACAGCAGAGAAGATCGAATTTTGTACGATATCGTGGTCATCAGGGATTTTCGTTGCTTTAGTACTAAAAAAGATATAAATTCCCCCTAAATGAGACAGATTTCAGGTTTCGAGACATTTTTTTGCAGAAAACTAATGAATCTACATGAATAATTCCTCAGTGTCTCGCTATGATGTGATAATTATCTATGTCATCGAAAAAACTATATAACATAGTAATATAGATCAAAGTGAGTTTTTTTCTTTATTTTGATTGTTCCCTAAGTAAAGCAGAGACCTATGAGTCTTTTAATGTCATTGTACCATATCACTATTTTCACACATGAATTCACATGGAAATGAATTAATATAATAAAGAAAAAGATTTTACATTGTTTTAGCGGCTTATTTGCGTTAAAAACATTTCATACCACCCTTTACCGAATTATTTGATAGATTCCGTGAGTTGAGTTGTTGCTCTGAGCCTTCTGAATTGTTTTGTAGAACTGTAAGCTAGATACACATGACTTTTACTAACATTGCGCTGCCCAATAACGAGGACAAATTGATTTCATTTTTCAGCTAGATATTTTACATGTTAGAAACTTTTTCATACATTTATTTCGATTTTGTTACTTTTTTCCATCTAAAGTATACAAAATAACCCTTATCACCACAAAATTGACTAGAAGACTGTGTCTTGCAATTTTTCCTGTTCCAATTAGATAAGAACAGCAGAGAAAATCGTATTTTGTATGATATCGAGGTTATCAGGCATTTTCGATGCTTTAGTACTAAAAACGATATAAATTCCCCGTAAATGAGACCGATTTCGGTTTTAGAGCCTTTTTTTTAGAAAACTAGTGAATCTACATGAATAATTGCTTCGTGTCTTGCTGTGATGTGATAATTATTTATTTCATCAAAAAACTATATAACATGGTAATATAGATCAAAGTGAGTTTTTCTCTCTATTTTGATTGTTCCTCAAGTGAAGCAGAGATATATGAGTCTTTTAATGTTATATTGTAACATATCACTATTTTCACACATGAATTCACATGGAAATGAATTAATATAATGAAGAAAAAGATTTTACATTGTTTTAGCGGCTTATTTGCGTTAAAAACATTTCATACCACCCTTTACCGAATTATTTGATAGATTCCGTGAGTTGAGTTGTTGCTCTGAGCCTTCTGAATTGTTTTGTAGAACTGTAAGCTAGATACACATGACTTTTACTAACATTGCGCTGTCCAATAACGAGGACAAATTGATTTCATTTTTCAGCTAGATATTTTACATGTTACAAACTTTTGCATACATTTATTTCGATTTTGTCACTTTTTTCCATCTAAAGTATACAAAATAACCCTTATCACCACAAAATTCTCGAAGAGACTGTTCCTTTCAATTTTTCCTGTTCGTATTAGATAAGAACAGCAGAGAAGATTGTATTTTGTATGATATCGAGGTTATCAGGCATTTTCGATGCTTTAGTACTAAAAACGATATAAATTCCCCGTAAATGAGACAGATTTCAGTTTTAGAGACATTTTTTTGCAGAAAACCAATGAATCTACATGAATCATTGCTTCGTGTCTTGCTGTGATGTGATAATTATTTATTTCATCAAAAAACTATATAACTTGGTAATATAGATCAAAGTGAGTTTTTCTCTGTATTTTAATTGTTCCTTAAGTGAAGCAGAGATATATGAGTCTTTTAATGTTATATTATAACATATCACTATTTTCACACATTAATTTACATGGAAATCAATTAATATAATGGAGAAAAAGACCTTACATTGTTTTAGCGGCTTATTTGCGTTGAAAACATTTCATACCACCCTTACCGAATTATTTGATAGATTCCGTCATTTAAGTTGTTGCTCTGAGCCTTCCAGATTGTTTTGTAGCACTGCAAGCAAGATACACATGACTTTTACTAACATTGCGCTGTCCAATAACGAGGAAAAATTGATTTCTTGATTCAGCTCGATATTTTACATGTTAGAAAATTTTGCATTCGTTAATTGACATTTTTTTAATTTTTGTGGTCCAAAAATACGAAAAATCCATTATCACTCCAAAATTCTCGAGGAGACTGTTCCTTTCGATTTTTCCTGTTCCAAATAGATAAGAACAGCAGAGAAGATCGTATTTTGTACGATATCGTGGTCATCAGGGACTTTCGATGCTTTAGTACTAAAAAAGATATAAATTCCCCCTAAATGAGACAGATTTCAGTTTTCGAGACATTTTTTTGCAGAAAACTAATAAATCTACATGAATAATTCCTCAGTGTCTCGCTATGATGTGATAATTATCTATGTCATCGAAAAACTATATAACATAGTAATATAGATCAAAGTGAGTTTTTTTCTTTATTTTGATTGTTCCCTAAGTAAAGCAGAGACCTATGAGTCTTTTAATGTCATTGTACCATATCACTATTTTCACACATTAATTCACATGGAAATCAATTAATATAATGGAGAAAAAGACCTTACATTGTTTTAGCGGCTTATTTGCGTTGAAAACATTTCATACCACCCTTTACCGAATTATTTGATAGATTCCGTGAGTTGAGTTGTTGCTCTGAGCCTTCTGAATTGTTTTGTAGAACTGTAAGCTAGATACACATGACTTTTACTAACATTGAGCTGCCCAATAACGAGGACAAATTGATTTCTTGATTCAGCTCGATATTTTACATGTTAGAAACTTTTGCATTCATTTATTTCGATTTTGTCACTTTTTTCCATCTAAAGTATACAAAATAACCCTTATCACTCCAAAATTCTCGAAGAGACTGTTCCTTTCAATTTTTCCTGTTCGTATTAGATAAGAACAGCAGAGAAGATTGTATTTTGTATGATATCGAGGTTATCAGGCATTTTCGATGCTTTAGTACTAAAAACGATATAAATTCCCCGTAAATGAGACCGATTTCGGTTTTAGAGCCTTTTTTTTAGAAAACTAGTGAATCTACATGAATAATTGCTTCGTGTCTTGCTGTGATGTGATAATTATTTATTTCATCAAAAAACTATATAACATGGTAATATAGATCAAAGTGAGTTTTTCTCTCTATTTTGATTGTTCCTCAAGTGAAGCAGAGATATATGAGTCTTTTAATGTTATATTGTAACATATCACTATTTTCACACATGAATTCACATGGAAATGAATTAATATAATGAAGAAAAAGATTTTACATTGTTTTAGCGGCTTATTTGCGTTAAAAACATTTCATACCACCCTTTACCGAATTATTTGATAGATTCCGTGAGTTGAGTTGTTGCTCTGAGCCTTCTGAATTGTTTTGTAGAACTGTAAGCTAGATACACATGACTTTTACTAACATTGCGCTGTCCAATAACGAGGACAAATTGATTTCCTTAGTCAGCTAGATATTTTCATGTTACAAACTTTTGCATACATTTATTTCGATTTTGTCACTTTTTTCCATCTAAAGTATACAAAATAACCCTTATCACCACAAAATTGACTAGAAGACTGTTCCTTTCAATTTTTCCTGTTCCAATTAGATAAGAATGGCAGAGAAGATCGTATTTTGTATGATATCGAGGTTATCAGGCATTTTCGATGCTTTAGTACTAAAAACGATATAAATTCCCCGTAAATGAGACAGATTTCAGTTTTAGAGACATTTTTTTGCAAAAAACCAATGAATCTACATGAATCATTGCTTCGTGTCTTGCTGTGATGTGATAATTATTTATTTCATCGAAAAACTATATAACATAGTATTATAAATCAAAGTGAGTTTTTCTCTCTATTTTGATTGTTCCTTAAGTGAAGCAGAGATATATGAGTCTTTTAATGTTATATTATAACATATCACTATTTTCACACATTAATTTACATGGAAATCAATTGATATAATGGAGAAAAAGACCTTACATTGTTTTAGCGGCTTATTTGCGTTGAAAACATTTCATACCACCCTTTACCGAATTATTTGATAGATTCCGTCATTTAAGTTGTTGCTCTGAGCCTTCCAAATTGTTTTGTAGCACTGCAAGCAAGATACACATGACTTTTACTAACATTGCGCTGTCCAATAACGAGGAAAAATTGATTTCTTGATTCAGCTCGATATTTTACATGTTAGAAAATTTTGCATTCGTTAATTGACATTTTTTTAATTTTTGTGGTCCAAAAATACGAAAAATCCATTATCACTCCAAAATTCTCGAGGAGACTGTTCCTTTCGATTTTTCCTGTTCCAAATAGATAAGAACAGCAGAGAAGATCGAATTTTGTACGATATCGTGGTCATCAGGGATTTTCGTTGCTTTAGTACTAAAAAAGATATAAATTCCCCCTAAATGAGACAGATTTCAGGTTTCGAGACATTTTTTTGCAGAAAACTAATGAATCTACATGAATAATTCCTCAGTGTCTCGCTATGATGTGATAATTATCTATGTCATCGAAAAACTATATAACATAGTAATATAGATCAAAGTGAGTTTTTTTCTTTATTTTGATTGTTCCCTAAGTAAAGCAGAGACCTATGAGTCTTTTAATGTCATTGTACCATATCACTATTTTCACACATGAATTCACATGGAAATGAATTAATATAATAAAGAAAAAGATTTTACATTGTTTTAGCGGCTTATTTGCGTTAAAAACATTTCATACCACCCTTTACCGAATTATTTGATAGATTCCGTGAGTTGAGTTGTTGCTCTGAGCTTCTGAATTGTTTTGTAGAACTGTAAGCTAGATACACATGACTTTTACTAACATTGCGCTGCCCAATAACGAGGACAAATCGATTTCATTTTTCAGCTGGATATTTTACATGTTAGAAACTTTTTCATACATTTATTTCGATTTTGTTACTTTTTTCCATCCAAAGTATACAAAATAACCCTTATCACCACAAAATTGACTAGAAGACTGTGTCTTGCAATTTTTCCTGTTCCAATTAGATAAGAACAGCAGAGAAGATCGTATTTTGTATGATATTGAGGTTATCAGGCATTTTCGATGCTTTAGTACTAAAAACGATATAAATTCCCCGTAAATGAGACCGATTTCGGTTTTAGAGCCTTTTTTTTAGAAAACTAGTGAATCTACATGAATAATTGCTTCGTGTCTTGCTGTGATGTGATAATTATTTATTTCATCAAAAAACTATATAACATGGTAATATAGATCAAAGTGAGTTTTTCTCTCTATTTTGATTGTTCCTCAAGTGAAGCAGAGATATATGAGTCTTTTAATGTTATATTGTAACATATCACTATTTTCACACATGAATTCACATGGAAATGAATTAATATAATGAAGAAAAAGATTTTACATTGTTTTAGCGGCTTATTTGCGTTGAAAACATTTCATACCACCCTTTACCGAATTATTTGATAGATTCCGTGAGTTGAGTTGTTGCTCTGAGCCTTCTGAATTGTTTTGTAGAACTGTAAGCTAGATACACATGACTTTTACTAACATTGCGCTGTCCAATAACGAGGACAAATTGATTTCATTTTTCAGCTAGATATTTTACATGTTACAAACTTTTGCATACATTTATTTCGATTTTGTCACTTTTTTCCATCTAAAGTATACAAAATAACCCTTATCACCACAAAATTCTCGAAGAGACTGTTCCTTTCAATTTTTCCTGTTCGTATTAGATAAGAACAGCAGAGAAGATTGTATTTTGTATGATATCGAGGTTATCAGGCATTTTCGATGCTTTAGTACTAAAAACGATATAAATTCCCCGTAAATGAGACAGATTTCAGTTTTAGAGACATTTTTTTGCAGAAAACCAATGAATCTACATGAATCATTGCTTCGTGTCTTGCTGTGATGTGATAATTATTTATTTCATCAAAAAACTATATAACTTGGTAATATAGATCAAAGTGAGTTTTTCTCTGTATTTTAATTGTTCCTTAAGTGAAGCAGAGATATATGAGTCTTTTAATGTTATATTATAACATATCACTATTTTCACACATTAATTTACATGGAAATCAATTAATATAATGGAGAAAAAGACCTTACATTGTTTTAGCGGCTTATTTGCGTTGAAAACATTTCATACCACCCTTACCGAATCATTTGATAGATTCCGTCATTTAAGTTGTTGCTCTAAGCCTTCCAGATTGTTTTGTAGCACTGCAAGCAAGATACACATGACTTTTACTAACATTGCGCTGTCCAATAACGAGGACAAATTGATTTCTTGATTCAGCTCGATATTTTACATGTTAGAAACTTTTGCATTCATTTATTTCGATTTTGTCACTTTTTTCCATCTAAAGTATACAAAATAACCCTTATCACTCCAAAATTCTCGAAGAGACTGTTCCTTTCAATTTTTCCTGTTCCAATTAGATAAGAACAGCAGAGAAGATCGTATTTTGTATGATATCGAGGTTATCAGGCATTTTCGATGCTTTAGTACAAAAACGATATAAATTCCCCGTAAATGAGACCGATTTCGGTTTTAGAGCCTTTTTTTTAGAAAACTAGTGAATCTACATGAATAATTGCTTCGTGTCTTGCTGTGATGTGATAATTATTTATTTCATCAAAAAACTATATAACAGGGTAATATAGATCAAGGTGAGTTTTTCTCTCTATTTTGATTGTTCCTCAAGTGAAGCAGAGATATATGAGTCTTTTAATGTTATATTGTAACATATCACTATTTTCACACATGAATTCACATGGAAATGAATTAATATAATGAAGAAAAAGATTTTACATTGTTTTAGCGGCTTATTTGCGTTAAAAACATTTCATACCACCCTTTACCGAATTATTTGATGGATTCCGTGAGTTGAGTTGTTGCTCTGAGCCTTCTGAATTGTTTTGTAGAACTGTAAGCTAGATACACATGACTTTTACTAACATTGCGCTGTCCAATAACGAGGACAAATTGATTTCATTTTTTAGCTAGATATTTTACATGTTACAAACTTTTGCATACATTTATTTCGATTTTGTCACTTTTTTCCATCTAAAGTATACAAAATAACCCTTATCACCACAAAATTCTCGAAGAGACTGTTCCTTTCAATTTTTCCTGTTCGTATTAGATAAGAACAGCAGAGAAGATTGTATTTTGTATGATATTGAGGTTATCAGGCATTTTCGATGCTTTAGTACTAAAAACGATATAAATTCCCCGTAAATGAGACAGATTTCAGTTTTAGAGACATTTTTTTGCAGAAAACCAATGAATCTACATGAATCATTGCTTCGTGTCTTGCTGTGATGTGATAATTATTTATTTCATCAAAAAACTATATAACTTGGTAATATAGATCAAAGTGAGTTTTTCTCTGTATTTTAATTGTTCCTTAAGTGAAGCAGAGATATATGAGTCTTTTAATGTTATATTGTAACATATCACTATTTTCACACATGAATTCACATGGAAATGAATTAATATAATGAAGAAAAAGATTTTACATTGTTTTAGCGGCTTAGTTGCGTTAAAAACATTTTTTACCACCCTTTACCGAATTATTTGATACATTCCGTCAGTTGATTGGTTGCTCTGGGCGTTCTGAATTGTTTTGTAGAACTGCAAGCTACATACACATGACTTTTACTAACATTGTGCTGTCCAATAACGAGGACAAATTAATTTCCTTAGTCAGCTAGATATTTTACATGTTAGAAACTTTTGCATTCATTTATTTCGATTTTGTTACTTTTTTCCATCTAAAGTATACAAAATAACCCTTATCACCGCAAAATTGACTAGAAGACTGTGTCTTGCAATTTTTCCTGTTCCAATTTGATAAGAACAGCAGAGACGATCGTATTTTGTATGATATCGAGGTTATTAGGCATTTTCGATCCTTTAGTACTAAAAACGATATGAATTTCCTGTAAATAAGACAGATTTTAGTCTGTACGACATTCTTTTGCTGAAAACGCAAGAATCCTAACTGATAATCCATGCATGTAACGCTCATATGACACTACAAGGTAATTATTATTCCATATGTCGAAAATCATCACATAACATGATAATATAGATCAGAGAGACTTTCTCTCTTGATTTTGATTGTTACCGGAGAGAAGCAGAAAAATCTGAGTATTTTAAATATATATTGTGACTTATTACCATAATTACCTATTAATCTAAATCAAAATGATTGAACATAATAATGAAAAAGAACTTACATCAGTTCGGCGTCTTATTCGCGTTAAAACCGTTTGGTACCACCTCTTACCAAGTGTATTAATAGATATTGTTAGTTTCGTTGTGGTTCTGAACCACCCAGATTGTTGTGTAACACTGTACGCTAGATAGACACGACTTTTAACAATATTGGGCTGTCAAAAAAGTAGTACAAATGGATTTTCATACTTAGATAGATATTTTACATGTTAGAAACCTTTAATATGTTAATTTGGATTTTGCCACTTTTTTCGATTCAAAGAAAACGAAAAAACCGTTATCATTCCATTATTTTCGATGAGACTGTTCCGAAGAACGTTTTCGGTTAAAAAAGGTAAGAACAGCAGAGAAGATCGTATTTTGTATGATATCGAGGTTATCAGGCATTTTCGATGCTTTAGTACTAAAAACGATATAAATTCACTGTAAATTAGACAGATTTCAGTTTTAGAGACATTTTTTTGCAGAAAACTAATGAATCTACATCAATAATTCCTTAGTGTCTTGCTATGATGTGATAATTATTTATTTGATCGAAAAACTATATAACATAGTCATATAGATCAAAGTGACTTTTTCTCTCTATTTCATTGTTATCTGAGTGAACCAGAGACATATGAGTGTTTTAATGATGTATTGTAACCTATCAGTTTTTTCACACATTAATTCACATGGAAATGCATTAATATAATAGAGAAAAAGACCTTACGGTGGTTTGTCGTTTTTTTTGTTTTTAAAACAATGCATACTACCCTTTAGCGAATTATTTGATAGATTCCGTTGGTTAAGTTGTTGCTCGGAGCCTTCTAAATTGTTTTGTAGCACTGCAAACTAGATACACATGACTTTCAACAATATTGCGCTGTCCAAAAAGTAGGACAAATGGATTTTCATGTTCAGCTAGATATTTTACATGTTAGAAACTCATGAATTTGTTAATTTGGATTGTTTTACTTCTTTTGGTGTAAAAAATACGAAAAAACCGTTATCATTCCAAAATTCTCTAGGAGACTGTTCCGAAAAACGTTTCCGGTTGAAAAAGGTAAGAACAGCAGAGAAGATCGTATTTAGTATGATATCGAGTTTATCAGGCATTTTCGATGCTCTAGTACTAAAATTATTTGAATTTGCCTTAAATGAGAAAGTTTTTATTTTTTACTACATTTTTCTGCCAAAAACTAATTAATGTAAGTGAATTCCTTCTAAATGTTATGCTTATGAGTTGCTACCATGTGGATACCATAAATTATGCCAAATAATCATATAACATCGTTATATCGATCAAAGTGATTTTTTCTCCGGATTACGATTGTTACGCGAGGGGAGCAGAGAAATTTTAGCTCTTCATACATATAATGTATGCTATAACCATTTTCACACATTAATCTAAATTAAAATGACCCATCATATTAAAGATAAAGGCCTTACGTCTTTTTAGCGTCTTCTTTGTGTTGAGACATTTGGTACCCCCGTTCACGAAGTTTTTCGATAAATTTTGTTATTTTGGTTTTCGCTCTGAACTACTCAAAATGTTGTGTAACGCTGTAAGTTCGAAAAACATGACTTCCAACAACATTTCGGTGCCCAAGAAGTAAAACACATCAATTTCTTTATTTAGATAAATATTTTACATGTTCGAAACTTTTGCATATGTTTATTGACATATCCTCGACACCGTTCCGACAAATTTTTCCGGTTGAAAAATGATGAGAATAGCAGAGAAGATCTTTAGTATTACATCAATTTTACCAGGCATTTTTAATGGTTTAGGTACTAAAAACGATATAAATATGCCGTAAATAAGACAGTTTTTTTTTTTTACTACATTTTTGTGCCAGTAACTTATAAATCTAGAAAATTAATTTGTAAATGTTATGCTCATTTGCTGCAACTACGTAATTATCATTTTTTATATTAAAAATATCACGTAACATCATAATATCAATTGACAGGTTTTTTTCTCCTGAGTTTGATTGTTACTTAAGTGGAGCGGAAAAATATGAGTCTTTTATTAAATACATATACAATCTATTGTATTTTATACCCTATCGGAACAAATCGACCGGAATAACGGAGAAAAGACGTCGAATATTTAAAAAATGTGATAGCGTTTCTTCTTTTTTTTGACGTCGATATAACGTTTAGTTTTTCGACAGTCGACAACGAACCGTAGTCAAAAAAATCGTCAGAATCGAAAAAATTCATGCAATCGACGGTACATCGACAATAATTCTCTCCTGTTGTGTTGCATCGACCCAGAAAAGATCGACGGTAATCGTGTAGTGTCGATTTTGCATCCAATTTGAAAAAAAAAGACGACACGTTGACGATAATTTTTTTTTTTTCCCCCGTCGAAAGTAAAAAAATCGTCGTTGAAACGACGTAACAAAAAAATAGAAATTTGACACCAAAGTAAGGGTAAATCGATAGTAGAATGACGAAAAAAACGACGGATATGACTACAATATATAGTTTGTGTCAATTGACGGAAAAACGACCGTAAAGCATTGCTGACGCGACAGTAGCCCACTATTGACGAGAGGCGCAGGCAGACAGTCATGGGAACGTAAAAAAAACCAACTATGGTGAATCGCTCACATAATTCATCTTTTCAAAGTCTCATATAAATTCATAAGGATGAAGTCAATAATTAATTAACAATGTCGAGGGGGTGGTTCTTTTTTAAAATAAATTTTGACGTCCCAGAATAATTTTTGAGAGCGTCAACTTGCGTAAGTTGGTCTAAGAACACGATATCCTGAAGTTAGAAATTTATTAGTCCCGTGTGAATGAAAATTAAAGAATAGAAATTAATAAGGGCGAAGTCAATAACTCAATTAATTATGTCAAGGTGATAATTTTCTTTTAAAATAAATTTCGACGTCCCAGAATAATTTTTGAAAGCATTAACTTGCGTAAGTTGGTCCAAGAGCGCGTGTTTTGAAAGTTCGAAAATTTATAACTCCCGTGTTTATGACAATGAAGGAATAAAAATTGATGAGAATCAAGGAGTTTACTCAATAAACAATGTCGAGGTCCTTGTTATTATGATAGAATTATATTAATGAAAACCCAATACTTCATTTTCTATTTATTTGTAAAGTCCTAAGCTTTGACACGCATTTGTGTTGGAGCTCTACCGCCTGTACGCATTGCATTGAGTGTCATATAGTAAACTCAAAGCAGTTGAAAACTTTTTAAATTCTCATCGTCATAAAAGGAGAATGATTAATCGTTCATCGTGCTGTCTTTACATATTTGCTGTTAACTCAGGGTTCTTTCCTTTTCAATAATCTTTCAAGTGGCTACAAACATTTTTACGTTTGTTTTGTCCATCTTGTGTTGAATGGTCCATTCACGACTCGATTTTCGGCTATAATATAAATGGTCAACAACAGCATACTGTAAGTTTGAAGGAGCTTGTGATCGATGTCGATAAAAAATAAAACTATGGCTATTAGGTGCAATAACAACGATTGGTTGTTGATAAAAAATGGTTTCATTTTTTACAATAAAAATATTTGTATAAAGATGATTTATTATAATTTATCACACACTGGCATATAATATTTATTTATCTTCCGACGACTCTGCAACGTTCATGATAAATGATTTTTTTTCTTCATTCTGCGTATCTTGTTTTTCCACTTGTTTTTTCGTCTTCGCTCACTTAGCACTTGCTTTTATTTTTTCAGCGTTGTTCGATGTGTAGCGGAAATCTCAAAGATTCTTGCTGATCCAATCATTAAGGTTTTCTTCCCAATTGTCGTTTTTCAGGCCAGTTAATGGTCTTTTTTGATTTATTTTTTCAAGGGTATCTATAAAAATATTAATTAATATATATATTATGTTGAATATATGGGCTTAGCAGTAAGCATAAGCCATTAAAATCCACATTTTTCCTACCATATATGTTTTCCAATCCTCTTTTGGAATTATCACGGCATCTTCTGGCATACTTGAGTTGTTTCAATCGGATACCCATCCATTTGGTAATGCAATTGCGTGTATTCCATTTTTCGTTGTGATTGTAAATGCCGGTTTATCAATACGTTCCGCTTCGACAAAAATAGCTTTATCTGTCAATGCTACTTCATGAATGAAACTAGTATTGTAGGCACACCCTGAAGATAGTAGTCAATGAACGAACATTCCGTGAATACTTTCTGTGTCAGATCGGTAATTACTCTAGCGGTATTCTGTATTATTCAAGAATACGCTTGAGAACTGGTGCTGTTCATTACAATCATATCACCTATCCTATAAAATTTTATGTTCCCATACTTCTCGTGCCCGAATTAGTGGTTTTTTACTCGTTCTGGAACAAATCGTTTTATATAGATAAAATTATAAAATATAAAATATATAAATATATAATATATAATATAATATAAAAAAAAATAAAAAATAAATATATAAAAAAAAAAATATAAAAAAAAAAAAAAACCTCCGATAGCGGAGGAACTCTTTAATAATTTTCGTTCAATATATCCGCAATGAACTCTCGTACCTCCACATTTATTATGTCATCGTAGCAACAAGTTTTGATGAATTTTAACACTAAAAATCTTGTATATATCTGCAATGGTCTACTATTTGCGCTCGTAACTGAATCAATAATTATTCTGTTCGCGGACTCGAATGGGAATGTTGAATGCACCCAAAGTGGTCCCTAGTCACGCACACTTTACATTGATGATTCAAAAGATGCATGTTGTAAGTCATGTTACTGGCTCCAAAATATTGTTGAAATTGTTCGATATATTCTGTAATGTCGTTTTCGGCTCTATCAATTTCTGATGGACTAATGAAATCTTTATTTAAAATCCATATTGCATCCAATAATAAAGCTAGGTGATGTAAATATTCTTCTTCTAATATACCATCAAGACATAAAAGCATGGAATAAACTACATTTCGAAATTCACTAGCTTTCCGATGTTGGATTGTCTTGATGCTCTGTGTCGTCCGAAAAATTCTACTTTGCATGATTACATTTAAATTATTATCATCAATTTTTTGCTTGGTTTTTGGATTTCCTATATACCACGGTTATTTGGCGTTTTCTAGTGATAACTCTAAATGGTGTCTAATAACACCTAAATAAATACTATGCGTACTATCAGGAACAAAATTGTTTCGTAGATTAAATTTAGGAGGAAGGCTTAACGATGTTGGTCCTATGACACCGCAAACTATTATGCGCTTCTCTGAAGCTTCTTTTTCTCGTCGCCGTATTTCTTTATCAGAACGATCACATGCTGTAGGATCGATAGGGCACTTTGTTGCTTTTGTTCCTGGTAGAACAATACCGGCCGTATCACAGAATGTGCATCCATAATACCTATTAAAATGTTTCATTCTTAAAAATTTGCATCTAGCTACCGAATCCATGCTAAAAATAGAAGGTATGAAGTGACTCACAAATGTTTTGTTCCTATCAGGTTTCCATGATAAACAGTTAACGTACAAATCGTTCATTTCTTGGATAAGAGATGCTATGAATATATTTGGATAAAGTTCGTGACTATCGATATATATGGCGGCGGGCATCATATATTTTTTTCGAGCGTAAGTATGCAACTTATTTACTTGTATAAAAACCGGCCAAGCACTTGTGTTGGATGAATTGAACACCTTAGCACCATCGGTATTTATGATATATGAGAAATTGTGACAATCATCCAAAAACTTTCCGGATTCTCACAGCTTTTTCTACTGAGCGGAGTCGAAGATATTTTCAATTACAATATCATTACGATATTTTCAATTTTTCGTGTAAAATTCAAATTCTTTCGCTATCGCTAGTTGTCATAAAATTTTAGCGAGTTGTGCACGCAGGCTAGTTGTAAGAAAGTAATTTACTTTCTCGTTTTTTTTTTTCGGGCCACATGTTGTACAAGCACGTTCAAATTGTGTGGTATTATTGGTGCCGATGATATCCAAACATTAGCGGCAATAAAGATGACGAGTAGCTATAGAGTCATCCCTGCCCAGAACCTCCCATGTATAACCATGTCACTTACTTCGTCGTTCATTATTGAACCATTCTGGGAATTACTGCGGGAAACGTAATCAGAATTTAACATCATGTACGCAACGTCTTTTTCAACTTGACGTCTGTGTCGTGCACGTTGCGAGTTTCCGCGTAGTCTGCCCATTATTATTATCGGTAGATGACCTATAATAGTTCATTTCAAATAATAGGAATTGTGATGTACGCGGAATTCCAGGAAATTATATCGAAAAAATGCATTGTAGAAATGCATAAAGTGGACATTTAATTGCACAGCACACATAGATAGTGAAAAAAAAAATATATATAAAAAGACACATACCAACTCAACAGGATTAACGACGATAGAAACAATAATAGACCTCTCACTAAAATTAATGTTGATTTTATTTGTAACCAAAATAAGCACGGAAATTTTCTGTTGTTCACTTCCAATTGCATTTCCGAAATTTGAAAGTAAACAGAGCATTAATGCTCTGTTTGCAATTGCAAAGTTATATACAAGAATAGACCATCCACAAATGGGCGTAAGTTAGGAAGCACTTAAAAGAAAAAGTAGTTGGAGAAATGTTTCCAGCCCATTGCGGACTGTTTTTGAAAATTTTATAGTTATGGGTGTAAGTAATAGAGGCATGATCAATAGAGTAATACACATATAATTTTAGACTTCTATGGTGATAACTTAGATTAAAATAAGTAAATAGAGATAACGAGATCCATACGAATGAAGACAAAAATAGAAAGCGTATGCGGGCAGCAATAAATAATAAAAATGTAGTGTTGGATTTTATGTACTATTGTTTAAATGAATAAAAAACACCTTAGACAGCATTTACAAATTATAATAGCTATGAGCACAGGTACTAAAATATTTCTAAAATAACTTTTGACAATTATGGTTGTTAGGGCTATTGAAACGACTAAATAAAGGCAACGGAATCGCTCGAAACATAAATAAAGTCTAAAAGCGTATGCTGGCTGCAGAAAGAAACAAGAATACGTTGTTACGTTTAATCTACTACGGGTTAGATAAATAGAACAGATTTCAGGTAAAATTTGATAACACTAATGCGCGTCAAAGCTGAAAATTTTCGAATAATAAGAAAAGGGTAATGACAATCAATAAATAAAAATTAATGAGAATAAAGACGACAACTTAATCAACAACGTCAAGGTACAAATTTTTTTGAAGAATGATTTTTGAAGTGCCAGACTAATTTTTGAGAGCATCAAATATTCTAAAGCGTTGAAAATAATTCTGAAAAACCATAAATACTTCGACATTGTTGATTAAGTTATTTACTTTATACTGAAAAATTATCATTTCTTAATCTTAATACACACGGGAGTTATGAATTTTCAAACTTAAAAAAAACGCGCTTCTGGACAAACTTGCATAAGTTGACGCTCTCAAAAAATTATTCTGGGTCGTCAAAATTCATTCTGATAAAAAATCAAAACCTCGACATAGTCAATTAAGTTTTTGACTTTGTCTTAAAGAATTTTCTTGCGTTAGATTCCATAAACACCGGAGTTATAAATTTTCAAACTTCAAAAAAACGCGCTCTCGGACTAACTTGCACAAGTTGACGCTCTTAAAAATTATTCTGGGGCGTCAAAATTCATTAAAAAAAAATAATGAACAGTCGAAATAGTCAATTAAGTTATAGACTTTGTTCTTAAGAATGTTCTTGCCGTAAATTTTATAAACACGGGTCTTATGAATTTCTAAACATTAAAAAAACGCGCTCTCGGACTAACTTGCACAAGTTGATGCTCTCAAAAATTATTCGAGGGCGGTAAAATTCAATAAAAAAAAAATTAACGCCTCAACATCGTAAATTAAGTTATTGACTCCACCCTGAAAAATTTTCTTTCGTTGCATCTCATAAACATGGGAGTTACAAACTTTTAAACTTCAAGAAAATGCTGTCTCGGACCCACGTGCACAAGTTGACGCTGTTATGTCCAAGGAAAATTTAATAATAATTTATTATTTTTTTATTATTCAATATAGCAGCTGACGATGTTTATGGAGGCTCGGACTAACAGGGAGTTGTTTCCAATGTTCGAATTTGTGAATATTGGAGTTGAAATAAATTTGGGATCCGTTATGCGAGAAAAGAACACTACGCCTCCGAGAATTCTTAATCAATGTAGATATCCAAAGGAGAAAGATAATTCAACATATAGTACACTTACCATTTCCTTTCTGCTCATGTGACGTTTAAATGTAAGATGGTGGTTGACCAGTAAAATTTACAAAGGCAAAATGAAGAGTAAATGTAATTAACACAATCAGGAATGTACTCGAATCAAGGGCGGAGAAGGAGGCGTTAAATTAATATCTGTGACACTCTGTGTGATTCCCTTTCAACTGTACTACACTTTATTTAATTTAAACAATAGAAGAAAAATATAACAATATTGAATACCGAACTCAATCGGGAAATTCTTAAGGGTAAAAACCCAGAACGAATTATGAGTCTCTCTTTTTTTTTTTTTTTTCGTTATCGCGTCTCAATACGCGCGAAAAATTTTTGATGGTGTTTGTACAGGATCCTTAGAGGTTCAGATTATTGAATTCTTCTTCCGGATGCTGGAGAAGCACGAAGGAAAAGACTTGTTACGCGGCGTTGTTAGCGGGCGCGGGCTGTCAACCTATGTTTTACCGTTAGCTGGAATTGACTGAGCCCCGAGTAACATTTTGGGGCGATTTTCATACAGGTGGACGTTAGGCGTTGGCCCCGTTGGTTTCCAGGAGAAAATTCAGGACATTTGTGGAAAAGTACTAGATTTCCACATATCAGACTCAGCAAAAATGTTCGGTTATTGTTCGCGGGGACCCAGATATTTAGAGGATTCCATTATTATTTGACGAAAGAAATTCAGCATAATCGTGTTCTACATATTTGTGATAGATTTAGAAATGATTTTAGGAGCGAAAAATGCCAGACATAACAGTTCCCCCCTGAGGCGATGAGATCAACTTGATGGAGTTGATTCTTCAGCAGTCGGAATTTTTGCCTTAACAATCCTTTATGGCTGATTCCGCCAGGTGGTCTGCTTTTTTATTTCCTGGGATCCCTTGGTGACCTTTGACATGGTGGATAACGATAGAGTGTTTGTTGATAATTCCGTGGATGTATTCGATTTCCTTTTGGTAAATAACAGGCTGACCGGAGGAGTTTCTCCAACCTTGGCGATGCCATAAGTTATTCATAGAGACTATTAGTTACAAATTGTGAGTCTGTATAAATGTGTACGTAATTCAATTGGAAGGAGACTATCACGTGTCGAGCGTGAAGGATAGCCTCGATCTCAGCTCCGTTGTTTGTATTTCTCCAAGGGATGAAATTCGATATGTCTTCTGGATGGTAATCTCCGAAGAATACACCAATTCCTGCTTTGCCTTTCAGGGGTACCATTACCCGTACAAGCTCCATCTGCATAGACTTTGATCTGATTTCTTTCGTTTCGAGGAAAGAGGGAAGTTTTAATAAGGATTAATAGGTCTAAAAATGGAGGTAGATAACGGGTCAGGAACTTGCGGGCTTCTGGAAAGGTTTTGAATCTACAAAAGATCGCGTCAAGATAACCATCAATTTGCATGCGACAAAGTTTCCAAGAAGGGTAGATTCCAGTTTTTCGTCCCTTTGCTACCGCAAAATAAGACATTTTAAAAATAAGGCAAGTATCAGAGACTCTTGTGACTTCGTTTTTTCGAATTTTTCTTGTGTTTTGAATGAACAATAATATATGCAGAGTTGTTTACAAATATTAAGTGAGGTGATGTAACATAGAGATATCAGAGATATATATATATATATATATATATATACATATATATATATTTTTTTAAAATTATTATTGTTATAATAATCGTTAAGGATTTTAACTAAAAAAATAATTTTTAATAGATGTAATTGCTTACAATGTATTTGAGAAAAATGAGGATTCCGACAAGTGAAAATTTTTGCCAAGAGTACTGTTTTGAAATATAAGATCATAAAGAATTATAGACCTTTGAATGAATGTGAGTTTCAGCTGAATAAACTGTGTTAGTAGGAAGTAATGTGACAGTATTGTCCTAGGCTCGGAAAATATTTCCACATACTTCCTTTTCCTCATTAATCTCTTACAAAAGTTTACCCTTTACCAATATAAGAACAATATATATATATTTATATGAAAATTTTGTTTTTGAAGAAGAGTAAATAACAATTACATATGAAAGAAAATTTTATATAGTTATTTGTATGCATTAAAAACCTGCAGGGCTTGGCGTAACTATTATTCCGGTGTTACTTTTTGGGATGACCTGTAGTTGACCAGCAGGGTTGTCGGAGGGTTTGGCGATTGGTTTTTGATGAGCAGAGGCTACAGCTGCATCAGGTGCATTGTTAGGAGGGATGACCATAGATAACGGGATGTCGAGCCCTCTTCGTTGTCTCTAACTTTTCTTGGGTTTCAGGGTTGACAGTCGACAACGATGGCAGTTGAGATAAGCAAAGTAACCAGTTAATAATGAGGCTAATAGACCCACCAGGCCAGCACTGCTCCACCTCCAGTGGTTTTGAAAGCGTTGATCTTGATGATGTAATGATATTCTATTTAATTCGTTCTCCAACTGGTCCAAACTGTCCTCCCAGGTACCCGCAGAATCTATGCTGTTAAATTTTCGATTAGTTTGATTCAAAAAATAAATAGAAGATTCTGGTAATAGAGAAAGAGAGAGGGTGATAGAGAAGATAAGTTGAGAGAAAATGACGGTAGAAGTCCTGTAACGTTGGATTCAAGTTCTCCTAAACTCAGGATTGTTTCGTACTGAATTTGTGCTGTACAGCCTGGGCTTAAGTGAAGAATTCCAGAGCCACTCAGTTCTAGGTTCTTAATGATCTGGCTGTTACAGATGATGTTGTAGTTTTCCATCTTTATAGTTGAGAAAAGCCATAAATTTTGTTGAGTTAGAGCGGCCCAGCTGGCAGTGGTATCTGTCGTAAGATATATTTTGCATTTTCTAAGAGTCTCGTTAGAGGGATGTCGAAGTAAGTCCACTTTACAAATAGGTCGATTGTCTGAGGTTCTAATTATATTGGTAGGAGAACAAGCAAGATTTTTGCCTGCTGATGAGCACTCTTCCAAATAGTCTTTAGTGGTGAGGAAATTATGTTGACTATCGTCTGAGAGCGTGAGCTGCAATTACTTGTCTCATTACAGAGTTATGTTGTTGAAGGGTTCTGAAAAATTTTATCCCAAACAAGGTATAACTCTGTTTTAAGTTGTAAACGGATCTCCAGTTTCTCAGATGAACTTTCAGTTGATTGAAGTATTCTAACAGATCACTGATAGCTTCGTTGTTCTGTTTGACTTTATTGACTAGTTTATTTACTTCGGCTCGGATAATGTGAGTACTATTATTTACGAGATGAACAATGCTGGCTTGATCCTAATATAATTGGTCAACTTCATGTGTAAAGTGCTCAAAGTCGTTATAATATAAAGTTCTAAAAAGCTTACGTAGTCCTGTTCCCATAGGAACCATAGGTTCTCATAAGACCAAAACCAGGGTAAACGTCTACGCCGTTGAGTTTTCAGGGGAGTTCGTTCCACTAGTTGACGTAAGTGTTCAGATAATTGTTTTCCCTGTATTATATCAGGTCTAATGGAGTCAGGTTCATGTATAGTTCGACGCCAACTTGCGCTCAGGATGTTCGTACAGTTCTCGTACTGATCTTGAAAAGTCGTTTGGTCATGATCGTGAGCATTAATTAGCTCTATGATGTCAAGGGACGAGACCATTTTCCAGGTATTCCGTACCAGATGAATCTTGGTGTTTTTTTCATAGTAAATACCAGGCCTATGCTTAAAGGTTTCAATTTTTAGAAATTAGCTGGTCTCGAATAGAGGAAGAACCAGTAAAAAGTAGAGTAAAGTAAAAAACCTCATCTGGAATCAGAAGCTAAGAGTTATTAATTAAATGTAGAAGAGAAAAAGAATGGAAAACAAAGCTCTCTCTCTCTTCTCTTTTTTTTTCTTGTGATTTTGTTGAAGGAAGCCCAGTAAAAGAGGCCCCAACATATCCCTATATATTCTTGGGAGATATTAGAGGATTTGTTTTCATTTATCATCGCACGAAGAGAAAACCAGTGATTTCAACTTCTCTGAATCTTCCCCTCCCTCTCAAACAAACTCCTTTTGCAACGAGAATTAGAGAGTGCTTAAAAGAAGGTTGTGATTTTTATTTAACGTTAAAACATTATTCGACGGGAAGTGAAGGCTTCTTTACTTTAGTAGGCTGTTTCATGAATCGACCTCCGTTCTGATCTTCTAAAATGTAATTTCCTTGTTCAGTAATATCGACGATTTCGAAGGGACCAATATAATGTGGATCCAACTCGTTACGTCGCGGTTCTTTTGTACTTGCACGAAATCGCCTATCCTAAATTTTTCTTCAGGACTCTTTCGATCAAAACGTTCTTTTGATTTAATTTCTAATTTTAATGAATTTCCTTTCGCGATGGCACTCGTTTCTGCTCGACGGAGTACTAGTTTCTCTAAAGCTTCGGGGTAAGTATTAATTTCGGATTAATCAGGAAAAGACGTAGGTGCGCGTGCCGGTTTACCATGAAGTAGTTCAAACGGGGTGAACTTCGTACTACTGTGTAATTTACTCGTAAATGATGTTCCCCAGTCTGATAATATCGCCTTAGGACAGCAAAATTGAGCTATAGAAAACTTAGCTATAGAGGATTTTATTTCTTTCATAAAGTCCGAGCTAAGGGGTTGAGGACGGGTCTCCTTTGAAGGAATAACTATAGGAGAAGATGCTGATTGTAAAGATGCTGATAAAAGAGCCGAGGGGGTAAAAGCAGTTGAAGTAGGTTCAACATGGGCTCGAGATAATTCACCTGAAATCTCTAACTCAATTGACTTTTCTTCAGGTATCGTATCCATTACAGTAGTGTCCATGTTTTTCACTCGAGGCATGTCTATTATTCCGTGGGTGGATTTCTTATTTTGAGAAGAAATATTTTGCTGTTTAATCGTTGGTGTATTCTTTTTAGAGCTAGGCTGAGCAGATACAGTTTTGTCATCAAGAGTGACGGGAGGTTTGGTTCGACTACGTAATCGAGAAGCAATAGTCTCGGTCACAGGGATGGTTGAAGCTCGCGGATTGTTTTTACTTCCCGGAGGTCGACCACGGGATCTTTTAACCTCGTCAGGTTCTTTAGTAGAATAAGGAAGTGCCCTGAGAGTAACGTCGTCCCCTGCAGACCGATCTGGAGAATTGTAGGATAAAGCACCGGCATATAAATCTCCTACTCTTTTTTTACAAATTTCGTTAAACTGATAGCCGTTCAACACCGCCTTCCATTTCACTTGTCTTTCTGTAGGTTGTACGGCGTTCTGTAACCATACGATACAACCACTATCCGTATGTACTAGAAAGGGCTTAGTATAGAGAAAAGGACGAAAATGATTCATGGCAAATACAAGAGCAAGACACTCACGCTCAGGTAGCGAGTAACGCGTTTCTGCATCGCGTAAGATTCTTGAAGCGAATGCTATGTGTCTTAGCTCTTTCTTTTTGAAGGTGCTATCCCCGTATGGATCACTTAATCCAATTTCCTGACTCAATACACCACTGATTCCTATCTCTGAGGCATCAGTCACCAGGATAAATGGCACATTAGGTTGTGGGTGGAACAACTAAGTTTGTTCACATAAAGATTCTTTAATGTCATTGAAAGCTTCTTCCGCGTCGTTGTTCTATTTAAACTCGCGAGTTACTCTCGTGAGATCAGTTAGTGGTTTAACACGTTTTGAAAAGTCTGGAACGAATTGACGTAAATAATTCGCGAGACCACGGAACTTTCTCATCTCGGTTTGAGTACGAGGACGAGAAGCTGCGCGGAGGGATGAAACTTTTGCTGAATCTGGTTTAATTCCCTCAGCGTTTATTATATGACCTAACTAATTGACTTCTGGACAAAGAAATTTACATTTTTCTGGCTGTAATTTAACTCCGGTTTCTCTTATTCGTTGAACTCGTCTGTCGATTCTGTTACCGTGTTTTTCTAGTGATCTTTTATGAACAATAATATCGTCGAGATATACAAATAGCTGAACTCCTTTTAGCCCTGTAAAGGCAGAGTCCATCATCCTCTGGAACTCTGCAGGTGTGTTCTGCAAGCCAAAGGGCATGCGCACAAACTCCCAATGACCGTCCGGAGATGAAAACGCGGTTTTATGGCTGTGAGCTGGGTCCATGCGTACCTGATGAAATCTACTAGCTAAATCAAACACGCTGAAATATTTCGCGCCCCCTAGCTGACTGAGAATCGTTTCGATGTCGGGGAGAGGATACGCGTCCCTAATAGTCTTACGATTAAGAGCTCTGAAATCAATCACTAGTCGCCATCGTTTTCTGCCTTGTGAATCAGGTTTCTTGGAAATGATCCAAAGAGGAGCATTGTAAGGAGATCGGGAGGCTTTTATCAACTTTCGTTTACGAAGAGTATGAACTTGTTTCTCCATCTCTTGACGATGTTCGTCCGGAAATCGATATTGTTTAATATGTATAGGTTTGTCTTTGATTGTCGGTATCTGAAAATTTGAATTAAGGAATTCCCCTACTTCATCTCCCGGAAGATCAAATATGTCGAAATATTTTTGTAAAGAGGGGGAATATGCATTTGTTTGTCAGGAGAGAGCTCCAGGATATCTGTTCTCTTAATGACCTCTGCTACTCACGATCATGATAGTTTAGAGAAGAAGTCTGTTCAGAATCACTCTCCGAGTCGCTATCATCAATAATCGTTACATCATTATGATACACTTTAAACTCTTCTAATTCCTGTGTAGGAATGTGCATCTCCTGGGGCTCGTTCCTGACATTAACAACAAATGCTCTAGCCATTCCTTTTGATACTGAAACCACTGCTCCTCCAAAAAGGATTCCAGGACCAAGATTAGTCCGGGGTAGGAATCCTTCTCGAAGAGAACTGTTTTTTACAGGAAATTCTACTATCATTCGCGATCGCCGCGGTACTCGCCAGGAAGTCTTGTGTCGAGATGAAAGAATGAAGGGGTATGGATTTCTTGGGCAACTAGAGAAAACAATGGTTCAACGTAAGTAAGAGATTTCTGCTGCTTCTTTAATGAAGACATCATTACCAATAATTGTTACTCCAGTGACAGGGAGTGCGAAATCGACGACATGAAATCTCATTTCCAGTCTCAACATCTTCAAGTCTACTGTTCCTAGAGAATATAAGTAATCTTTACCAATACCCTTTAATCGAAGTTTGCAAGCAGAATCTATTCTTTTACGCGCTTGGGTTTCAAGAGCCTTGATACTAATGAGACTAACATCTCCTTCAGTATCAAGTAAGAAGCTTGTTCTCTACCCCAGAGATCCCTATATCTTACGAAGATTCGCGGTCCAGGGTTAATAAGTAAGTTTCTTTTCTCTTTTGCTCTTTGTATTTTAAATAGAATAGGGCGAAATGGACGGTTGACGAAATGAATCGTATTAGAATGGAAGGAGATCGCTGCTCCTGCTTTACAGAGGAACGAGTCACCGAGAAGGGCGTCAAACTCTCCTAAAGGTGTTGTAGTTATCCATAATTCAACATCCCATTCCCATAATTTTAAAGTAATGCTACCACAGACCTCAACCGGATCCTCAGTAAGCCCTTTTACTCCTTTATTTGCAGGGATGCAAGGATCATCTCCTAAACATCCATGTTTGATCAGCATTATCAAATATGATTGTTTAAAAACTGGAGCCACTCCACCAGAGACCTCATCTCACGCCGCAACGTGACACTAGCGTTTCGAACGGCGTGAAACTGTACCCACGCGCCTTGATTAACGTCATGGCAGTTGCGTTGTGGAAATCACTGAGCACAGCGCAGTTTTCGTTCGTTTAAAAGTTTCTTCTGAGTTTTGAGATCAAAATCACTTTTCAAGTGTGGTTTTTCTGAGTGAGACCGAATCACGTAAGTGAGGCAACTCATTGTAGTGATCAAATCTATAGTAGAGGGTGCAATAATCGAGTTACACCGAGTGGAACTCACCACCACAGCCTCACAACCTGTGGTGTGTAGAGCAAAGCACAAACGTTGAGAAACGTACCTCCTTAAGGACATTCTGGTTATTCAATCTCCAGTAGTTTCTATTCTGTGGCATTACTAATTGTTATAAGTAGTGATAAGTGTTGGTTAAATAAATTATCTCAGTACAAAACGTACACCTCATTGTCATCTTTTTTTTTTTGAGACCAGACATAGTCCTCATCCATATCGTTTTGTTTGCTCGAACAATCCAAGATAAATAGAATTATGAGTAGATCCAGTATCAATGAGCATATGGACAGGCCTAATGAGAAACTGATGAAGCCAGACAGTAACATAAGGGCCTCCGCTTATTATTTTTTCTCGTTTCTCTTTAACAGTTTCGTTTTTAATTCTCCTGCAGAGGACGGGGGAGTCTGGGTCTTCTCGCTCGGGGCTCGCCCCTGTCGCCGAGTGAACTGGAAGTTTAAATTTTTCTGTAACTTTTCCATTAACGCGTTAGCTAAGAGATTCAAGTCATCTATTTTTTAAGCAGGAGGAGTTGGAGGAGAGGGGTTCAGTTTGTTGGCTAAACACCCTACTGACGTAGAGAGGGATTCAAGCGCTTGAGAAAATTTTGCAAAATGTTCAGAAGGTAAAGAAGGTTCAACAGGGCGTTTTTCTTCAAATTGTCCTCTAGCTGAACCCGTCAAACGATCCCTCGATGAAGATGGTTCTTCGAATCTTACTTTTCTATCATTTCCAACGTTACCGATGCTCTCGTCTCGATCTGGGGAGCTACCCCTTGTGTCTGGATAAGGGGAAGAAGGGCGCTGACGTGAAGATTGACGTTCAGTTAATGGTGAAAATGCAAAAGAATGAGGGTCATCGTACTGTTAAAAGTTTCGCGAGTGTTGATCATTATGATAGGTATTTCGATAACCATCAACCGACCTTCTGTCTCGCTCTCGAGATCTATTTCAACTGTCTTGATTCTGGTCGTCATATCTATGCTGGGAACGTCTATCGTCATGATAATCCTCAAACCGACGGGGATCTTGTCGACGATCATCGCGTCGTGATTCATGTCTGTTTCTGTAGCGTTCTTCAGAGGAATCTCGTCTTTCTGAGGGATGATACGAAGGGAAATCTTTTATTCTAGGATCCAAAGAACTGAGCTCTCGGGATATTCGTTTCCGTAATGACTCTAAAGTCATTTTGTCTAATTCCTCTCATTGTTCAATTGATACTCGCAATGACTCGGGAAGACTGTAGAAAAGAGTTCGTACAGCATCCTTACACGCGCGGTCATATAGGGCTTGATAAGTTGCACTCTGGTTGCTATAACCCTTGAGGTTGATTAAAATGTCGTTTATTCGAAAATAAAATTATTTAGTAGACTCGTTAGTCCTTCGTGTCATTCTGTGAAGTTCATCTAATAAATATCTGACAGGATCTTTAGGTCGATAATGTTTTTGTAAGATGTCAAGAATAGCTTAGACAGTATCGAGATTTTTATCTTCTAGATGTTTACGAGCAGTTCCCGCGATTCTATTGAAAACATGAACAACATAACATTCATGGTTGTTTGCAGGTAATATATGTGATTGACGAGTTACAGCGCGATCAAACGTCTCGTAGTCGCATCCTGAGTCTCCTGAAAATATAGGAAGAGATGACGCAAAATCTTTCGCGGAAAAAAAAGATCGCTCCATAACGATCAAAGTCATGAGATACAGGGGTGGTGTAAAAATCTCGTCTGGATGCTGCCCCCGGTCCGGCCAGGGGAAATGCGGTACCGTTATTCATACTTACTAATTATAATTATTAGTACGAAAAAACAAAAAATAAAAAAGATAGAGTGTAAAAATAGCTAAATCTAAGTGAAGAAAACTCAAAGGCATCAAGAAAGAATATAATCACAAGAGGTATTCAAAAAGGTGATTTGTAAGTAAATTAATTATAATAAGATCGGCTGCGAAAGAACTCTTCTATGTAACCCGACACTCGTGAAATGAGAACGTAAGTAATGTTGATCGTTGATAACTAAATTTGGATCGTAGGTTACGTAAACGATCTTTGTATTTATTTTATAATTTATAAATGTTATTAATTAAACTGCTAAAAAATAAGTATGTAGGATTTTCCTATCAATACGCGAAAAAGCAGCCCACCGCTGCCACCCGAAAACACACTGTTATGTCCAAGGAAAATTAAATAATAATTTATTATTTTTTTATTATTCAATATAGCAGCTGGCGATGTTCAGGAAGGCTCAGACTAACAGGGGGTTTTTTCCAATGTTCAAATTTGTGAATATTGGAGTTGAAATAAATTTGGGATCCGTTATGCGAGAAAAGAACACTACGCCTCCGAGAATTCTTAATCAATGTAGATATCCAAAGGAGAAAGATAATTTAACATATAGTATACTTACCATTTCCTTACTGCTTATGTGACGTTTAAATGTAAGATGGTGATTGACCAGTAAAATCTACAGAGGCAAAATGAAGAGTAGATGTGATTAACACAATCAGGAGAGTACTTTAATCAAGGGAGGAGAAGGAAGCGTTAAGTTAATATCTTTGACACTCTGTGTGATTCCCTTTCAACTGTACTACACTTTATTTAATTTAAACAATAGAAGAAAAATATAACAATATTGAATACCGAACTCAATCGGGAAATTCTTAAGGGTAAAAACCCAGAACGAATTATGAGTCTCTCTTTTTTTTTTTTCTTTCGTTATCGCGTCTCAATACGCGCGAAAAATTTTTGATGGTGTTTGTACAGGATCCTTAGAGGTTCAGATTATTGAATTCTTCTTCAGGATGCTGGAGAAGCACGAAGAAAAAGAATTGTTACGCGGGGATGTTAGCGGGCGCGGGCTGTCAACCTACGTTTTACCGTTAGCTGGAATTGACTGAGCCCTGATCATCATTTTGGGGTGATTTTCATACAGGTGGACGTTAGGCGTTGGCCCCGTTGGTTTCCAGGAGAAAATTCAGGACATTTGTGGAAAAGTACTAGATTTCCACATATCAGACTCAGCAAAAATGTTCGGTTATTGTTCGTGGGGACCCAGATATTTAGAGGATGTCGTTATTATTTGACAAAAGAAATTCAGCATAATCGTGTTCTCCATATTTAGGATAAATTTAGGAATGATTTTTAGGAGCGGAAAATGCCGGACGTAACAACGCTCTCAAAAATCATTCAGGGGCGCTAAAGTTCATTACAAAGAAATTAACACTTTAGTCCGAGAGCCGGCCGCTGAAAAAGGCACCTGATCGGTTAAAGGAAATATATTATTGGAAAAGGTAGTACTAGAATCAATGGAATTAATGATATAGGAGTTTTAGTCCCCAGTCAGTCGCTTAACTAGGCAACCATTTTTTGATTTTTTTAATTTTGGTGTAGTTGCTTAGCTTATTAGTTGAAGCGTAATTTTATTATCAAATGAAAGCTTGAACTTTCTAGTTTTCGAAAAAAAATGGTTGTCTAGCCTCTGACTGTTAGAAATTTTGGCAGCCCACTTTAAAGACCGGCAACCCGAGTGTATGCTATGATATACTACATAAGCAACTCTGTAAGAACATTATACTTTAATTCATTTATTTCCCATTATATTTTATTAACTATTTTTTTATTTATGATAAAATTAATTGTTTTTTTTATTTATAATAAAATTAATTGTTTTTACAATCGATTTTTTTTGTTTAATTTTTAAATAAATACATATTTTTAAATTTTAATATTCGTTACTTTTTTTTTTTTAATATTTTCCATTTTAATATATTTTCAACCAAAATATTTTTCAAACATGGAAAATATAATTAAAGCAAAGAAAATAAAGTGGAGAAAAATATATTTTTAAAATAACTATTTCCCTGAAGCTTTAACTCCTCCAAATACAGGTAAACTCGTAAACTATAAACTTTCATTTCTCTTTCTTTGAATACAGGTAAGTGCATCCTAGTCAAAAGGTAGGTAAAAGTCACCTCGTTTGGTATGCGCTAGAATAATGCTTCTGGTATATTTTAACGAATAGCAATATTTTTGAATTTGAAGGTAAGAAGGGTCTGAAACATCCCTTTTGCCAACTATTGCTCGTGTCTTATACCTCATACCTGTCTTTTCTATGTATTTGTATTTTATATGTATTCGTTCGTGTACATGCAGCATCACCTTATACATTTAAAAATTCTATTGGTCGTTCTTACATTTATCTCAATATTAGAAAAAGATCGAAAGCGACAGCTGCTCCTCCATTTGAATTTATACATCCTGGTCATTCTCGCTTCGCAGTCCTTACAGCAAAGATATACTTTGATTTTTAGAGTGTAAGTTGTGTTGTGGAAATAATATCACTATGAAGTTGTGTTTTGTGTGCGGTAAATCTGAAGGGTTTGTGAATATTTTCGATGCAGAAACTTTAGAAAAATGCACTCGTATGAGTCGTTTTCGAAAAATTAAGAAGCACAAATATTGGGAAGTTGATGTTCCCGAAGCAGTTGGTGACATTGGTTATCATACCAACTGTTATAAGAAGTTCACTGTCTTGAAAGCGCGATACAAGGCAGAATTTGATGCAATGCTACCTGCACATGTGAGTATTTTCTTCGCAATTATATATATATATATTTCTATATTTATAATAATTCTAACCATTTACATATTTTTAATTATTCAATGATGACTGAAAGCATGAAACATATCGGTGAAAGAATGATTTTTTATTATTGGAGTTGTATCATTTTCTATTTATTTTATTCTTTTAAAAAATAATTGAATTCTTTCAAGAAAAATCGGTTTTATACAGATAAAGAATTTTCGTTCTATGAATACGTGTTATTTTTTCCCCTCAAATAGATGCAGCCTAAAGCTGAATCAATTAATTTACAGCAGCTAGAAAATGAACCAGTTCATGTAGAACAGCCGCAAGTTGAATTGAGCGATGAAGAACAGCAAGAAGCTGATTTGAGTTATGTAGATCAGGAGGAGGATTCAGAATCTGAATCAGAGGTAATGTTTCTTTTTTAGATCATTTTTGCAAAAATTTTGCAGGTTGCATTGAAATTGGTAATAAATAATTTAATTCATTTCTCTCATCTATCAGGAACTTGGAATAAATTTGGAAGAAAGGGAGACATTACCAGAAGCGTCAAATCTTCAATGTATTTTTTGTGATCGTTATACAAGAAGAACAGCTTCCAAGTTGATGACGACATCCCTGTGTTCAACAAAAGATGCTGTTGAGAAAACCAAGGAGCAGGCTGCTACAATCGGTGATGTACACTTAATTAATAAATTGAAAGATTGTCACCTATATTATTATCATAGTACTTGCAAGACAATATTTAAAAAAAAATATAACAAGTGCGTAGAGAAAGATTCGAATAGCGACTGGCATAAATTAAGGAAGCATCACAAAGAAGCTTTAGCAGCAATGACTGTCTTTCTTGATGAAGAAATTTTTAATAAAGAAAAGATCTATTTCTTGCATGACCTATTATTACGGTACAAATCTTTACTTGTAGAAGTAACAGACGAATTTTCTTTAACCGATTTCAAAAATTATACAACAAGTAATTTAGAAGAAAAACTGCGGAAAAAATACGGTGAAGCCATTATAATTCGTTCATCTGAAATTTATAATAACAAAAAAATTGTTCACAAAAGGGGTTTGAATCTCGAAACCGTATTATATAATTCGGCAGTTCAGCAAACTTCTGAGAGATTAAGATTTCAGAATGTTGCGTATGATTTAAGAAATTGCGTGAAAAAAATAACGAAAAAAAAAAATGTTATTACTGTCAACGATGTCATTGATGGTGAATGCGACACTCCGGAATTATTATTTAATTTTATTTGTGATTTAATACAAGGTCCAGACATTCGAAGAAAAAATTCAATGGAAGATTTAGTCAAAATTAAGTCGTTATGCCATGACATCATATATATTGTTTGTAAAGGTTGTATAAAACCAAGTAAACAATTAAATCTTGGTATATCAAAGAAATCGTTGACAAGCAGTAGAAAGGTAATCGATATTTTAAACAAATATGGTCATTCAGTTAGCTACTTTACTCTTGAAGGAATAGAGACTGAAATGACATATGCTGCTGTAGAAGAGGATCAATTGATTCCTCCTGGAATTCATAAAAAAAAGGAATTATGTACGAATGTGGCCTATGATAATTATGATAGATTTGTAGACACAATATCTGGGAAAGATACTCTTCACGATACTGTTAGAATTATTTATCAATTTGTTCTTATGGAAAATAATAATGAAATAGAGTCAACGGCTCCATCCACCAGTGATCAGCCAGATCCATCTCCTAATGTTCAATTAGCTTTATCTACTAGTGCTCAATCGGATCCATCTACCAGTTCTCAATTAGTTCCCTTCAGTAATATTCAATCAGATCTATCAACTAACGATCAGACAGATTCGCCACAATCAGATAATTGTGCTAGCCCTGATAGTGAAAATATTATTCCCAGAAAGAGACGAAGATTCGATGTAATGCCGCGTGATTTAACACCTTACATGATAAAACCGAAAGCTTTAACCACTTTGATTCCATTTTCCGAGCTCCAACAATTCATTAATTCATGTACTGGTAACAAAAAAAATTCTAATATTAAAAATTTGATTTGAGGTTTTCCTGTATCTCTGATTCCTAATTGTCCAATGTGGGTAGGCTATAACAGTCAAACAACTATAGATAATAGTTTAATTCAAGTTGTTGATTATTTAGCTTAGATTAATGCATCCCCTACTTCTTATACTATAGTACATGAAACAATGAGAAATGCCCAAAACATTGCATTACAATGTGAGCAAGACGAAATTATAGTGAGTTATGATTTAGCTATTGCTAAAATGGCTATGCAGCTTCAGTTGCAAGAGCAACCTAAATTCAATAATTTGTTCATAAACTTGAGAGCTTTTCATATAGAAATGGCTTTCTTTAAAGCCTTAGGTAAATTTATAGATTCATCAGGTATTGTCGATATACTCGTCCAGTCGGAGGTTCTTGCAGAAGGTTCAACTAACGGATTTATTGACGGTAAACATTTCAATAGATGTAAACGCATACACGGATTATTATTTGGCGCTCTTCAAAGCTTGCACATTGAAAAATTCATTTCTGAGTATAGCTTGGATATCAATATATTAATAGAAAATTTACAAGATATTAGTATGACTCGCACAGAAAACTGTACGCCTCTAAATTTAAACGAACCATTACAATCAGTCATTAATGATTATATTAATTACTCGGAGTTGACCCTGAATGGTGAACATGGAAAAACAGCACAATACTACATGCTGTATATGAATTTTATGAACACTTTTTTTTCATTATCAAGAAGCATAAGAGGTAGTGATTTCGAACTTTACATTACTACGTTATTTGAAATGTCAAATTTATTTTTTATTATGAACCAGCCTAATTACTCTAGATGGATGTTGTTGTATATATGTAATTTAATCAATTTAAAAAAGAATAATTCCAAATTATTTGATGACTTCAAAAAAGGTGCTTTTGGAGTTAAAAGAACCGGGAATAACTTTTCGCGAGGACCAGTCGATTTAACGTTAGAACAAACGATAAATGCTGATTCTGCAAATTCATTAACTGGCATTTCTCACTTTAGCAATTCGATCTCTGCTCGACAACGGTGGGCACTTAGTCATAGTTTAAGGACAAAAATTCTTTCAACCTTATTTCAAGATATAGGCATAACCCAAAGAGACGATACAATACATGAATTAGAAAAACATCGAATCGAAAAAGATCAATTAGCGTTAAAGAATATTGTTATCTGTTTTAAACAAAACATGAATTCATTTGATAAGAACATAGATGAAGAGTATTTATTTAATGTTGTCACCGGTAAAGCTGTATCAGAAATCACAGAAACTTTTCTTTTGAATATCAATAAACTGGGTAATGAGAAGAAAAATAATTTTTTAACTGAATGCAATAGTAAACCCGAACGATTTGAACAAACAATAAAGAGAAACACTATTTCCAACTTTTCTTCAGAATGTATAAAACAAACTTTTAAACATAAAGATGGTAAACAAGTTCAACTAGCTATGGAACGAAATATCTTGGGTAGGTTATTAGCGATCTCATTGGAAAAACAAATAGATATGGAATATTGTTTATCATTCCCTCTTGCACTGGTCCCTCCAGGTCTTTGTCGTGTCACTGGTGATATGATTAAAACTGATAAATCATCATTAGCTGAGAAATTATGTTCTTATGTACATCCTTGTGTACCACCTCCTATAGACACAGACATAATTGACGGTTTTTATTTTTTACATCACCTTGGTCCGGTAATACCACAAACTTTTGGGAAACTTTCAGAATTTATTCTAATCAAAATGTGCAATACTACTGCATCAAATATTCATTTGATTTTTGATAGATACTTTTTCCCCTCGATTAAAGATTGTGAGCGCCAAAATCGAGGGGAAATTAATGTATCTTTTAATATAACTGGTCCATCTCAGAAAAGACCCACTAATTTTTTAAAAGCTTTACGAAATTATAAATTTAAAGAAGCTCTAGTAAATTTTTTTTCTGAAAGTTTCGCTTACGATCATTTAGCAACAATAATAGGTAATAAGAAAATTTTCTTAACAGTCGATCATAATTGCTATTCATACAAAGTCATTGATGGTGTCGTGATAAAAACAGTTGAAACAGACTTTGAATGCTACCATGAAGAGGCGGACACAAGGATGATTTTTCATTTGAGCAAATTGGAAGATAATTCCAAAGTTATGATGAAGTGTTCGGATACAGATATTTTAATAATATTATTAGGCCACATTCATAAATTTCAGCACTTAGAAATATTTTCAACAACTATAGGATCAAAGCCGAACATAATTTCTTGCAGAAATTGTACGGAATTGTCAAAAGCATTGGGTGAGCGTTTGTGTCAGGCACTCCCAGCATTTCACGCTTTAACGGGATCCGATTATACTGCTGCCTTCTTTAGAAAAGGCAAGAAAAAACCTTTAGAATTATTGATAAAAAATGAAAAAATGCAAGAAGTTTTTACATCATTACTTGATCTTCAAGAAGTAGAAAATTTTGATAAGATGGAAATCGTCCAAGAATTTACATCAATGCTCTATAATCAAAAGAACTGTAAAAGCGTGGATTTGGCACAATTGTTTATTTTTTAAAAATTATTCGCTAATACTTCATCTGCAGTTTTCTTTTGTAAAAGTGTAAAAAGTTCTGACTCGAGTACGATACCTCCTTGTTGGAAATCCTTAAAACAAAAGATATTAAGAACTATTTATATTAATTCAATGTGGCAAAATGCTACTGAGCGAGAGTGTATCGTACTCGACATTAATCAATGTGGGTGGGTCAAATCAGATGATGCAATTGAACCTGTATGGTTCGAAGGTGATCCAACGCCTCTTACAATAGAAGATATTTTAATGTCTAATATGAACGATGACAATGATGAAGAAATTAATGAGCAGCATAACGTTGATGTTTTAAAGGAAGAACATGAAAATGAATAATTTGTAATTAGAATAAGTTATTGTAACGCATAAAATATTATAATAAAATTAAAATTTTTAATATAAAATAATTTTTAAATAAACAGTACAATTATAACAGTGTCTATTATACTTTTGATAAATAAATTGCTTAATTTAATGTTAACTGTTTTCCTATAATTTATTTCCTATGTTTCAATTATGTATTATGAGATAAATGTAAGAACGACCAATAGAATTTTTAAATGTATAAGGTGATGCTGCATGTACACGAACGAATACATATAAAATACATATATGTATTTATTTAAAAATTAAACAAAAAAAAACGATTGTAAAAACAATTAATTTTATTATAAATAAAAAAAACAATTAATTTTATCATAAATAAAAAAATAGTTAATAAAATATAATGGGAAATAAATGAATTAAAGTATAATGTTCTTACAGAGTTGCTTATGTAGTATATCATAGCATACACTCGGGTTGCCGGTCTTTAAAGTGGGCTGCCAAAATTTCTAACAGTCAGAGGCTAGACAACCATTTTTTTTCGAAAACTAGAAAGTTCAAGCTTTCATTTGATAATAAAATTACGCTTTAACTAATAAGCTAAGCAACTACACCAAAATTAAAAAAATCAAAAAATGGTTGCCTAGTTAAGCGACTGACTGGGGACTAAAACTCCTATATCGTTATTTTCATTGATTCGAGTACTACATTTTCCAATAATATATTTCCTTTAACCGATCAGGTGCCTTTTTCAGCGGTCGGCTCTTCGCCTACTTTGACATCGTTTATTGAGTTATCTCTTCTATCCTCATTTATTTTTATTTATTATGTGTCATAAACACGGTAGTTATGAATTATTAAACTTCAAGGAGACGCGCTCTCGGGCTAACTTGCACAAGTTGATGCTTTTAAAAACTAACCTGGGGCGTTGAAATTGAATAAAAAAAAAATTACCGCCTCGACATTGTCAGTTAAGCCATTGACTCTATTCGAAAAAATTTGTTTGCGTTAAATTCCATAAACACGGGATTTATGAATTTCTAAATTCTAAAGAAACGTTCTCTTGCGCCAACGTGCACGAGTTAACACTCTCAAAAATTATTCTGGGGCGTTAAAATTCATTAAAAAAACATTGACAGCGCAACCTTGTCAATTAAGTAATCTTATTTATCCTCATTCTTTTTCATTTATTATTCGTCATAAAAACGAGAGTCATGAATTTTCTAACTTCAAGAAGACGCGCTCTTGGACTCACTTGCACAAGTTGATGCGCTCAAAAATCATTCTGGGGCGTTAAAATTTATTAAGAAAAAGTCAACACCTCGACAACGTTTATTAAGCGATCTTCTCTGTCCTTATCAAATTTCATTTATTTATTCTCGTAAACACGAGAATTATGAATTTCCAAACTTCAAGAAAGAGCGGTCTCGGACTAACTTGCACAAGTTGCTGCTGTCAAAAATTATTCTGAGGTGTTAAAATTTATTTTAAAAAACTTAATACCTTAACATAGTCAATTAAGTTATTGACTTTGTCCTAAAGAATTTTCTTGCGTTAAATTCCATAAACACAGGTGTTGTGGATTTTTTAACTTCAAAAAAACGCGCTCTTGGTCTATCTTGCACAAGTTGATGCTCTCGAAAATCATCCGGAGCGGTGATATTCATTCCAAAGAAATTAACAGTTCGATATCGTTAATTAAGTTATTTTCTCTATCCTCATTTATTTTTATTCATCATGTGTCATAAACTGAGTAGATTACTTCAAAAAAATAAATCACGAATATTGTGTAAAGGTAATGCTATAACAAAGTACAAAATGTAATCAACTTGATTTCAGTGAATTTTAAATATTTCTCGTGCTCCTATATTTTAATTTAGATCTCTAAATCTGTTAAAACCTCCATTATTGCACAAGCTCACTTGTATAGAAAGTTCTTTAGGAAAATAAGTCACAAATATCGTGTAAAGGTGATGCTATTCTATAACAAAGTGCAAAACGTAATCCACTCAATTCCAGGGAATTCTGAATATTTCTCATGCTCCTATTTTTCAATTTAGATCTTCAAATCTGTAGAAACCTACATGATTGTCCGAGCTTACTTGTATAAAAAGTTCTTACGGAAAATAAGTCACGAATATTGTGTACAGGTGATACTATTCTATAACAAAGTACTAAATGTAATCAACTTGATTTCAGTGAATTTTAAATATTTTTTATGATCCTGTATTTTAATTTAGATCTCTGAATCTGTAGAAACCTACATGATTGTCCGAGCTTACTTGTATAAAAAGTTCTTACGGAAAATGAGTCACAAATATTGTGTAAAGGTAATACTATTCTATAACAAAGTACAGAACGTAATCCACTTAATTCCAGTGAATTTTTGATAATTTTTATGATCCCATATTACAATTAATAGGTTGTAATCCGTAGAAATCACTATAGTTGAACAAGCATACGTGTTTACAAAGTTCTTCGAAAAAATGAGTCACAGATATTGTCTAAATGTGATGCTATTCTATAACAAAGTGCAGAACGTAATCTACTTGATTTCAGTGAATTTTAAATATTTCTCGTGCTCCTATATTTTAATTTAGATCTCTAAATCTGTTAAAACCTCCATTATTGCACAAGCTCACTTGTATAGAAAGTTCTTTAGGAAAATGAGTCACAAATATTGTGTAAATGTGATGCTATTCTATAACAAAGTGCAGAACCCTGGCGGAAAAAAATTGATGAAAAACGATAAAAAAAAAATAAGAAAAACTATGAATAATTGAGAATTTGTAAATCTTAAAAAATTATAGTTATTCATAGAAAAACATAGAAATAATTATGAATTTCTATCAATTTTAATATCTTTTCATGAAAAATTATGAATTATCCAGAAGATTTATTATCATAAATTATGATTATATATGAAAAAGTATGAATATCTATGGCGCCTTGACATCTTGAATTCAACTCAATACTACTATTTTTTATGAAAATTCGTGAATCACTGCGAATTTTACTCAAATACTATGGTATCTATTCGTTATTTATTATAAAAATCTATGAAAATTAACAAATCTCTCAGTATTCTACGTATTTTGAAAAAACTTGATATTCTGTGAAATATTATGAATCATTCGGAAAAATTATAGATTAGGCTAATCATACATTATGATTATTCATGAAAAAATATGAATGTTTATGATGTCTCAGAAACTTGAATCAAAACGAATCCTCATGTTTTCTATGAACATTTGTGAATTTGTCAGAATTTTACTGAAATATTATGACTTTTACTTTTTATTTATTGTGATAAATTATGAAACTTCACCACTTTTTATGATTTTATGTTTTTCTAGTGAAAAATTATGAATTTCTGTGCATATTTGAGATATAGTCTAATTTACTTTTTTATTAAAGTTTCATCAAAAATCACTCATTGTCAGCTACATATTTGTACAATTCTATTTTTATAGAATAAAACAAGTTATCATTATAAAATATAAATTTTTATTGATTAATTACCATGACAACCATGAGGTATGTCTACAATGTAAGTGTGATTAGGATGTGATATCAAAATACATGTCCACTCAACTCACTCGGCTTACAAATGTTTAATTCATTGTTACTTATATAACATTCTTTTATATGGGTGATGTTTACAAAAGTATTTGAAAAGACAGGATAAGGATTTATTCTTATTTTACGAAAAAATATAACTATTTCGAATGCTTCAGAGGACATATTAATTGGAATTTCACAAATGTTGGTAATTATACCTCTTTTTTTTTGAGTCGTGATAATTACAGAGTTATCTGTTTTTATTGGGCGCTTGTACAATTCTGATGCCTAACGAATTCTATTACAAATTAATTTTTCATATATGAAACATGGCTTCGAGTATCTTACGAGTTCTTTTTCAGCTGTAGTCGAAGAATACTTTTTTCCAGAGCCAATAAGAACACAATCATTGGTTCTTATAAATTTTTTTACATGATCATCTTAAGTTTCTTCTCTAAATTCTTAAAATCTACTACTTTTCGCATAATTGAAAAAAAAATTAGACAATGATTTAAAGCGCATATATCTACCAGCAATTTGTGTCGCTATTTGAAAGGGACTTGTTTTTAATTCCAAAATTAATCGATTCTGATTTTCGAAACAAAAAGTATTATGACTTGACAATGGACCCCAATTCTTTACATCCTGTACTAAATGGAGTAACAAATGAACATTATAAGTCATAGCTTCTTTTCTGAAATATGCCTGCCAATACACTACAAATCGGATAAGAAGTCGTTCAGCAGTATTCAACATTACTCGTGTAATGGAATTTTTTTATAAAATTTCTACTGCTACTACTAATGTGGCAAGATGACACAAATATTTTTGCGGTAGGTGTTCATATAAACAAGGTATCGAGTAAAATAATAACCACGAACGATACTCTGACGCCTTCCATAGTTTTCTGTCATATGAACTTCGAGGAGTTCTAGTAATTATATTGGGCACTCTTATTGATTCCAACCGACGATTGATAGCAATGCAATGATTTGAATCACCTCCATAATACTCTTGACCAGCTGAAGTAAGAATGATTTCGGTATATTGTTTTGCAACACCCAATAAGACTGAATGCATATAGTCAACTATCATTCCTTTCCTCAAATCAAATTTATGTAAGTTCATTAGAACAGATGGTCCCTTAACACCACAAACACTTTGATTCAAATCTTGTAATACATAAGCATCATACATATTTTGCCGAATGAATGCATCAGTTCGCTCTGGTGGAACAACTAATAACATGGTAAATTTCCGAAATCCATGAATATCTTCTGTAGGATGCTCACAAAAAGTACACCCATACTTTCCATTAAATTTTTTCATGTTAAGAAGAGTGCAACGTGCACAGGAATCTACACAGAAACCTAACGCGAAGACCTTACTAGTAATTTCTTTACCTCGATAAACCCAAGTAATCCCATAATTGCTACATCATTTGCTTCATCTACGAACGGTTTCAGGAATGTATTCATGGGAGGCTGTTTTACATTAACCCACAAGCCAACAAGAATCATATATTTTTTGCGCAATTCTGGAGGTAGTTCATTCAACATCATATAAATAGGCCAAACAGACACTTTACTTGAATCAGCTGATTGGCAGCCGTATGTATTAAATATATATGATAGATTCATTTTGTTCTTTCTCAAGCTGTGCACCTTTTGAAATTGTTTGTAGACATCACCGTCATAAACATCCTCCATCACATTAATATCATGACTCTTCTTCTTTAATTGATAAAAAATATTGTTTTGCACTTCGTCATTTTTTAGCAATGTCATTAACTGCTTTCTCATACTTATTTTAAAAAAGAAATATTTACTTTTTTGAACATTTATTGAAGTACAACAATTAATGCAAGATAAAATAGTGTTATTTTCGAAAGACGTACGTTTGCCTATATAAATATCACATAATGGGCAGTAAAGATGATATATGTAAGAACCATCATCGATTGGAAAATATTTTTTAAACAAGCTATACTTCTGTGCATTTATGACGTCGGTGCAAAAAAGCTTATTTACTATTATTAGCATATTTATGGTACATCTCCATGTAAGAGAATGTTGCATCGCCAGACACATTGCCATCGATAATAAGTCACCACAAGTACTTTGTGTACAATTACAGAGTTTCTTGGAAAGCAAACGATCCTCTTTACTCCTTAATTCAATGCTCCAATTATTATTGTTATTATGATAATCATCATCAGTATTGTATAACTCATTTGTTGAATCGAAGTCATTAATATTTTGAGGATTATATTCACGAAATTCCTATATCGCATTAAAAAGTATATTTATTGGTGTAAGAATCAAAAAAAAAAAAAAAATTTTCACTATTTACTCATGCCAAAATTACATCTACTTACATCATAGTCATCTTCACTACTGTAAAAGTGACGTATCGGATAGTCGTCATTATCATTGTTGCTTATGTGATCTTCAATATAATTATCAATGTCGATATTAACATCTTCATCATCTAAGTTCCTCTAGGAAGAGAAAAATGTAAAAGTAATTCTAAAACTTAAACTATCACGTTACAAGAGCATTATTGCAATGAAAATTATATTTACATACATGATTACTATTTTGCTTGCTATTACTATCATTGTAGACTTCAATTCTACAAGCGTCCTCATTTTCTGAATTCGTTGAACTACAATACTGATTCCAAGACATCGTTGTGTCATTATCATAAGTAATATTTTCATCATCATCAAAAACTCTGGAACTGCACGAAGAATCATATTCGAATTGGAACTCTTCAATCTCTTCACTAGTCATATTTTCATCATGAATAATATTGTGTACATGTTCAGTTGATTGATCTATTTGACCTCTTCATGTTCATCTATCATTTCAATATCATCATATTCAGAATTGTTTTTATAAGCGCTTCGTTGTAATTCTTGCTCTTCAATTTCAACACTAATGACTTCGTTATTATCTTTATAAGCAATTTCGTTATCAACTCTGCATGGATGCTGCATCATGAATTCTTTAATCTCTTTCATTTTATAAATATTAGAAATAGTGACCTATTAAAATAACTGTTGTGAATAAATATATCAATAATGAAATTGTGAAAAAAGTTATAATCATCTGAATTTTCATTTTATAAAAAATGTAATTAGTTATCTTATTAAATTAAAACAAGTATAAATTTATTAATAAACTCAGCTTAAGATGAGATAATAATATATGTGATTATAACCTATAAAATATGATTCATTATATCTTACATGATTTGATTTGTTATTATTTTTTTTTCCAATAATATAATGTTGATCGTGGTATTGAAGTACTATGATTATTAATTCGATAATAATTTTTATATGTTTTTTGCAGCATAGTGAAATAGAAAATATTTATTTGGTGAACTTATTCTGCTTCTTACCACGTGTGGTATATACGCTATGAGGGTAGAGGGCTTATGTAGCGAATCGAGATATTCAGTCGCTAGTCGTTACATACATATAAGACCGTTCACACAATCAAAAACATAAACCGTAAGACGTACAATTTCAGACGTACGTGTGCGGACTAACGTCATAATAAGTTAAAAATTGGTTTGTGCGCATGCGCGGGTCTGAAATTGTACGTCTTACGGCTTATGTTTTTGACTGTGTCAATACCTTAATCATTATTGCTTAAAAAATGTAGAATATCATATGTATATCGTGATCTTTAAGTTAAGGATTTCTTCAGTATTATATCTTTATATTACACCATAACAATACGAAAGCCTAAAGAATAATTTCCGCGAACAATTGATAATGGTTTATACAGTAGCGTATGTGTATTTGTGTAAGAAGCGTAAGTTTAAAGAAGTTAGCCTCACTGCCATAAAGGGCTATTTGGGTATTACTACCCGAATAGCCCTTTATGGCTTTTTGGCGTTATATTTACATATAACCCATCAAAACCTACCGATAAAAAAAAAGTATTCCATGTCATTAATGATTCAGGAATTGCAGAACCTTGTCATATTATATTAGTTGCAAGTAAGATTTCTTGATTCAACTTTCTATAAATTTTTGAATAGCATGTTTCCTTGAAATAATAAGATATTAATAGAATAATGGTTTGTAGGTACTATAGAGTCTTTAAAACAAAAAATAAATGCAGATAGACCAAAGGTTCCCAAACTAAATCAATCAGATTACATGAATGATTCTAGAAAAGAAAAAAATAACCCTACAGAAACTGGTGAGATAAAAAAATCAAGACAAGATCGAAAGGTAGAACTTTATTTTAATCATCAAAATATAGTTTGAAACGTTCCTCGTCAGCTCAGTATCAACAAAATTATGTTATTGTCCACTTGGACGTTTACTTCATTTAATTTGTCAAAAAACGCCAATGCTCTAACTTTCATTGAAACCAACTCGTCTCGATAGATGAAACTAATTATTTTTTTAGGACATTGAAGCTGCGAAAAGTAAAGCTATAAACATAACAGCTTCTTCAATAATAGAAAATCATGTCAAAGCATCAAAATGTAATTCTGCCGAAAATATTCAGACAGATTCTTCAAGAAAAAATACTTCGAAAAAGGAAATTTCTAAAAAAAATTCTTCAATGACTGCAAAAGATGCGAAAGGTACAGAGTAACAGTAAAATAAAGACTAACAAAGATATTAATTTTAACATGAATTGTATTGCCTTAGAACATGCTGGTGTTGACTGTAACGAAGCTGAAGCAACAATGCAAAAAAGAAAAAGTCTCATTAACTTGGAAAAGCGGAAAGATGCGTTGGTTATTAAATTATATCCTAAAAGAATGAAGATGGATTCTTTTTCGGTAAGACAAAAAATACTTTAATAAATTTGTGAAGCTTTTCCGATTATCTCAGTAAGCAAAATAAATATATTGTATTACAAATTCTTTTATTTACAACAAATAACGATTTTCCGTTCTTCACGTAGCTAACAGATGAAGATTCTCGTACTCCTTCTCTTCCTGGTACACCACTTTCGTCACTTGGTTCGTTTATACAATCACCGAATGGCTCACCGATTCTCGCATCTTCTCATTTATCGAGTCTGGCATCTTCTCATTCACCGGTCTTAACACCTACTGGTTCACCAATTTTAGCATCTCCTCGTACATCGATTGTGACACCAACTGATTCACCAATTATTGCATGTCTTCGTTCACCGGTTGTAACACCAACTGGATCAATAAAATCATCATCTACTATTTTAGTGAATTCGCCATTTGCTGTTCTATCAAAACAGTCACTAAACAACCTGAAGGTTTGTAGAAAATGAAACATTCATGCATGCTCACTAGTGATTAAAATAACTTTTGAGGAATACGGTCGACAAAGCTTTTCAAATCTTTATTTATCGTGACATTATAAAATATTACTGATCGTAACTAATTATATATTGAGAATCAAACAATTAAAAAAATATTATTATCTTCAATTTTTTCAATTTATCACCAATGATATTCAAAAGTGATTACAACAGTTATCCAACACTGTCTAGACTTTCAACATTATACATTAGATAATTTTGAATTACTGATGTACTAAGAAACTTTTAGAAAAAGAAGTAGTTATTGAAAATTTTAAAAATAAATTTAATTCTTGCACACACGTATAAAACCAACATTCTGATATTTCTTAATGTACGAACTGTTGTCTTTTAACAATTTTTGAATTTGAAATTTATAACTAAAAAAAGAAAATTACAGTTTGTAATGTTATCAATTTATGTATTTACTTAAAATAATTCTATTATTTAAATAATTTCAGATTTCACAAAAATATTTATCAGCAAAAGGAATCGAATCAACTGAAAAATACCAAAACTTATTAAAAGATTATGAAAAATTAGAACAAGAATTAGAAAAAAAAAATAACGAAATTATCGAATTGCGACAAATGAACCAGAAAATCAAGGAACTATAAAAGAACATTTATTAACTGTCCTGAAGGTAATTGAAAACACTACTATGAATAAAAATATGGAAAAAACTCAGCAAATTCGCGAAAGAGATGACGATGAGGACGAAGTAGATCGAACTTATCTGGGCAAAGATGTATGGGTAAAAACATCAATTCTCGAAAAAGCGCAAAGAGAAACTCAACCTTCGAAATTTATAACGACGATGGCATATGAAATGTGGGGCCACTCTAAGCTTTCAAGAAGATGTGTAAAAAAAATTAATAGCACTGATCCGAATGAGCAAAAAAAAGCGAAGTTGTTAACTCCCTCTAAAAAAGAAGTACTTGAGGCTCAATATAAAAAATATTTACAAGACAGAGGTTATAAAAATTAATCGTTTGATGATCACATGAAGTTACTCAATAAATATCTGAATACTGCGATACAGGGTGCAATAAAGCATGAAAATCCTGAAAAATATCGAAAGAAAAAGTGTAAACATAGTGATATTGATTCAGAGCAATGACTTTTTTAATATTGTAAACGAATAATACTATTTTTATAAATATAAGTATATCAATGATGCAATACATTAAGTTTCATAATATAATAAATATCGTTTGTACTTTTCAAAGAAGACAATCCTAGTCAATATTGTCTAATACTTAAACGAAATATTGTTATAATTGTCAAAAAATAGTTATAAGAGTTACTGTATCATGCAAATAAAATAAAAAACAGCATGTGAAACTGAATGTACAGTCGTTTATCATAATAGGCAATAAATTTTATCGTTTCTTGACGAAAACTTAATTAATTTTTTTTCACAGTTTTTCATAATTTCGTAGATTTTTATTGAAGATTTCAAAGTTATTTTTTCGACGAGCAATGAAAATTTATAGCAGTCGAAAAAGTATAATGAGCAATTATAAAAATCGAGCATAATATTATTCCATCGATATGGATATACTAATTAAATTTTATAATTTTTTTGTACATTTTCATACCTTTCTTACCTATAAAAAAAATAGTGGAATTACTATGAATTTTTTTGTTAAACTATAAAATAAACGATGAAAATCTATTAATATGTCCAAATTTCCATATGTTTTTCATAACGTTTCATCGGTTTTTTCATAGTTTTTCTTCTTATTCTTCATTGGTTTTCATAGACTTTTTTCCGCCAGGGAACGTAATCCACTTAATTCTAGTGAATTTCGAATATGTTTCATTATCCTGTATTTGAATTTATCGGTTGTAATCCGTAGAAACCACTATAGTTAAACAAGCATACTTGTATACAAAGTTCTCCAAAAAAATAAGTCACAAATATTGTGTAAAGGTGATACTATTCTATAACAAAGTACAGAATGTAATCCACTTGATTTCAGTGAATTTTAAATATTTCTCGTGCTCCTATATTTCAATTTAGATCTTTCAATCTGTAGAAACGTCCATTATTGTACAAGCTCACTTGTATAGAAAGTTCTTTAGGAAAATGAGTCACAAATATTGTGTAAAGGTGATGCTTTTCTATAACAAAGTGCAAAACGTAATCCACTTAATTTCAGTGAATTTTTGATATTTTCATGATTCTATATTTCAATTTATAGGTTGTAATCCGTATGAACCACCGTAGTTGAACAAGCATACTTGTATAAAGAGTTCCTTAGAACATTGAATTACAGATATTGCGTAAGTGTGATGCTATTCTATGACAAAGTGCAAAACGTAATCCACTTAATTTTAGTGAATTTCGAATAATTCTCATGCTCCTATATTTTAATTTAGATCTTTTAATCTGTAGAAACCTACACAATTGTATAAGCTAACTTGTATTAAAAGTTCTTTAGTAAAATAAGTCCTAAATATTGTGTAAATGTGATGCTATTCTAAAACATACTACAGAATATAATCCACTTAATTCTAGTGAATTTCGAATATTTTTCATTATCCTGTATTTCAATTTATAGGTTGTATCCCGTAGAAACCACCATAGTTTAACAAGCATACGTGTATACAAAGTTTTAAAAAAAAAAGCGTTACAAATATTGTGTAAAGGTGATACTATTCTATAACAATGTACAAAACGTAATCCACTTGATTTTAGTGAATTTTTGATATTTTTTATGAAATATGAATCCTCCTCGATTCAACACTGTTCCTCATACGAGCGATTTCAAAATTCCACAGTTTCCTCATTTTTAATGTCTTGAAAACTCATTATGACACTGATGTGGAAACTGGGTAGTTTTTTATTGCTGCCCTACATTCCCCCATAATGTCCTTAATCCACAGGCCAATTAATTGCTTTAAAAACCGTCAAAAGACATTACTTTTTGGTTGATCAGCAAACTAGTCGGTGACACGCAGGCTCGATTGCCTCGCGCTCGCTGAACACGACGCGTTAGTAAGTTCGAGAGTTCTATGAAGATTTTTCTCAGTTATCTTGGCGAAGTGTTTGTTAACTCAAACCTCCAGGACCTGTTGAAAATCTTATATGGAATCCTCCCCGTTTATGTGCGTACTGAGATACCTTCCAAAAAGACTCAAAACGAAATATAGTAATAAATCTCTTCTTGAGTTCTATTTCTGTTTGCTAATAATAATTTTTATCGACTTGTTATTTGGGTTTAAATAATGTGAAGTGAACTAAAGGGTCTTCAGTGTGTCAAAGTCTTCTTGAGGAAGCAGCTCTATCTACCTTTGTCCAAGCTCACTTGCTGTCAAACCAATATCATAAGTCAACTCTCCAATTATCAGCTGAAGTAGCTGATCAAATCGTTTTTATATTTTACGCCGACACTGTAGTGCGGCAAGTATGATAATAATTGATTTCATCACATTCATTTCATTAACTGAAGTGTGGGTTCTCGTAAGGTAAAACTTCATTGCGACAATTCTCCATAACGAATTCTTCCAGTATTATATATGTTAGAAAAGAAAAGCCCTGTTAGTCCGAGATCCCTCGTTTAACCTTTTGGCCGCTACCAATCCATTTAATTAATTATTCAAATTCATTAATAATAAATATCTTCGGATATAACACCACCATAGCTGAACAAGCATACTTGTATACAAAAATTTTCAAAAAAATGAGTCACAAATATTGTGTAAAGGTGATGATATTCTATAACAAAGTGTAAAACGTAATCCATTTGATTTCAATAAATTTCGAATATTTCTACAGGCTCCTATATTTCAATTTAGATCTTTGAATCTGTAGAAACCTACATAATTGTCCAAGCTCACTTGTATAAAAGGTTCTTCGAAAAAATGTGTCGCAAATATTGTGTAAAGGTGATGCTATTCTTTGACAAAGTACAGAATGCAATCCACTTGGTTTCAGTGAATTTTAAATATTTCTCGGCACCTATATTTCAATTCATAGATTTAATCCGTAGATCCCGCTATTTTCGTACGAGCTCACTTGTATAAAAAGTTCTTCAGTAAACTAAGTCACAAATATTGTCTACACGTGATGCTATTTTATAACAAAGTGCAGAACGTAATCCACTTGATTTTAGTGAATTTTGAATATTTTTTATGATCCTATATGTCAATTTATAGGTTGTCATTCGTGGAAACCACCATAGTTAAACAAGCGTACTTGTATTAAACGTTCTTCAAAAAAATGAGTCACAAATATTCTGTAAATGTGGTGCTATTCTATAACGAAGTGCAGAACCTAATACACTTGATTTTAGTGAATTTTGAATATTTCTCATGCTCCTATATTTCAATTTAGATCTTCAAATCTGTAGAAACCTACATAATTGTGCAAGCTTACTTGCATAAATAGTTCTTTAGAAAAATAATTCACGAATATTCGGTCAATGTGATGCTTTTCTCAAACAAAATACAGAATGTAATTTACTCGATTTCAGTAAATTTTGAATATTTTTGTCAATTAAAATGCGGGTTTTATTTATATGTAATTTATTGTTTTAACTATATGAAACATAAAGTTTATTTAATATAACAAAAAATACAACATCTCAATTGGCAACAGCCATGCTCCAACTAACTCCAATATTTGGTTGTTTTCACACAGGTATCGCGCGTCACAAATTTACTACCAACTTAACACGCTTCCTTAAATTTGCATCGTGATTCAAACAAAAATCTTAAATAAGTTATTAAATACATAGTGCTTCCCTGAATTTTGCGAATTTCACAATTCTTTAGGGTTTGGTGAGAATGTCGGCAACATTCTCTTCCGAATTTACTTCAACAACATCAATAGTTTTGTTCACATAATTCTCGTTTTCAAAATGGTAGTGAGTTTCAATATACTTGGAATTTTTCGTAAAATTTTCATGTTTTGCTATGATTATCGCACCTGAATTTTCCTCATAAACTTTTATAGGTACTGAAACCTCAATATCCGAATCTGACAATATATCTTTTACAATTTTTAATTCACTCACACACTCAGATAAGGCCACATACTCAGCAGATGTAGAGGATTTCGTTACGCTACTTTGTTTCTAAGATTTCCACAATATTACATTACTATACATTTTTATCATGTAACCAGTCGTAGATTTTCTGTCAGTCACGTTGCCTGCCCAATCGGCGTCTACATAACAGCTTAGAGTATTAGATTCGACATTCTTATGATAAGTCAACTTTAAATCTTTGGTCAACTGTAAATACTTAAGAACTCTTAACGCATATTTGTAATGAGTATTGTTATAACAGTTTTGGAATCGACTTAGATAGTTTACACTATAACTTATGTCAGGTCTTGTACCTGAACTAATATATAATAATGCAACAATCAAGTTTCTATATTCAATTTGTTCGTTCACTGCTTTCGCCGGTAGCAATTTCAAATTCTGCTGCATCGGAGTCGCAAACAACTTAGAGTTTTCAAGATCATATTTCATTCCTAATGATATAATATACTTTCTCTGCTCTAAAGTCATTTTTCCTTCAACATAGTTATAATCAATATTGATACCTAGATAAGTTTTAACATGGCCCAAATCTTTCATTTGGAATATTTTCATGAACATTTCTTTAATAGTATTTACCTTTTCTACATCTTCGCAACAAATTAACAAATCATCGACAAATAAAATTAAGTAGATATTATAATCCTTGCCTTTTAAGACATACAAGCAATTATCATTTTCACTTCTCTTAAAGTTTAAGTATCTCAAATATTCATTAAAACACTCATACCACGCTCTAGGGCTCTCTCTGAGACCATACAATGCTTTATCCAGTTTTAACACTCTATCAGTTTCATCTTTGAAACCTTGAGGTTGCTTCACATACACTTCCGATTTAATTTTACCATTTAGGAAGGCTGTTTCAACATCCATTTGTATGTATACAACAGTATGACAATAAAACTTTTAACGTTTGCATTCTAGCAACAGGTGAATAAGTATCATTATTTTTATTCAACTACTCTATTTCTCTCTTCATCGCTTCTTCCCATCTTTTAGGACTTCCACTATTCATCGCTTCAGTATAGAAAATAGGATTATTAGCGTCTACATAATTCACATAAATAATATTATTACAAACAAAATCGTTTTCATTATATCTAGCAGGTTTCGTTCTTTCTCTCGTTGAACGTCTTACCTCATATCTTCATTATTGTAATCATTATTACTCCTTTGATTTTCGTTATCATTTACATTGTAATTGTCATTTAAACGAATTTTAGAAAAACTTCCATTATTGTCTGCTAACTCAAGACCAATACAGGGTGTGCCGTTTTCAACTATATCAACATGTCTAGCAACAATTATTTTATTATTTATCAAGACTCTATACCCCAAATTTTCATAACCTAGCAAAACACCGAGATTTGCTTTCTTATCCCATTTTGATCGTCTTTTTTGTACAGGTATTCCTACGAAAACCCTACTACCATATAGTTTTAAATATTCTACGCTCGGTTTTATACCAAACATTATTTCGTAAGGAGTTTTATTTTTGACAATTGTATTTGTTATAATTCTATTTTTCAAATAAGTCGCTGTTTTAACAATTTCTGGCCAATAACGCCTGTGTACCTTCACCTCTGCTAACAAACATCTGGACATATCCATTATGTCCCTATAATACTTTTCTGCGGTTCCATTCAGCTCATGAACATATGGTGGACAAGGTTCTATTTCAATTTCCTTTTCACTCGCGAACTTGAATACTTCATTATTTATGTATTCCTTACCATTATCACAGCGCAATTTCTTTATCTTTTTACCAGCCATATTTTCAATTAGATTTACATACTTGACAAAGCAGTTATAAACTTCACTCTTAAATTTTATTACATGAACCTGAGCCACTTTACTGAAGTCATCAATAAAAGTTAAGAAATATCGTTCTCCATTTAATCCAGGAGTATTATGAGGGCCATTGAGATCTGTATGAACAATTTATAATATGTCACTTGCCCTAGTTCTTTCATTTTTAAACAGTAATTTATGCATTTTATTTTCTAGACATATACCACACTTAAAATAATCAGACTCTAATCTGCTAGGTAGATCTTTAATACTTGTTTATCACACATATTTTTTAAATAATTAAAATTTACATAACCTAGTGTTTTATGGTATTTTTCTTTGTCAGTCATATTTTTAGTTGTCACATTCGCTTCAGGTTTCATAATTTTACTAGTCATATGGAATACATCGTTTACTTTGAATGCTACTGCAATTACATTTCCCGCTGGATTATAAATTTTGCAAGTATTTCCTTTAGATACAATTTTGTTTTTACAAGTAACTTTACCATAACTAATTAAATTTTCATCCATTTCTTTTACGAAAAATACATTGGACATTTCATTCCTCACCATTTGACCAAAAACATTGAATTCATGTATTATGTTACCTATGTAAGTAGCTTTCAATATACGGCCATCAGCAATTTTGACATTTACAGGTGTTTCAGGAACGATTGATTCATAAAAATATTCATCATTATTAACAATGTGGTCAGAACATCCGCTATTTAGTAGCCATTCTACTGTATCATCGCAACCATTAACTATAGATTCATGCGATTCGATCGCTGTACAGAAACTACGTGAGCTGCCATTTTCCGTTCTTTGATAGTAACCTTGCTGCCAACCACCACCACGACGATGTTAACTAGAACCCCAACTGCCTCGACCGTTGCCACAATACTGCCAATTTTGTTGGCACCCGCCTCCTTGCTAATGCATGCCACCCCTGGATTTCCATGAATTGCCGTCCGGCTTTGTATTCGGACATTGAGCTTTGAAATGTCCATATTTTCCACACTTGAAAGAATTTTGATCTTGTTTTTTCTCAGTCTTGAATACACTTGCACTATTCTTATCTTTGTCCTCTTTTTTCTTTTGTTTAACTATTTTTATTTTACTCTTCACATACTCGACTGTTTGATCACTCTCTTTCAGAACATCAACGGGATCCCCAACATAGCTCAACGAACTTGGGAGCATTTTAATCATGTAACTTAATTTTTCTTTTTTCGAGACTATAGCACCAGCACTCTTTAACTGATTAATCAATTTTTCGAATTCAGTAAAAAATGTAGCTGTATCCTCAAAATTTTTCAACCTAAGTCTTTCTAATTTGTTCCTCACACATATTTGAAGAGAAGTCGATTGTTTTGAATACATCTCATCAAATTTCCTCATAATATCATAAGCCGTTTCTTCATCTTTAACAAAGCGTAGCTGATCATTCGAAATTCCACTGTATATTATATTTATTGGTTTCAGATTCATTTCATTCCATTCCTCCTCGTTGTCTGCCGCCTTCTATTTGCAACAACTACACATTTCTTCATTTTCAGGATCATTGTTATTCTTTTCTCCTAGCACTCATAGTCCTTTCCTTCAAAAATAGGAGTTTATATTTCGTCTGACATTTTTGCTCACAAAACTAGTACTCTTTTTCAGAGAAAGTTTTTAACTGAAAATTTTTTCCGCGAATTTCTATTCCACAAAATGGAGACTTCAACCGTCACTTTTTTTTCTCTACTGTCCTTCTTTTCTTTACTCAACAACCAAATTTTCCACTCAACTCTCGATTTCATTGAACCACCAGCCTGCTACCATGGCAATTAAATTGGGATTTTTATTCATATGTAATTTACTGTTTTAATTACATGGAAAATAAAGTTTATTTAAGATAACAAAACGTACAACATCTTTACTTGGCAACAGCCATGCTCCAACTAACTCCAATATTTGGTTGTTTCCACACAGGTGTCACGCGATACAAATTTACTACCAACTTAACAATTTCTCATGCTCCTATATTTCAATTTAGATCTTCGAATCTGTAGAAACCTACATAATTGTCCAAGATTACTTGAATAAAAAGTTCTCTAGCAAAATAAGTCACAAATATTGTGTAAATGTGATGCTATTCTATAACTTTTCTATTTATTGCTGTTGAATACGATGTCTCATAATGAGACATTTTTCCATTTGATGCACTTTATTGCTATAAACTAGAATTTATTCTATGTTCTTTCATTCTCTTGTTTGGAATCATTTTAATAAAAGTTTATTCGTATTGTTCGTTTTTATGAAGTGCGTTCAATGTCACTTGTCACCGTTTGATGTTTTTTTTCCAATTTATTGACAGTTCGTAGTACTTGAAAGAGCTTAGAATGTTTTTCCTTATTTTATTCAAAAATTATGAAATCACCATTATGAATTCAACCAAAATCATTAAGAAAAATCTTAACAAAGCTTACATCAGATGGGGCAATCGCATTTACGGCGGTACGATTCTGGCCCAGAGCAGTTTTTTTATTATTCATTTTTCGTTTAGTACTTATCGAATTATGGAATATGTGGACTTATTGCATTAAATACGTGTGATTATGATAATCATATGCATTGTCATCATTTATTCTTTTTCTTGATTTTGTATTTTTTAAAATGTTGAAACGTTTGAAATACTTTTTTTCACAGGTATTCATGCAGCACATTTGTTAAAAAAGTGTTTAATATTCAAACTCAATTGTACTGTTTATTCTAACTATCGTAATTATCTTTGTAGGATTGAAAAAAACAACTCGACAAACTTTTTGTAGACAATGATAGGATTATTCGAATGGAAAATTATGAGAGCCGAGATGATTCTGTTAGGAATCGTGAAGGTGATGAAAATGCCAACGACGACGAAGATGACTATGAAGATGATGCTGATGGTAACGGAGGTGTAGGTGGTGCACATGAAGATGAAGGTGATGATAATGGACATGAAGATAATGATAATGAGGGAAGAGAGGAGCGTGGAGATGGCAGCAATGACCGTGAAGGCGATAATGATTTTGAAGATAATGATGATGATCAAGAAGATGATGAGAATGACAATAGAGGCCGAGAGCACTTAATCGAGTTGTTACCACGAAGCGGAATTTTTGTCAAAAAAAGGGATATTTTCGGAATTAGAAACCAGTATGATACGCAATCGAAAGAAATGGCTTGACGCCTTCTAGTAGAAATTTATGGAAAGGATCGGCTAAAAAACATGACACGTACCAGTAGAAACGGAAAAGAATCAATCCCATTCGAAACATTAGATGCAATTCACCTTAAAATTTTCTGTGAATGATTTTTATTTATTGATTAGATCTTTTGTATCACAACTTTAGCTTTTATTTTTTAGTATTCATTTTCAGACATACACAACCTCAATTCCGATTAACAAGGACAGATATCAATAGATGCATCACAAAATTTTGCAATAGTCTCGGAAATCCCAGATAAAATAGAACGCGAGATCAAAATTTATTCTTCCAAATTGGTTTTTGGTATTCTTTGATGATTACAGCTTGAATATGGTTTATTCCGTTTGAAATCTTGATCTTATATTGTTAAATTGAGAAACATTTTATTCTTTTTAATAAAATTATTCATTCGAAAAAAATTTTTGTCTTTTCTATAATCCATTCACTTACAAATTCTCTGATTCATTTACTCAAACAAACGCTCTTGTTTCTCCAATTCAACCACTTACTCATACACTATCTTTTCTCTCATCCATCCACTTATTAGATTCTCTCATTCATTCCTTCACCTGAACTCTCTTTTTTCTCTCATTTTTCCACTTACTCATAGACCCTCTTTTCTCTAATGTATCCACTCATTAGATTCTCTCATTCATCCACTCACCTGATTATTTTGTTTTCTCTTATTCTTTCCCTCACTCAACCTCTCCATTCTCTCGCATTTATTCTCTCACCCAAACTTATTCTTTTTTCTCATGCATCCACTCACTTATACACTCTTCTTTCTCTTATCTATACTCTCATTAAATCTCTTTCTTTTCACCAATTTATCTACTCACTCATACACTCTTTTTCCTCTTATTTATTGAATTTTCTCATTCATTTACTCACACAATTCCTCTATTTTCTCCTATTTATTTACTTACTTATATACTTTTTCTTCGCTAATCCATCCACTCATTTAATTTTTTTCATTCATTCTCTCACTCAATTTCGCCATTTTCTCTCATTCATCCACTTACTTAGACACTGTATTTTCTCTTTTCTATCCACTCATTCAATACAGTTTTCTCAAAACATGGGAGTCAGCGCACAGGCTGAAACTCGTTGGTGCGCATGTGCTTGCACTATGCGCATGCGTTTGCACCATACGGTAGTAAATGATAAGAGCAGTTAACACAGCCATATGGTTAAAAACGTTTCTAAAATTTAATTAATGTGTCAGTGATTAATAATCAAGTGATTTGTGTTGAGTTAATAAAATAATACTCATGTATAGAAATAGCTGGGTTTTTGATATCAAATTGTAAGTATACATACGGATATTAAATATACTTAAAATACACTACAAACACGTGGTTCTCACACCGGTTGTTTCTTGGTTAATTTCCTGCAACATGTTTTTCATTTAATAAAAGGATTTTTGTCCTTTTAATAGTTTTGAAACTTTTTGTTAAAAGGTAATTCATAAAATATTGAAAGTGTTCGGATGTATCTATATGTACTTTTATCATTTTTTTTCTGTATTAACCACGTGTCTATATGTACACATATAGGTTAAGCCACATGGTGCATCCAGAAGAATGTAACCTGTTGATTGTATCCGCACATTTTTCATGCTTTATGGTTATTTAATTCTTTTATTTGAGTATTGTTCTTATTTGTTTCCACTATAAGAAGAGAATGGTAAGATCGTGAACAATGACTGCATCATTTGCATGTCAGGTGACAGTCTGAGTTTTATTTTTTCCCTATTAAATGTTTCCTTTTTTTGGTGTCTCAGGCTGATCTCGGGTATTTTGATACATCTGCTATTATAAATAACGTAATTATTATTTATTTACACATCTCATGTCATGTCGTCTGTTTATGGTGATTCAAATTTCCTTTTATTTATATATGAATTTATATTTGTAAACCAACATTCTAAATGAAAAATACGATAAGATTTTTTTATGTATGATTTAAATATTTACTTTTTATTTGTAGCCTATCTATCAACTCTTATTAACATCTGCAGATCGAGAATCTATCATTTTCTTTTATAATGTTATGTAATTTTGCTCTTCAAAGGTGTCAATATGAGATACATATGCTAAACCTTAAAGACTTTAAATTCCTCTTTTTAGTCCTAGCCTTTCGACCAATAGACAGGGATGAGGGGATCTTCGATAGAGAAAGTAAAAATGTGTGATTTATATGAAACAATAACAAAGTTTATTGAATGAAAATTATTAAAAGAATTCAATTAAAACGTTACCAACAGATGATTTCCTTTGCTCAGGCAAAAATGTGTTAAAATTATTTGGTCTTCCGTTGATGCTCCAGTCACCGTAATATTCTCGTTTTAACTCGCGAATTTATTTAAATATTCGTTGTTAACAAATTTTAGAAATTATATTGGCTTCACATAAAATTTTACTAACTTCAACAAAATTATTGATACAAGACAAAATAAGACTTACAATTTTCGAGCGATGTTTCACGATAATCTGATCTCGATCTTGCTTTTCGGACAACTAACTGATGCATCAAATCTCACGTATTTATTTAGTCGAGGATGACATTATTAGAAGTCCCTTGCTTCAGGCGCGCACAAGTCCCTTCACATGGTGCTTTCCTTTTTTGGAAAGCTAATGCTCTTCTTTCGTCACGCACTCTTTTTTAAACTTTTATTGCTTTTCCGCCACGTGGGTTTTCCAAAGCAATAAAATGTCTAAAAGATGATTTCCTCAAAAATTCTCCGAAATCTTTTCTATTTTAACGAAATTAAAAAAAAACCTAAGTAATAATCGTTAACCTCAATTTTTGAGTTTCATTTTTAACCTTCTTTAAAAATATATGTATATATTAAATAATCATAGAAAATAAATGAAATACACTCAGACATTACAATAAAGAGAATGGTACGTTGAGTAAGACAACCAGGTGTTTGTTGAGCCGTCTGATTATAAAAGAAGAGAAAGATAAGCAGTTTGCAGCTGTGTTGAGAGAGAGAGAGGAGTAGAGTATTTAACGGAATTCAAGTAGGTGTTTATATCAAATACGTTTGATTTCAGTTGAACAATTCTGGATTGCACCGATCTTCTTTTAACAATCAATTTGTTTTCCAGAATTCCTATTAATCAATTTAATCGATGGTCTATCCAAATTGCAAATTTATTTAAAGGAGAACCCTTAGTTATCTATTATAATCCATATCGTAAAGATAGTGACGGCAAAAAAATTAATGCTTCCGGCACTTTATATGAGCATTATTCATATACTTGTGGAACATTGTATGAAAAAAAACTCTTGAGAAGTCACCGATCATGATCTAATGTTACAGAGCCTTTACTATTAGAAGATTGTGTCGTTGCTGCTGTGAATTCGCTGGAGAATCACATTGATCCAGAAGAAGATGTCAAGAAACATTGGAAATCTTCCTTCATCGCTCGTAATCAGCTTCTGAAAAGTGGTTGTTCTGTCAGCGATTATTATCGACAATTTCCCTGTCTAAAAACAACTCTTGGATCTGTACTATTTGGTAAAGATTTCAAATTGGTGCATCCTAATTGTGATACAATTTTTTTTGAATGCTTAGAAGCAATGAAACTCAATTTTTTGCCGTTGTTGATTGACTAGCCGGCTATTTCAGTAGGCGATAAAGAATTATTGCAACTCGCGCCGACATTGTTGACATGTAAGTTGATTAATGTATATTTGAAAACATTTTTAAACTGGGAATGTTTTTTTATTCGGAATGATGATTACTGAATTATTTTTCTCTGCATTGTAGATCATCGCAATCAAATTGAAGCAGCATATGTGTATGTCCATGACTCATTAGACCAGCCAACTATTTATAAAGTTGATTCCGTATTGGCAACAGTTGATATAACTTTCAAAATTTCCATTGCATTAAGCTGTAAATATCCGAGACGTGCGTCAGATATTTGGACCTTTACACAGATAGTATTATATAGCATCAATCTTCCAGGTGATAAATTGAGCAGAAATACTCATGCCCTTGTGGGCCAAGTCGAATCCTGGTTATCAGTGAACAATGAAAATCGAGCTATCACTTAAAGTTACTTTTTGTAATTCAGATTTATATTTATTATTGTTATCAACGTTCCAAAATGTTTACTCATTGTATATGTAAATTGAGTATTACTCTTCCTGAAGAATATATACGTCAGATACAATTAGTTCATTCGAAACTCAATAGGTATTCCTGTGGATTTAAATCGTGTTTTAGAAATTTCTATTCATTACGTTTCCTGAAATGTCATATTTCATTGAAGCATAAGACACATAGCAATACACAAAGTACTGTTGACAATAGTGTAGAAAACGCGAATGATGTTGTGTTTGATAGTGAGAGAGAACGCCTGAGGAACAATACTTGTAATGATAACTTAGAACAACAATTCGACATTTCAACTATAAATGAAAGTAGCAATTTTGACGAAGTCATAGATAATAAAAAATTCGTGTCAGAGCCAAGTAAAATAGATCATGTTCTCCTTTTTTCGAGTGAATTGTACGATTACCCAGATGTTTGTCAAGCTAGAGCCAATCAAACAACTAAAGAAACCGCGAATATTTGTAACATTTTTATAAATGACATAAAAAACAATATTTTTAAAGTTTTAAATAGTGTAAGTGAAAAATCTGAAATAATAAATAGAGCTGAAAACATTTTCGAAAAATATAAGGATCCATTCATAAATTTCAAATCAGAACATAATTCGTTGGTTACATTTGAATGTGGAGGGACTTACATTTCTCCTGAATCTTATTTACTTGGTGAACGAGAAGATTACAGGCTTCGTAATAATGTACAACAATTGGAAATGTTGAAGGTGACTGCACAATTCATAAAAATTCGTACAGTACATAAAAAATTTTTTGAGATGCCTTTCATTTTTACGAAAACCATGAATTACATTCAATTACTTCAGAAACAGTCACAAATTATTTCTAATTTCATTCAAGGAGAATTATGGGCTGAGCTTAGTAAAAATGATCAAGAAAAATAGTTTTACCTCTTGAAATATATTACGATGATTATGAAAATAATAATGTCTTCGGCAGTCATCGGGGCATTTCCAAATGTAGTGCAATTTATGTTCGAATTTTATGTTTACCACTAAATCTTGCATCACAGCTTGCAAACATTTTTCTATTTGTGTTATTCAATGCTCTCGATCGGCACTGTTTCGGAAGTAAAATTATTTTTTTCAAGATGAAAGATGAGTTGACATTTCTAGAACAGAAATGTATCAACATTAGTGTTCCTGGTGGTATCAAAACTATCTTTTTCAGACTATTATTGATTTCTGGAGATAACCTTGGTTTACACTACATGTTAGGCTTTCGCGAATATTTCAACCAAAATAAATTTTGTATGATTTGTCTAATAAGTAAAGTAAATATAACCCAAGTTTTCAATGAAAATCAATGTGCTTCAAGAAATGCAAACAATTATGAATTTGATTTGAAACGAGCTAATAGAGATAGTATTGGTATGGCAAGTGAATGTCTTCTTTATAAAATAAATGGATTCCATTCCTTAAAAAATTTGTATATTGATATCGTCCATGATGTTCTGCAAGGTATATGCCGAAATGATGTCGGATTAATATTGCATTTTTTTATAAAAATAAAAAAAGTACTTTGATTTAGAGCAATTTAATACTCGTCTCAAAGGTTTCAACTATGGCTTTGTCAAAAATAAGCCCCCTGAAATACTAGATTCTCAATTAAAAAACAAATGCATTATAATGTCAGCATCTGAAATGCTTACATTCGTACGTCATTTACCATTCATTATAGGACATATTGTTCCTGATAATGATGAAGTTTAGAAGTTATTAATTAGTCTTCGTGAGCTTAGTAACATGCTGTTCAGTCATGATGTCCCACGAAATGGTCATGTTATTGTAAATGAGAAAAAAACTGAATATTTAAAGCTCTTAAATTCTATTTTCCCTAATGTACTTAAACCAAAACACCATTTTTTATTAAATTATGCGCGAGTATTGTTCCTTTGCGGTCCTGTTAATAAACTTTCAACTATTAGATGTGAAGCTTAACATAGAGAAGCTGAAATAACTTCTCATTCAACAATGAGTTGTGTAAATATATGCAAAACAATTGCAATAAAACACCAATTACGTCTTAATTATACTTTTCGCAAAGGAGCCATTTGCTCTGAATTCAGTTACGATAAAGTTTCTGTTACTGAAAAGAAGTTAGTGGATTTGAATGGCATTTTTGATGATCACGACTCAATTCTTTTCGATGAAACTTCCTTATTGTCAACGGTTCAAACTGTTAAACAAATAAAATTTAAAAACTACGATATCAGAATTCATTGTATTATAATGATACCTGATGAAAATAAATCTTTATTTTATGAGATCAAGCACATTGTCCTAAGAGAACAAAATGATTTTATTCTAATCACAAAAAAATTACATCATGTCTTCTTAGATGAACATACTATATCTTTTAAGGTTTGTAGTCAGCAATACTCATTGTATAAGTTAACAAAAGAAAGCATGAAAGGTTGTACAATAACAAATGTCGTACGAACGCCTAACGGCAAATTTATTGTTAAAAATTGGTGGTAAAATAAGTTGAAAATAAATATAATTGTATAAAAAAAAACTTAATTTTTATTCCATCCTTCATTTATTATAACTCATTATTGTGATTATTATTATTATTATTACGATTACCACGTAATCATAACTGTAAATTGTCGGTGTGGTAAAATTTATAAACCCAACACTGTAATTTTCATTAATCCAGCACTACAGTCTATATAATGCTGGCGCTAAAAAAATTATAAGTTAAGGTTAGTAAAATTTACCGTGCCAGCACATTAATTTTTATAGTACAGACCGATAAATTGTATACGAACGACATCTTCCATCCACTTTATAAGACAGCACGGTAATTTTTCTGGGAGTTTCTGATGATTTTTATTGGAAATTTTTCTCCGTGTAGATGGGAATAGTCCCGGAGAAAGGTACCGGAAAAAGTCCTGGAAAAAGTACTGGGAATAGTACCGGAAAAAGGCCCCGAGAAAGTACCAGAGAAAGTACCGGGAATAGTACCGGGAATAATATCGATGAAAGTCTGAAAGAAAGTAGTCCATAAGTACATAGTAATTTATTTCTTGAAAAAATGAAAATATTGAAGAAATTTTATTTCCAAGTCTTCCAATATTATTTTTAAATAATATTAAACAAAGCTGTAGAATTATTTTCAATTCTAAGTATCATTTTACGTGTGCGATCTATTCGCGCTCAATAGACAAGGATATCAGCTTGTACTTGTGAAGTTCTCTCACTTCAATGTTTACCTATTGTTATGGTTAAGAAATCAACTGGAATTGTTGCCGAGTGATATTAGTCACTTTGCAATTTTATACACGGTAATTCAATTTTCATCGATGAAGTCTCCCATCTCTGGCTAACTCTGTCTTGTTATCTCCGTTATCTGATTAGTCGTTTATATTATTTAATAACTCCTCTATTTTTGCGAATTTACAAAATTTCCAAACGCCAATCTGTTCTATGTTCTCTCTAGTTTCTACATGTTTTCCTTGTAATAATAATTTTAGATCACCCTGTATATCACAAATAAGTATACTGTGAAACTTATATGATGCACTAAAGTTTTTCTTTTCTTTTGTGAATTTTCTGCAAGTTGGTTAGTTTACTTAATACCACTGATTATACACTAATTATATATATACTTTTATTCACAATACAGAACATCTTGTCGGTAATAATGTATATAGTGGACATGGATTGATTCACGGCCAATGGAACATTTTTATGCAAGGAATTTGGATGGATAAATGTGTCAACTGGAGAAGTCAGTCATGTTTTTCATAAAGTAAGAAAATACAGAGAATTGAATGATCATGATGAGATGACAGCTAGATATCTAAGAAGAAGAGTTCATGGAATGAAGTTTGAAGACCAACCAGGGGGTGTGCCACAAGAAGCAGTAAGTGAGAAATTGAACGGGTTAGCAGCAGAAGCATCCACTGAAGGCAGAAGAATAGGATACAAAGGAGGCACTTACGAAAGAGACTGGATGGAGAGATTAGGAATCAAGAATCATTTCGATATAGAATACCTGAGTTGTCCAAAGTTTGACAAGTTATATCTTCGTTATAATACCCCAGCAATTAGAGACGAGGTAAAGAATTAGCTTGTGGACGTCATGCAGAATTAGATAATACAATTGCTCACTGTCCATGTCAAGAGGTCTATCTATTTATGAAATTTTTATATGGAGGTTACGAAATACGAATCAAAAGAAAAGAGCGAGGAATCATTGAGGCGCTCACAATATATGAGCTCCCAGAAGAACCCCGGAAAATGTAGAAATTGTATAGCTACTGAACAACAATAATAACCGAGGCCAAGAGAGAGATGGCTTGGGGTTTACGTTTTGAAAAAAAAAGGGAAAATAAGAAAGTTAAATAAAGGGAAAAATATACGTAGTAATGTTATAAGAATATTTTATGATGCCGAAGAGATGTTAGAATAATATTTTTCATTTTATATCTGTACATATATTTATATGTGTATTTAACATAAAATTGAAGAATACAAATATTGATACAAAATTTATGGAGAGATATGAAGTTGCTATTATTTTGCATGAGCAGATGTTAATTTAACCAGATCATTTTCTGTTGTGAAATATTTCTAGCAAGCAGAAGAATGGCAGAGAAAGGACCAACGGGGGTAAATGATAAACCAGAAGAAATAACTATATCTTCAATTTTAGGAAATGAATATTCTGTGATAGCGCATTTAGGTGAAGTATGCAAGAATTATGCAGGTGCCACGCCAGTTTACACGGTGATAGACGCGCAGAGGAAACTGGTAAGATGTTCGGCAATGGGTGTAGAAAAATATGGACACAGTAAGACATCTGTGAGAGAAGCTATAAAGAGAGCAGCCAATAAATTACTAAAGATAGTGCTGCAAAATACTAATAAAGATGAAGTCAGATTTTCAACGGAAGCCCTCTCAACTGAAACATCGTCATCTAGTGGATCTTCAGGAGAAGGGCAGGAGGAAAAGTCACCAAGCGAAACAGAATTCCTCAAGTTGGAGCTGGCCAAGAGAATGATAGGAGACATGCTAGGATATAAAGCCAGAATACGTCGAATAAGAATGAACTTGCGACAATTAACTCATGAGGTTGAGCGTTTAGACACTCGACTAGAGGAAGATGAGACGATGGTTGACATAATTCTATTTGGGGAAAAGAAAGAACATCAAGATTGTAAAAATTTAAATAAATAAAAATTATAAAAATTTTTAAAGCACAAGATTAACGTGCAGGGGAAGGCAGGACATTCAAAGACACCTGACTCCATGAGAGGGTAGTCTCTACCCCTTAAAAAAAAAAAAAGAGAACTTTTTCTAAAAAGTTTTTTCAATTTTTTTTGAAAGGAGAGAAAAGGGCTAAAGAAAGCTAGTGCTGGAGGCGAATGCTGTGTCAAGTGCGAGTATAACGTGTTGAAAGTAAGGAGCATGAGGACGTTAGGGGTAAAGCCTAAGGTGAAGGTGATTAAAGGACTTGGGGAAGATAACGTAACAGTGAATCTGTGGACAGGCTACAGGTACCAAGTGGGCAGTCATCCAGTGCTCTAAGAAGCCTTGCTCCATGCTATACGAGCACCGAAAGATCGTCTGGACTTCGAACTGAATACCATACTGAGAAGGTTTGATCGCTTCAGGGTCTTATTGGAGCCTTATTAGTTAGATTTCAGCAAACCAGTCAGCAACTTTGATCAGAAACATAATCATCATAAAGAAATCATAAGTAAAATGTTATTGAGCACTAAATTCACAAAGGAAACGTTGGGACTCAACTCTGTCTCAGTAAATTGCTGAAAGTGTGTTAGCAATAACTGGAGTATGACCAAGCTACAAAAGATGTGTCAACGGGGTGAAGTTCATCGAATAAATTTCAAGAACCGGAAGATCCAAGGAAGCACACTAACAATAATAACCTGCGGGAAGATCAAACCATACGGATACAGTCACTGCAGGCATACAGCAAAGGTTTATGCTGCAAACACAATGCTGACCATCTTAGCACGGAGGAAAGGAAAAAACTAACGTAAAGCACCAGAGTACTAGAATATTCACCAGTAGAAAAAAGAGTTAGTCACAAAAAAATTGCGTGAGAAAAGTAAAACAAAAAAAAGGTACAAAAATAATAAGTGAAATAAAAAGAAAAAATTGGTCTCAATCATTATCTGTTGATACAATTTATGCCGTATCTGGAGCACAAGTCAAGCCTGTGAAACATATCTATTTAGGCATGTAGCTCAAAGGATGAACAAACAGCAAAAAAATTATGAATATTATTAATAAATTTGGGCGCTGTTGTAGTAATACAGTTTTAAAAGCACTGGAAATGGAAGCTATATTTGCGTCAGCTCAAAAAAATTATGTTTGCCCAGAAGGTATTGTCGGCTCAAGGGGGTTATGTACTGGTTCAGCATTCGATAATTTTGATAGGTTCGTTGACTGAGAGTGGAAAAGATACATTGGATGATACTGTCGGGATTATATTCTAAAATGTGACTGATTTGCATGAAAATAATTCTGAAGATACAACATATGTTGCGGAAGGGAATTCGAATCGAACTCCTGAAGGAAATTTTAATCAAGCTTTTGAACAATCCGATAGAACTGATTCATCCTTAACAAAGAAGAGAAGGAGACGTCGAACTTTTGATGCAATTACTTTTGAGATAGAACCTTATAGTAAAAGACCACGAGTACGCGAGATTTCAGAACCTGCAACAAGTTCATTACGATTGTAGATTTCATTTAATATTCTAACATTCGAACATTTAGATCTCGCATGGATAGTGAGTCATTTCATTGGAAAATCACGTATACCATCTTCAATAGGTTATAATACTATTTACCATCAGGAGACTAGTTGCAAACAGAACATTGCATACTCAACTACAATTACCTTTTCACCAACAAATGCTGCTGTTGTCATGGAAACTATAAAACAGGCCCAAAAAATCGCATCGAAATGTCAGGAACAATGTATGGAGATAACAAATCATTTAGCGATCGCTAAAATCGTCCTACTGATTAGAAGTACTGAAAAACCACGCTTTGACTACATATTTATTCATTTTGGATCGTTTTATATTATAATAATATTCCAAAGCAGTGGGAAAATTTATTAAAAATTATGGGATTACAGACGTGATGGTTAATGCAGAATTTGTTGCAAGCGGCTCAATCAATAGTTTCATCACCGGAAAGCATTTTAACCGTTGTAAACGATTACATCCTCTGCTGTCACTAGCTCTCCAGATACTACAATTCGAAAGATTGCTTAATGATCAAGAACAAAGGATAACAGACAGAATCGAGCAATCATTATTTGATTTTATAACACAAAAATCAGTTAATCCAACTATAATAGATGAAAAATTAATATCATTATTGGATGCATGTAAAACATACCAACAAGCTACACTTAATCGTGAGCATGAGAAGACTGCTCAATTCTATATGATTTACATTCAGATGATGAATTATTATTTCTCATTGAGCCGGAGTATTAAAAACCCGATGTAGAATTATTTAAGTACGCTTTAACAAAATTGACGAATATGTTTTTTACATTTAAGCAACAAAATTATTCTCGCTACACTGTATCATATCATGAAAATTTGATGAAAGTATCGACAACTCATCCAGGATTGCTCTGACAATTCCAGAAAGGATTTGACGGAATTAAAAGAACTAATAAACCATTTTCGAGACAATCAGTTGATCTTACGCTAGAGCAAACTATTAATGCTGATGCTGCGAATAAATTAATTGGTAAACTGCATTCGACGAATTCGATTTCTGCTTGTCAACGTTGGTGTATGAGTCACAGGATTCGCACAATCTGCATCAGCCATATAATGGAAGAAGCAGGTTTGGAAAAAATGAGGATATTACTGCTGATCTGCATGAACAAAGAATATAAAGACATTCACAACAGAGGCAAAACTTACATGAACGTATAAGGGGGAACAATCCATTCTAAAAATTTAAATAAAAGATTCTTATTTAATATATCTACGGGCCAAGCAGTACGAGACAATATTGCTAATTTTTTACTCAGTATTGATGAAACCTTAAGAAATACGCAGCGTGAATCTTTTATTAATGAATGTAGCATTGATCTAGAAAGATTTGGGAGAACAATAAAGAAAAATAAATTACTGACTTTTGCCAATATAATACAAAAGAAAAAAAAATGTTGCAGGAAAAATCATTGAAGTACGAATGCAGCGCGATTCAGACACTAAACACAGATGCAGTTTTTACATATCCCTTCACGCCAGTTTCATTAGCTATGTGCGACTTGGATGGAATGATTTGCAAAACAGATGAATTTGCTTTACTAAATTCCTTAGAAGAAAATCTTGAATCTACCGCACCTGAAACATGCGATGTTATAATTTATGATGTTTTCTTTATTTTGAATTCGATGACGGATGTCCTATCAACTTTTAGAAACATTTCGAAAAAATGACATACAATTTCTACTAGCACTACTGCCTACATTATTATAATCGTATTTAATCGGTACTGTGGTCTATCCATAAAAAAACATGAAAAATCTCTCAGAGGTACAATATCAGGTGAACATTTCAATATTAAAAGCTCCGAACAAATACGACCTTCCAATTTCACGAATGAATTAAAAGATATTAATTTTAAGGATGCATTAACCAAATTCATATGTAAAGACTGGGAAAATGATCATATGATTCCATTTATTGGCGGAAAAACCATCTATTTCAATTATGAGACATGCTTTAAATATGAAGTACGAAATGAGAAAATAGTCAAGAGTGCAGCTCCTGAATTAGATTGTGAATTTCACAAAAAGTTAATACAAAAATAGTTATTCATGTTTATTATTAATGCAAATAAATTGCTACTGATTATTTTTAATGTTTAAATGAGCTAGATAAGAGATAGCGATTGAGCTCCGCCGAAGGATTTGGTCAGGAAGGAACTTTTACGCACGAACTAGACACTTGTTGAGCTTGGCTGGTTTTTATTATAAAAAATAAAACTATTTAGAACGTTAACAATGACGTATTAACGATAGTCGAGCTTATCAGAACAGTTTTAAACAAACTAGAGCTTGAACAGAGCTTAGAACAATTTATACAGAGCAGATTCAACCGAGCGTTGACAGGTTGCGGTTCAGTTTACGCAACAATGTTTGTCATTGAGATTATGATACACAAGTTACCCTAAGATGTTCGGATTTAAATGTGTTGATTATTTTATTAGGCAATATGCAGCATGTTGAAAGTAATGTACAGATTAATATTGATTTAGGAACTAGCAATGCTTAACGATCTATAAATGTAAACAGATTATATAAAAATCTCGGCGGAGAATTATGTTCATTACTGCCAGGTTTCTATGCGTTCACTGAATGTGATTACAATCGTGCATTCTACAGACGAGGTAAGAAAATTCCGTATAAAATTTTTCAAAATTCAACAGCCTATATCAAAGCTTCTTTCGCCCTCAAAAATATCGAGAGCTTCGATATAAATGAAGTCTAGGAAACTATTGAAGAATTCGTTTGCAAAATATACGGATTTAAAAGCATAAGTAATGTGAATGGCCCACGAGTTGCTACATTCACGAAAGTATACAATATGAACCTAAAAACCGTTGGTTTTACTTTTAAAAACACCATTGATGGAGTAAGATTCCCGCCATGCAAGACGAAATTACATCATCAAATTTCGCGAGCAGCATATATTGCTTACATCTCGACCCATGTACATGTACCGGATCTATTCGAAATTTCTCCAACTAACTACGGATAGGAAGAAATAGAAAATCAATACACCTTCATGTCATTTGATGGTGATCAACTTCCACCGAGTATCACTAACGTGACGGGTGCTGTCAACATTACAGGTATTTAATGATTTCGAACATTTTTGACGACAAATTATATATTGATAAAAAAAAATCGACAAATTGATAAAAACGGTTTTTTTTACAGAGAACACAAAAAGAGTTCAAAAAATTGGAATTAATAAAGATATTCAAGCAGCAGAATACAAGGAACCTCAAGAAGAAGAAGAAATAGAAGAAGATGAAAGAGCCGTTGACTGTACGAATGACAGTGGAGAACGAAGCGATTATGATTCTGATCGATCAAAAGATTCGAGTGATTATGAATCAGAAGATTGTAATAATTGAAATAATTATAATTATTAAAAATATCTATCTTTAATTAGAAATTTCTAATAAACGTCATTTGAGTATTGAATTAAATAAAAATATACATCAGCTAAAAATATAAGAGGTGGAAAATTGTCAGTTGATCTGTAAATGGAAAACATATCATAACTACAATTGAAAATAGATAGAAAGTGATAAAAAAGTTGATAATTAATTTTAAGTCTCTTGAAATGGCTAGAATAGTTTATTCAAAAATTAACTGAAATGAAAATATACGTCAGTTGGGAAGATAGCGGGAAAGAGATCGTCTGTAAGTTCATTAATTATATGATAATCTACGTGTATTAAATACTCGCTCAGCACTTATAATCCATGAGCTGACGATCTTTCCCCGCGTGACATAATAGCTGGTGATTATTTTTGTATCGTTAATGATATAGAGAATCAGAGATGCAAGTTCCATTGAAACTGAACTAGTTTCTCATGACATCTACCAATGTTGAGACGGCTGACGTTGAAATCATGAAAGATGTACCCGAGAGAAATCATTTAAGATGAAAACTAATCAAACCGAAATGATTTGATGATTCACAACGCTACCTCTCGGACTGAATGGTAATTCTATTCATCTGGTAAAAAGAGATTTAACACTGCGTCATATAGTGCAAATTTACACACAAAATGTCCTACTAATAATAACAATATTTATTAAACTTTGGTGGCAATAACTACAAGAGCTAGTAGCGTTTTCATCTTAATTCATCTGTTACTTCAGCTCTCGGTTCGTCTAGTGCTTCTTTTTCAATGTCAATGCAGCTTCTTGTCGGAAAAGTAAATCTTACAACTCTCTGCGGTGGGTTGACTATGTCGCATATTGGTCCTAATTCTGTTTGGATACCAATAGTATTGTTCATCGTGAACTTGCGTGATCTTCTGCAATTTTTGTTGACTAAACCTGCAATGATGAGAAAACTAACTAATAAGCTGAGTGCTATAATGGCTATCTTATTTTTAAATTTCTTACGCTCAGTATTTTCAATCATTTGAGGTGTTCTTGAGTTTTCTTCTAACATTTTTTCCATGTGTCGCTTTAACTGGTCATAAATGGTACTTTTATCAATGTCTTCCATAGTCTTTAATGTTTTCATTGCCATAACGTCGAACAATAGTCTTCTATGAACAGCAGCTGGTTGAGTATTATTTTGTAAAGTTTTCCCGTACAATAAAGTGTCTGTTGAGTTAATTCTGTGATGACTATCTACTCCGATTATTTCTGTTCCTGCCACATATATCTTCTTAATTTCTCCTCGGTAAGCGCTTATATTCACTTCTTTTCTGTAATAAGTTGGGTACATCCACCCGTAGCTGTTCACTAGCTTCTGTCATTGTATCACATAACTCGGGTTTATAATTACTTTCCGATCTCCAGCTACTATTCCTTCGTAACCAAAAAATATCTTGGCTTTGCACTCAGCTATAGCTTATAGCTTATGAAAGGAATACATTGGTAGGCACACCATGAAAATTCTTGTCTTGAGACAATCTTTTATTTGTTCCCTATTTATTAATGCGTACCATGCTCTACTACTTGATACTATCAGAAAATCATTTTCCGGTTGAACTGCAATTGCTTTTTTTGCGTTATATGTTCAGCCGTTGTTGTGGAATACCATAGAGTGCATGCGAATGGTATCCCTTTGCGTCCATCTCAGGTGCTTCAATAAAAATGTCTGTTATTACTCTCATTCGTCGCAGTGTCACTCTCATCATTTTCTTGAAATCAGTACGACGAGCAGTCTTCTTTTTTGTTTTTTTTATTAACCTGCCTCTATAACCCAGAGGGATCGGGCCTTCGGAAACAAGCTGAATCGACGTTGACGAGAGAGAAAATGGCTACTAGAAACTTCTTCAAGGGGGCGAGCGCGTTTTCTTCCCATTCCAGGCACACCCAAACACCACCGGGCAAGCTATTTGTAACCACTGAGATAACAAAGATCTCAAGTCCGCTACTATCTAATGACAGCCCTCTATCTAGGCAGGTCGGTCGTCGCCGTGTTAACAGGCCATGACGACGATATTAAAGGAGAAGAAACCCATAATAGGATCCAATCACTCAGGAATGAAAGTGCTTCGTTCCTACCACAGCGATGATAAGGACTCGATGTTGCAGTTCAGTCCGATCATTTTCACGGTTGTGGCTGAACCAACCGACGGGCGATACTTTCCTGAGTCCGAGCGCCAGACGCTTGTAGCCACTAGTCTGGAAAACCAGCTAGAGTTTGATTGAATACTTTTCTTGTGTACCAGTATGGCAGCTATGATACTTGTACTAAAGTGTGGAATCCTCAATCTAAATAAATAAACGAATCAATACATGAGTTTACAGCGATCACGACGTTCCATGAATTTGCACCATGTGTTAACCTCCCTGCAGGCAACTCCTTGGTCCATTCACATTCGATCCCCACCCCCGTACTAACTATTGAGATTTCGTTTTCAGAGATGCAGGTCCTACCTCCCTCACTTTTATCTTTTTTTCTTGTTTTTAAGCATCGCTCTGGTCTCTACTACGAGAAGATCTCACACATTTAACTCATTCAAGAATACTGGTGCATAGTCGCCGCTATTGACACTGAAGCCTTCCTCAACTGCCATCAACAGGACATTTACACCTATCGTAATTTCACTGGAAGGAGTTCTTGATCATGTCAGCAGACAACACCTGGCTTCATAAGCGGAACTAACTAACTGCCTACTAGTAGGAAGCCTAGCCTGCGTTCCGGCCATAGCGCTGAGTTCTACCGTAAATAAGCCCATTTGTGAAAATGAGGTTCTGACGGATCTTTTTAACCAAATTCTCTGAACGTGTAACCTTCGTCTGACACAGTCACGAGTAACAAAGTGGATTGCACTGACTTATCAGATTTCATGGCTCTTCTCCTTATTTCAACTTAAAATATTTCACATCATCTGCGGGGGCTAACAAGTGACAACACTACATCTGGACAGGGCTGGAATCCTAGGCCTATCACCTGGCTGCATCGTTCAAAACCGCTTTGACATTATTCTTAGTCTGGGCGAGTTTCAAACCAACATCACTGGAATAGCCCTCGAGACCTCTCTTAGCCTTGACTGTCTTTCTCCCAACGTGCTTAACATATCCCAACTTGCTTCAACGTCAGACAAACTGGTAAGGAACCGTCTTCCTACCATAGATACTCAGCTGCCGTGGGGTAGTGGCCGGGACTACATCGAGACTAAGCTTGATCGAATTGGGTTATACCATCAACGAAACCGGCGACGCCCTCCTGGACCCGTAGCATCGCTGTTGTCGTGGGCATTACCAGCACCGTAGCCATCGCCTTCGCGATCTACAAGTGCTAGGCTAACATCACCTGTAGATGCCTGCGCTCCACACGCCAACGTTCTCGGATCCTACAGAAACGATGAGGAAATAACATTCCTCTGTCCATAATAATTCCGAACGAAGTCACTACCGGAACGTCACCAGATCCGGCGTGGTCATCCTTCCCACCTCAGCTGCATCTAAACATCTCTACTCTTCGTTAATTTTAGGTTATACCTAAGCTAGATTAAGTTAGTTTCATCCATGCTAGAAGGACGTGGAGACCTTCTGTCCACTCCTTATAAATCAAGTATCTTATCCTAATATTTATCTCTTATATCGTACACTCCTTTTGTCAATTTAACTAAGATCATAACTCGCTACCTAGGCTAAGTACTCACTGTGTATTCGCGACTCGAACTTGGTCTACGTGATGTTCCGGTTTCCTTGTAAAAATCTTCGGAATACTTTATTACGTCATAACCCGGATGTGTAGATGGATAAAAAATCCATCTACACTGACGGATTCTGCACCGGAAACGACACCTCTGAAGCTCGAGCAGCTATCAGGGTATTCTTTAATGACAATCCCCCGGAAAATATTTCTAGGTGTGCCCCTTATCGCAAAATCAACAACGGTGCCGAATTAGAGGCAATGCGAGAAGCAGTCTGGATCGCCAAGCGTCATCAATTAAAGGGAGTCCTCATCTACACGGACTTTAACATGATTGTTAATAACCTACGCCACGGGTGAACTGTCTAAGAAAGCAGAAACTGGCGGACGCCTTCCGGTCGCCCTGTGATTTACAAAGATGAGCTGTTGTTACTCGCTGCCGATCGAGAGGTACTTAACGCTGAAGTCAAACACATCCCCGGGCATCTTGGAGTGCTTGGAAATGAGTGCGCCGACCAGTTGACGCACAGGGCTCTGTCGGTATCCACGACTTTATCCACGAACATCTAGGCAATACAAAGCCTGAATGCGACAGTTATTCGTCTGAGGGGAGGGAGGAGTCAGTCCGACTTCATATTTAAGATTTTGGGTAATTATCTAAATATCATCCCCCACCCCCTATCGACCTGGGGTTGTGGGGGGTGATAAAGAAAAGTGTACTGGACACAAAAAAAATTATTTCAGTCGTCGGTCATCCCTTGTTAAAAAAATAGAGAGGGTTAAAAAATGAAAATTGATCATTTACAGAATTACGTGTGTTAACATAATATAAACTTTATATAAAAATCTACGAACAATAACTACAGCTAAGTAGTGGAAAAAAATCATAAAATCAATTAATTCACTGTGACCATTAACAATTATCATGAATAATTACGGTAGCCATAAATAATTATTATTTTATCGAGGCAAAATACATTTGAAAAAATTGAAAATTTAGTCACTATTTTGTTACGGTGAAATAAAGTAAGAAAAGGATCGGAGGGTGTGTCGGAGGGGGGGGGGGTTCAAAGAGCATAGAAAGATGCTGTATAACGAGTGTTCCTGAAGGAAACTAAAAAAAATTTGCAGCTTCAGAATGATATTCGTGATATTTTCACATTGATTGTTTAATGCTTTTTTACGATTAGGTCGAAAGAACTTTGTTTGTTGTTTGTTGATGAAAATCAACAAACATGCTATTCTTCGATTATTGCAACTATGAATAATCATCCCAAACCAAATTCTGTACATATTTTATAGACGGGATTGGATAAAAATATAATTTTATAGATACTAACAGTCCGTGTAAATGTTATTTTGAAAATTGCAAAGACACGTGTTCCGCCATTTTTTTCGCTTTTCTATTTAAAATTGGTCCTACTCATTGAACAAAAATAGTTCTGAATTCTTAAAGAATTATCATTGATTGTTGTGTTATTTTCACTCTTTAAAGGTTTTAGTATGAGATACATATGCTTAACCTTAGGAACATGAAATTCCTCTTTTTAGTCCTAGCCTTCCGACCGATAAGCAGGGATGAGGGGGATCTTTGTTATAGGAAGTAAAAATGTTTGATGTATATAAATCAATAACAAAGTTTGATTAATCAAAATGATTAAAAGAATTATAATATCAATTAAAATGTTACCAACAGATGATTTTCTTCGCTGAGGTAAAAATGTATTAAAATTTATTGGTCTTCCGTTGATGCTCCAGTCAGCGCAATATTAACTTTCCAACTCGCGAATTTGTTTGAATTTTCGTTTAATAATCAAGACAAAATAAGGCTTACAATTCTCGAGTGAGGTTTCACGACGATCTGATCTCGATCCTACTTTTTTGACAACTGACTGATGATAAATCTCGAGTATTTATTTAGTCGAGGATGACATCATTAGGAGTCCCTTGCTTCAGGCGTGCACAAGTCCCTTATCATCAGCCTTTCATTTTTTGGAAAGCTATTGTTCATCTTTTGTCACGCACTCTTTTTAAACTACCATTGCTTTTTCGCCACGTGGGTTTTCCACAGCAATAAGGTCATTGGATTCTTATTTACACTGCACGGCATTCCATTATTGGGACATGGTGGCGTTAAACCTATATCAGCTGCGGAAAAATAATTTTTATGCGAATTTCAATTGAATCCGCTCTGATAGAAGTGAATAGAAGGGGGTTTCCGAACCAACTACCTCCTGTTTCACCGACTGTGTCGGTAATTTACCGCCCGCGTTGATAACTCACTGACTGCCTGTATAGTTGTCGATTTACCCGCTAGATGTCGCTGTATTGATCTGCAGTAGGTAATTGTTACTAATCTAGGCAGTGCTGCTGTTATAGCGGTTAAAAAGTTTGAATTTTTCGAAACAAATAAGCCCTATCATGTGGTATAGAATATTACATTACATATTTTCCCTTAAAATTATTGTAAGAATATTTAAAACCTACATTAATTACTTTGTACATAACGAACACGCTGGTAAACCATGTACGTGTTAATATGATGCTTTAACCAGCACAAGTAAGAACAAAGATACCGTGCCATTTTTTGAAATTCTTTCAGCACTGTTAGCCGACAAGGGAAGATGAAATTAATATAAGCAATCACTGATTATTGGTCCACATGATTAAAATGTAATTACGAACTCTTTCTCCTGTTTACCAATTTACTATGTGATGTAAGTCTATGTGTAAAAAATATACTCATACATATATTAAAAAGAGTTTTTTGGAGGGGAGTCAAAGAAAGAATTATGATATTTTAATCATTTGCTGAACAAGCTGCCCCGAAGAGAAGTTCTGATCCTATGAAAGTTAACAGTATAGTGACATCGGTATTTTCATTATTGTTGAATAAAAAAATCGTGAATTTTATCAAGTAAAGAATATATTTTTTATTCAGTGTTAAGTCGAATTTCAAAGTAAGTGTAAGAATGAATGGTTAGTTGATGATTTTTCAAAAAACTTTGAATGCGTTATAATGAATTAATAGTGAATGATAATAGTGAATAATACCAATAATAACAAATTTTTACAGATGGCTGAAGAAATGATATTAGAAATAAAAAATAAAATTATTGTACTTCGAAAATGGCAAGCCTCCACAGAGGACAACCACCTAATTAATCAAATTTTTTCCGCCATGAAGATATGGACACTACTCGCTGGCAATTTGACAAATTTTATTTTTCTATATCAAGGAATACGTGCAATTTTAAAGATCCATCTAAGTGAGAAAAATTGGCTATTTTGTAAAGTGGTAAATGTGCAGTTTTGGATAATCTACCACAACGATGTGGATCCTATTAAATTTTTTCCTACAAAACAATCATGATTTTAACGAAAATGATGATGAAAGGTAAGGTCTGAATTGGTTACATTAATATTTTTTTCCAGCCACTACATTTAACCGTGGAGTATTTTTTACAGATGCATTATTTCACCAGAATAGCTAAATGCTGCACAAATTCAAGATAAAGTTAGTTATTGTGTTAAATTGTTCGGAGATGCACTCAAAAATAACACAAAATTCTTATGTATCAACGGAACAGTGGCAGGGTTAGTGGTTGATGACGTTGATTTAATTTATTTATTTGCTGGCATCAATGAAGAGGAGTTAGATGAAGATGCAAATTTAATGTTCTTCAATGATAAAGAAAATAATTTTGATGATAATGATGTTGAAGATAATGATGATGATAATGAAGACAGTGGCCACGAAACGATTACCCTAAGTAGGGATGATAGTGACTCTGATGGTATTATTATTCTAGATTAAACGAACCGTAAATAATAAGTTATCGGTGTATGCGTGGGTTTATACTCTTATATCATTCGATTTAAAATATATTATAACATAATTAATATCACATTAAACTTTTACTTCTTAAATAAATTAATGTAAAGATATATTAATTCAATGAATATTTAATGTTATTTGGTTTAGTTCATATGAAATTCATGTATTAATGAGAATGAACTATTCAATCACAAATGTATCTAAATGTTGATGATTACACATTGTAAATAAAGCACAAATTGTAAGTAGAACACAAATTTCTCTTTCGATTAAAAATGATAAAATTGTAGTTGGATAACAGTTTTTCTCCTGCTTTTATGATCTAATAAAAACATAATAATCGGTAAAAACTTCAATTTCAGAGCATATAAAAGGAGAGGTGATTCTAATAACTTAATGGTCTTATAAAATGTAATTAAATAGAATCGATGTCATAAGGTATATCAAATTTCATGCTATTTAAGTAAAATAGCAACATAATAATTTCATTCTGTTTAAATTGAATTAACCATTTTTTTTCAGTTAATTATTTAGTCTATAAATAAGTTTGGATTGAAAACAATATATAACTTTCGATATGCAAAATTAACATTACATTGTTGAAATAATGTTAAAAAAATTATTCATGATGACTTTTTTAGTGTGTGAATTTTCTTAATTCTTAACTATTTTTTTGATTTTTCCATCGTCAACTGTTTCCACTAGAATTGTTTAAGCATGTTTATGAAAATGTATTATATTCTGTTTAAATAGAACTAACGTTTTTTCAGTTAATTATTTCAGTCTATAAATAAGTTTGTAATAAAACAATATACCTTTTTGAAATGCAAACCTAACATTCATCCTTTGTCACAAAATTAGACATTCATTATACGAAATATCATATGTATTAACTCCTCAAAGTATAACTTTGGTATTTTTTATAATATTATAATTCAAAAATTATGTGAAACATTATTTTAGTTTTTATGATATTGATTTATTAGACACTTATTTTAAATAAATAAAAATATTATACTTTTCACTTATATACATATGTCTTCCATATTTTTTTTTCATAATGTTATTGATGTTGAGGTGATCATTAATGTTTCATTAACTTTGCTATCATATTTTTTGATATAATAATAATTTCATCTTTAAATCTAATAAACTAAATAATTACAAATATTCATTAAATTTTTCAAGCGTCAGATTATGGGTATGTTCCTAAACTAAACCAGTATTACTGGCCAGTATGATTTGACGTCATCGACCGCCCCCATACTGTTATCGTGTTCCCAATCGCACAAGTATACTGGCCAGTATAACTTCGACGCCATATTGAATTACTAGAAACACGTGTTTTTATTTTCGTACTCCAAAAACAATCTTAATATATAAAACATAAAATTTGTCCGTCCGGCAAAAACTTTTGAATGGTAACTCCGATCACCATCAAATTTGGACACGACATATATCTCGATAAATAAAGATGAATGTACGTATTCATTTTTCCAGTTACACATCCCTTCATACACCCACGCATATACATATACACATACACACATACATACATACATACATACATACATACACACACATATATACATACATACATACACACACATATATACATACATACATACACACACACACATACATACATACACACATACATACATACATACATATTAATTATTATCATAAAATTTGCTACCTCACACACAAAAATATATACACACATACATTTATGTCATTTATGTTAAATACATATGTTGTTGAAATAAATAATTGTAATAAAAAAAAAATTTATAAAACAATTTTAATTCTTAAACTAAAAACTATAACATTTTTTTATAATATGCTCAAGACTTTTAATCGTTTATTTACTGGTGCGTTGACCATAAAATAAATGAATAAATACATGAAGTTGATTACAAGCTAACTAAATAAGTAACTAAATAAATAACCTATCAAATGAACTAATAGCAATAAAAAATAAATAGAATTTTTCTTATTTCCTATCGATAAATAGAAAAGAATTTTTACTTGACAAAAGTAAGTCTGTTCAGTTGAATGCTTTGTATAAAACTTTAAATATTATAAAATATATGATATTAAATTACATTTTATTATTTCAGGGTTAACCAATATATCATACATGCACTTTAAGATATTAATTACATACATACAGATTATTGAAGAAAAAAATAAATATTGAATGTAAAAAAAAAAATAGAATACAGATGGATAAGAAAATGCAGATAATACAAAAAAAAAATGAGTAATAAAAAAATAAAAAAAATAGATAAAGAAAAAAGAAAGTTTTATTCAGAAATAGAAACAGATTATTATATAGAATAAAAAGCATAATTATCAGAATCAGAAAGAGAACAGATTTGGAAAAAAATTTTTTTTTTTCAAACAGAATTATTTTTATCAGATTATATGTATAAATATGAAATAATTTAAAAATAAATGTGTATACAACTCTAAATGTAACATTCCTATATATTTAAATAAATACATCAATTAGTTAAAAAAATTAACATTTTTTTGATTCAGTTATAATAAATTTTTATAATAACTTTATTTTCCTTTTTTTTAAGTAAACATGCCTAAAAAAAGAAAAACTATATTTGATTCAGCAAAATTAGAAGCAAAAAGAAAAAAATTATCACGCGCTAATCAATCTAAAGAAAGCAGATTACGATATTCAGAAGTAAATAGAGTTCAGCATTCTGTACGACGAAATAATGAATCTGTTGGATTCAGACAAGATCGATTTCGGAAAGAAAAAGAAAGACAACGTACTATGAAGGGAGACACTTGGATATCTTTATATAATGAAGCATTTGATTACAACCATGAATTAGATTATTCGAATTTTTATCAAATAAATATTGGCAATATGACTGTTGAGTGTAATTTTTGCCATGCTTTCAAATTTGAAAATGAACCATTAGGTTTTTGTTGTTCAAACGGAGAAGTATCTTTAACTGAACTTCCTGAATTACCTGAGTCATTGAAAAGTTTAATTAATGGTGATCATGCAAATTCAAAAGAGTTTCTTAATTCAATCAGAAAATATAACAGTTGTTTCCAAATGACATCATTTGGAACATCAATTCCTATAAATGATCACAATCAATGGATGACAACTTTTAAAATTCAAGGACAAGTTTATCATAAAATAGGTTCCCTCATTCCATTACAAAATCAAGAAAAAAAATTTTTACAAATTTACAACGTCGTTGCTCTTTATTCTCAGGAGTTAACGAAACTATTATAAAATCCATACAAAAAACGTTACATAAAAACAATTATTACGTAAAAAAATTCAAAATCGCACTTGAAAATAATCAAAATGATGATTTGAAAATAATTATTAAAGCAAATAAGAAGCCAATTGAAGGTCATGATCGGGTATTTAATAATCCAACAGTCAACGAAGTTGCTATTATTATTGCTGGTAATGAATTTGAAAGTCGTGATATTGTTTTAACAACAAAAACCAATCAACTAAAAAACATTTCAGAGACACACATTCCGTATGATGCATTACAATATCCTTTGATGTTTCCTAGAGGTGAAGATGGCTATGCTATCAACATAAATCATGTTCAGCCAGGGACATCAAATAAAATTAACAAAATGGTAACCGCTATGGAATTTTATGCATATCGTCTAATGGTAAGACAAAAAGAAAATCATATATTAAATTACAGACAACTATTAAATCAGTATTCGGTCGATATGTACGCAAAAATTGAAAGTAAACGTTTATTGTACATCAGATTAAATAAAAAAAAACTCAGAGTTGATGAATATATTCATTTAAAAGATGCGACTATAAATGATGGAAATGCAGATAATCATGGGAATTTGGTAATTCTTCCATCAACTTACACTGGTGGACCACGAAATATGCATGAGTATGCCCAAGATGCTATTACATACGTGCGTAATGGTGGAAAGCCATCATTATTTATCACTTTCACATTTAATCCAAATTGTAAAGAAATGAATGACAATTTAAAACATGGCCAATCAAAAATCGATAGACATGATTCAGTTCCACGAATCATTCGTCAAAAATTAATCAAATTAATAAATGTTCTTACAAAAGGTAAAATTTTTGGTACAGTAAAATATTGGCTATACTCTGTAGAATGGCAAAAAAGGGGTTTACCACATGCACACATTTTAATATAGTTGAAATCTACTTTGAAAGCTAATCAAATTGATGAAATTATCTCAGCAGAAATTCCGGATCCTAAAATTGATAATAAGCTATAAGATATTGTCATTAAAAAAATGGTACATGGTCCATGTGAAGTTTTCAATCCACAATCTCCATGTATAAAAGATAAATTATGCACTAAAATGTTTCCGAAAAAATTCATAAATGAAACACAAACAGAAACTAACGGTTATCCTTTATATAGACGAAGGAAACCAGATGATGGTGGACAAACCGCAAAAATAAAAATAAAATCTATAGAAATAGAAATTGATAATAGATGGATTGTGCCATATAGTCCATTGCTTTTACGAATGTTTGATTCACATATAAACATTGAATGTTGTAATTCTGTAAAAGCTATCAAATATATTCTAAAATATGTACATAAAGGTTCTGATCAAGGAGTTTTTGCTATGACAGATAATAATCAAAAAAATGAAATTTCTGAATATCAAGCAGGTAGATATATTTCAAGTAATGAAGCAGCATGGCGTATTTTCGGATTTCCAATACATGAACGATATCCAACTGTTACTCATTTGGATGTTCATTTGGAAAATGAACAAAGAGTATACTTTAATAAGAATAATTTGCAAAATATTATAATAAATCCACCAAAAACAACATTAACAGAATTTTTTGAGTTATGTAAATCAGATGATTTTGCAAAAACACTTCTTTATTGTGAAGTTCCGAAATTTTATACTTGGAATAAATCAACAAAAAATTATAACCGTCGCAATCAAGGTGATGAAGTCGAAGGACATGTAGGAATTAAATGCAGTGACGCAATCGGTTGTGTTTATACAGTACATCCTAGAAATTTTGAATGTTATTACTTAAGAATGTTACTTCATAAAGTAAGAGGCCCAACCAGTTTCACAAATCTTAGAACAATACATGGAGTAAAATATGATAGGTATCATCAGGCTTGCTTGGCATTAGGTTTACTTGAAAATGATAATCAATAGGATGAAGCATTGACAGAAGCAAAAGAATCTAATTCTCCATCGAAAATTACGAGTCTTTTTGCAGTAATTTTATCGTTTTGTGAACCATCAAATTCAAAAGCACTTTGGGAGAAACATAAGGATTGCATGTCTGAAGATATTTTATATGGTTTACAAAAGAAAAATCCACAAATGATACTCAATTTTAATGATGAAATATACAATGAATCTATAATTATCATAGAAGACAAAATTTTGAAAATGATTGGAAAATATCTGTCAGAAATAGGTATGACAAGTCCTTCAAGACAACAAACTTTAAATGTACATAGAGAAATAATTACAGAATTATCGTATGATGCTGACGAAATGCTTGCTTATGTTGCTCAAAACGAACCTTTATTAAATTCAAATCAAAGGTTGATTTATAATGAATTTTTACAAAGATATAAAAATAATAACGATGGTATAATTTTTATAGATGCACCTTGGGGAACTGGAAAAACATTTGTAATAAATTTATTACTAGCGCGAATAAGAAGCGAAAAAGAAATAGCCCTTGCTGTTGCATCTTCTGGAATTGCGGCAACATTGTTAACTGGTGGAAAAACTGCACATTCTACACAACAAATTCCAATAGGTTTAATTCATAATTAATTTCCAATTTGTAATATTTAAAAAAAGGAACTGGAAGAGCAAAAGTTCTTCAAGAAGCAAAAGCACTTTTTTGGGATGAAATCTCCATGATGCATAAGCATGGTGTTGAAGCAGTTAAAAGAACGCTACAAGATATTCGAGGCAATGATAAAATTATGGGTGGTTTGATTGTCGTACTTGCTGGAGATTTTCGTCAAACATTACCAGTAATCCCAAAAGGAACAATGGCTGATAAAATTGAAGCTTGCTTAAAATCATCACAACTTTGGAAAGAAGTAACAACAATGACCATCTTATTAAATCCGTGTACCCAAATATTGAAAAAAACTAGTTAAATAAAATATGGTTACAAGAACGTGCGATTCTTACACCATTAAATATAAAAGTTGATATGATAAACGAATACATTCAAGGAAAAATAAAATTAACTTCCAAAACATATTTTTCTATTGACAAATGTGTAAATGACGATGAAATTACGAATTATCCAGTAGAATTTTTAAACTCTTTAAATCCAAATGGAATTTCTGAACATAAACTGGAATTAAAAATTGGATCTCCTATCATGCTTCTCAGAAATTTAGATCCTCCGAAGTTATGCAACGGATCGAGACTTACAGTGAAAAAATTAAATGGTCATGTCATAGAAGCAATAATCTTAATTGGTCCATATGAAGGAGAAGAAGTTTATTTTCCAAGAATTCTTCTAATTCCTACAGATTAACTATTTTTTTTTAAAAGACTACAATTTCCAATTCGACTAGCATATGCCATTACCATTAACAAATCACAAGGACAATCACTACAAGCCGTTGGATTAGATTTAACAGACGAATGTTTTTCACATGGTCAGTTATATGTTGGAATGTCACGATCAATGGATCCATCAAATTTATATATTGTTGCAGATGAAAAAGAACAGACAAAAAATGTTGTTTATACACAAGTTTTAAAAGAATAAGAAAAATTATCATAAACTTTGATTTAACGATACATATTTATTTATTATATTTTAAGAAAATTTATTTTGAGAAAATATTAAACTGATAATTATTTAAAAAAGTATAAATTATTTTTATAAGAAAACATGATAACAAAAAATGAAAAATATTTTTAAAATTATTTGAAAGAAAGTTATCTAATAATAAATACAATTTAAAAAAATATATGTAAATTCTTTTTCTTTTTTAATAAAAATAAAGTTACTATGCACATGAAATTAATAATCATATCGTCTGTATTTATAAAAATTATAGAAACATTTAGTAAATAATTAAATATAATATAATATCGTCATGAAATCTTAAAGAAAAATCCAATCATTTTACCAGAATGATTAATTATACAATAATTGAAATCACACGTATTACGTGAATAAAGATATTATAAGTCTTAAACGGTTTTTTGAATGGAAATTTTAACGGTAAATTAACACACTACATTATCATTCTCATTATTACATTTGATAATTAATACGACAGTTTATTATCATATAACCTTTATGTCGAAAGAGTGGTATTACTGTTATATTTGAATATATGCTACCTTCACCACTCTTTCGTTAGCTTGTTCATTTGATCATAGCAACAGTTGCTAATAATTGTTTATAAAATTTCTGAATGTCAATTTTCTGTAACTTTCTATCAAAGCATACAAGATATCAAAAACTTATTTGTCAAGTTATACCGTTAAAAGCATAATAACTTCTTTATATTTATACGGTCGTCGTGTGAATTATAGTGCTAAAAGTTTAAAAATTATTTTATAAGGAAAAAAATCATCAAAATGAAAAACATTAAGTTTACAAGCTCTGAAAAGATGGATTTATGGACTCCTCAACGTCAAGTCATGTAATAATTAGTTAATATTATATCATTATTCTAATCCTTATACTAATACTAACAACTAATAATTATAATATAAGAAAACTAAAAGGTCAGTCAAATTTATTTTACTAAAAAAATTTTTTTAAATAATTATATCAACAAGAATTTTTTAATGTTAAATCATAAAATCCAAAGTGACAAAGCAAAACTTATGAAATGAAAATAATTTTTCTTTAGTGAGTTAACGGGTTACGTTGATGAAGTTATTCCTATAAAACCAACTAAAAACGGAGGAAAAATTTTTAAATTTACAGTAAATAATAATAATGGAAGAAGAATAAGAGTAATTTCATATGGTAAACATGCAGAAAAGTTTGATGGAATTATTATGAATAAAAACTTGGTAAGAAAAATAATATTTACCATTCACATTAAAGTTAGTAATTTTTTTAACTAATAACAAATATTGTTTTATATACATATATACAGAAACATATATATTCGATCATTATTTAAACTATTACAGATCATCATGATCACAAAAGTACAAATTCAAAATTCTGATATGAATTTTTGGAAATCTTATCACGGTGTGATGAAAATTGAAATTATAGGAACAGACTCAACAGAAATTGATATTTTGGGAAAAATTATTAAAAATAGAGTAATTGAAAAAATCAAAAAATCATCAATCGAAAGCTGTGTATGCCACAATGGAGAAATAGGTATTTATTTTATTACTAATCATTATCACTATTAATATAAAGAAAAAATGGTTCATTTAAAAAAAAAAAAAAAGTAATTGAAAAAAATGACTAGAAAAATATAATATAAACTAATATGTTGTGACTATATACATGATTAGACTATAACTATAAATAAATTTCCGATGAATAGATAATTGATTAGAAATAGTGACAAGAGGTAAAGTATAAAAAAAAATAAGAAAAAGAAATTATTTCAGCACTTGAAGGTTACATAAAAACAAATTTCTACAGAATAAGAAAAAACCATGCCTCATATAGGCTTGGCGCAATAACTGATGGATTTTATAGGCTTGAAATTTATATTGTAAATTTTCAAGAACTGGAACAATTTAAAAAAACATACCATGTGAACGTAATTGGAATCATGACAATCAATGAGAGTAAGTAATTGTTAATTTAAAAAAAATGGTAACTATTCATGATTAATGTAATAATTTTAGATTATCTAATATTGAGAGTTTTAGAGATAAAAGATATAAATGTAATTGATGAAAAAATAATGGATGATGATAAATTGAATGAAGGTAATCGAACTCCCGGTCAACAAAATAATTCAAGTACTCCATCAACAAGTAGAAGTTGTTTGAGCATTAAAAAAAATAATGATGTAAATGCAGAAATTGAAGATACATTTTCATCAGATTCGAATATTAATTTGACTACAAACGAAAATGAAGAAAATGTTACAATTTATCAAGAATCAAATGTTGATTTAAATGATAATGGAAATGTCGAAAATGATATTTTAAATAATGACTCTAATGAAAATGTAGATGATGAAACTTCTTTAAATTCAAATATTATCGATTACAACATTGATGATGATAATAATAAAAACGATAATAAAAAAATATTTAAAAGAGGAGTATCAGAAAATAATAAATCTTCTAAACCTAATATGAAGGTAAAAAAATGTATAATAATTTTAATTTTCATTTAAAAAACGAATAATTAATAAAAATATTTATTTACAGAAACAAAAAAAGTAATAATTACATAAATTTTGATAAAAAATGTTCATGATTCGCAAAAAATTTATTTGAAAATAGTTATAGAGTTTTATTGATTGAAATGATTTCAAAAATAATTAAAAGTTAATTAATAAGTGATAGGATGCAGAAAATAACTCAAATGAAGCAAACAAATAAAATTTACTTTAATATTGTTCAATGTTATTATCTATTTAATGAAGTTATTATGAAAATAATATTTATATCTTTATTTAAAAATTTTTTTTATTGAGAAATTTTCTAATCCCGGGCGAAGCCGGGTACTTTAGCTAGTATAATATAAAATTAAGTGTTTCTTTTCAATTTATCGCTAAAAGATTCAAATTAAAAGTACATATTTTTCCTACTTATCACTATAAAATATCTAGCAGTAGCTACGGTGTATCAGGTCACTATCGAATTAATGTTAGAATCATCTGACAGTGATTCCGATGATGATGATGTTCTTGTGCACTGTTTCAATGATCAACGGGGAGAGCGAATCATTAGAATAACGGGATATGTTGAAAATATTGTACCCCTTATGTCAGCTGATACATTTAAAAGTCATTTCCGGTAAGCTTCATAATAATTTTTTCGAATAAATTACTGTTAATTAACAAATATTTTGAATATTCATATGCTCTGTATACATAAATATATCACGTATCTTGTCAATAATTCCAGAGTGAATCGGAGCACAGTTAATTACTTAATCAATTTACTTGGACCAGATTTAAAAAATAATACTGGTAGACATTCAATTCCTGTATACAAACAAATTTTATTAGCTCTGTGGACAATAGCAACACCCGATTCGTATCGGTATGATACTTGTTTTCAAGTTTACAATCTTAAATAAATCATTCTATATTGATTTTCGGAATGTTAAGTATCTCTACTTTTTTCATTCAACAATTTCAATTTATAGAATTATATGCGAACGTTTCGACATTGGCATAGGAACAGCTTGGAGAACAATTTGGAAATTTGTAGCCGCATTGTATAAATATTTGCATACATTCATCACATGGCCCACTCAGGCTGAAGCACGTAGAACAGCAGCCTACATAGAGAACAGATTCCGCTTTCCTGGAGTAATAGGAGCTGTGGACGGTACTCATGTAAAAATTACTACACCAAGAATAAATGCACAAAGTTATGTCAATCGTGAAGGACAACATTTCATACAGACCCCGGTAATAACTGAAACAATTATGATAGATTATGTACCATATAATGTATGATATATTTTGTACTATTTATATTATCATTTTTCCTATTTCAATTGTATAGGTTGTATGCGATCACACATTAAAATTCCTTCATGTTTACTCTGGTGAAGTTGGATCTGTCCACGATGCTCGAGTTTTTAGGCTGTCAGGTCTACAGCATTTGTGTCCTCCCGCTCACTTCCCGAGAGATACTCATTTATTAGGTGACAAAGCCTATAATTTACAACCACTTGTAATGGTTCCATACCGAAATAATCATCATTTGGATGCTGCTGAAATACCTTATAATACACTCCACTCATCATCACGGATGACAGTTGAATGAGCTATTGGAATGTTAAAAGGACGATTTCGTTGTCGATTAGATAAACTTCCTTTTAAACGTACAGAATTGATTCCTTACTATATTGTAGCGTGTTGCATTTTACACAACATTTGTATTCAGCAAGACGACTTAATTGATATTCCGATTATTATTAATGGAAGTGTACCAATTCAAGCACCACTAGTAATTAATAATAGAATGCGAATTGGAGGTAATATTAAAAGAAATAGAATAAAAAATGCATTATAGAAATTATTTTTATTTAAACGTATTTTTACTCATTGTACATACAGATGATTTGTAAAAAGACTGTTTTTTTAATAAAATTTTTGCCTTAATCTTATAGTTTTATATGATCCCTCAGGAAATCCAATAAAATGTGCTTACATTTTGACAAAAATTTCGTGTTTTTTAAATCAAGATGAACAATTAAGAGCTACAGAAGTCACAGAAGCATTTCTTGCAATGATAGAACTCTTTTAATCCAAACAAATGGTGCTATAACTTTCGTTTATTTGGGAATTAATGTATTAAGCCAGTGAACTTGATACTCATGAAGTAGTTAAATTATTCACAAAACTTTCCAGAACAATTCCTACAAGTCCTTATATAACGTATATGCTCATCAGAATAGTTTGTAAACTATTGAATGTAAATGAAAAAGGAGAGTTGTTAGAATTTATTGAATATTGGCTAAGATATAAATCTAAGATAATTGTAGAAGCAACACATGCTCTAGTTAATCTTGGACATTGTGGAATTTGTGAAAATGTGCTAGCAATAAATGGTTTCTAACTTTTCTGAAGATTACCAAAAGCTACATCAAGATTTCATAAATGATAAATAATTGATTTTTAATAAGTTGAAGTAGATAATATTATAATTTATGATAATCTTCATGTAAAAACAATGAATACCCGTCAAAAAAAATAAAATCTAAACAGATATTATTAGATTTCAGTATTAGCTGGATTTACTTAGATCTAAATGGATCAGAGCTTGAATATACCTTAGGATACTGATATTACAAAATTAACTCTTGTGGTTTTTAATCAAATTACTATCTATTTATTGCTTTGAACGTACAAAATTTTTTTAGTAAGGAGAAATCATTACTTACATCTTTAGTAATACTTAACATCTTCAGTAATTCGACATTATGAAATTATTGAAATACAAAACATTAAATTCATGTTATTAAAAGTACTCATAAATTATTTTAAATAAACTGAACTAGATAATTCTATAACAACTATAAAACTCATTATTATTGCTTATCGTGATCGTTATTTTCCATTTTTTGCATTTTAGCAGCGGTATAAGTTTTGAAACTTTGGGCAATTAAGTCGACAGAATCTGTCGAATGGTCTAGCCGACTTATTTTTTCTGCATGTTTAACAGCATCAATATCTTTTCGTCGTTTACGTTCTCTTGACCATTTTTCAAAAAATACTGCTGCCATGTTGGGTCGTTTAAAGCCGGTTGATGTTGTTGCAACATCTATTAATACAAAGAAAAATAATAGTAATTTAAAAAGTTTAAATTAGTACATTTTTTTCCATTACCTAGTTTTTTTTGGACACTATTGCCGGCTGTTGACAGAGGTTTGACCCAGGCTTCTTTACGAGACATTTCATGCATGAGCTGTAAAAAAGTACATTTATATTGTTACATACTCAAAAAATTATACATTTAATGTTAAATAGGAAGCATTTTAACTAAATATTTACATCAAATGAAGGCCAAGGATTGGCTTGATTTCCGGATTGCTTTTTTTCATTTATATTATTTTTATACGATCTCTTTAATTGATCCATTTTTGAAACACATTTTTTGTAAGGTATTGCTTTTTGATTATTCTTCGTTAAAATGTGATTCATTTTCACGTGAGCACGACGGAATGCTTCATTAATATCGGTTTTGTGGACTAAATGATGGATGCCTTCATCACGATAACATTCTATTAACAGATATGTTTCATTGTCCGTCCAATTATGAATTGAATCTAAAGAATTTATATAGTTAATTGCATACTTAAACAAGTGTCATAAAGTTCTGAGTTTTTTATTAAAATTTTATATGAATAAAAGTGAAAAAATTACTATCATCTGAAGTTGAAGCATTCTCTTTATCATGTTTTGCAGATTGAGTGAGATCAATGACTGACTCCTGGAGACAAGCATTACTAGTTGATGGAGCTGTTTGCTCCTCATTCGATGGAGTATCAAACTCTTCCAAATTTACTGGTTCAACAATACTCACTTGAACTTTACCTGTTAATATTAAAATATTCATTAAAAATAGAACGTTCATGAAATGAATAATAACATTATAGATAATAGTATTACCAGCCTTCGTATATTCAACTAACAGAATAGCTGCATAATCTGGATCTGAAAGTTATACATAATTATGATCATGGAAAATAAATTTTTCGGTTAATAATATGACGAGTTTTCTTTTTTTATAGACTTACCTTCATTCAGTTTAACATATTCATCTGGTGGTACAAAAAGAGTGTAACACTTATTGTTAACATCATCTATGAGCCTTACTGTTTGAAGTGACTATATTTTTTTTGTAAATAATAAATACTTATAATTCGTCGGTGTACTGTGTATACACAGCAATCTTCTCTTTGCTGACAACAAACAAAATTAAATAAAATTTTTTATGAGTGTCGATATTTTAATCGAGCTGTCGATATTCCAGAGGAATGACACTTTGAACAGTTATTCAAATAGTGTTGAAGGGTAGTTTTTCGATAACACCTTCGAAGCTATTGATTCCAAGTATTTTTATCGATATCCTTATCGAACCATAATATGTTGCTCAGAAAATGGCATCACTCTAAATAGTTATTTAAATGGTGTTGAAGGGTAGTTTTTAATATACATCTGGTAACACTATCAATGCTATTAAATAGTTTCTAAGAAGTGACGTCATGTAATAGAAAAAATGATGGAAATTAGTAACGTCGAGGGTGTAGTTTATCACATATAAATGAATGTGAACTAACTTTTGCGTATACTATTATTTGAGAAGTCACAACGTAAGCGTGAATAAAAATTTATCAGTCGGTGAAAAAATGAAAATTCAATCAACAATTTTCATTCTTAAAACACTCTGTGAAAAATTTATTCATCACCAAAATTATGTGCGAGGAGGTGATCTTCAACGTGATGATGAACGGCTATCAGTTGTTTGGAGAGATAACGAAATCTATTTAAATCACGTATGTCAACTTCTTCGATTATCAACTTAAAACATGCGAATTTGAATGAGTTTTTCAATGATGCCAAAGTGATTCTTTGTGAAAAATTTAAGAATATTCTTGACAATAATGGTAGCATGAAGGTGAGCTTCTCTTTAGCTTGTAAATTTCATAATATCAAAGATGGTGAATCTATTGACGAAATCAAGTATTTTACTACAAAAAATAAACTATTTATGCTATCAAATGAAATAAATAAAATTCTTCAAGAAAAAATAATTAATGTTTCAAATATTGAATGTTGAAGACTTTGAAGATCGTGATTCTGGATGGTCCATGATAGAGATCATCCATCTTCAAGTCAACACTAATCGATATGATCCGTTATCAGCAAGAGGATCAACATTTATCGATCTACCAGATTTCATTTAACATAAAGGGGCAGTGTTAAATATTAAGAACAAAGATCAATGCTGTTTTCTATGGTCAATTACAGCAGCATTATTTCCAACTAAAAGTCATCCCAACAATACATCATCATATCCAGATTATTGGACAGCTCTTAAGTATAAAGGTATAAATTATCCAACAACTTTACATGGCATTCCCAAATTTAAATTATATAATAATATTTCGATTGATGTATATGGACTAAGTGATAAAGATAAAACAGCACCGTTATATTTAAGTGAATTTTCGAATAAGAAACATATACAATTGATAATAGTAGAGAGTAGTGTTTAGATAGATAATGATAATAGTTTAAAACCTATTTTCCATGTTTGTTCAATTGAAATTTTTTTACGATTGGTTAGTCCACAAATTTCTGAAGGTAAAACAAAAAAAATTTTTCATGTGATCGATATATAGCCATTTTAAGATTGAAAAATCGTTGAATAATCATCGAAAAGATTGTATTAAGATGAATAGACAGCCTCCCCTTCCCTCCAAGCGATGAAAAAATTAAATTTAAAAATCATAAAAATAAGGAACAACTTCCATTTGTTGTTTATGCTGAACTGGAATGTATACTTAAACCAGACAATGATAAGTAGAAACATATTCCATGCAGTGTTGCTTTCTATTTTCTCTGTACATTTAATGAGTCTCAATCTCGATTTTATTTGAAACGTAGTGATGATTGTATTAATTGGTTTGTCTTAGAATTGAAGAAATTATCTGAGCATGTTAAAAATACTATTGAACACGTTATGTCAATGAAACCATTAACTCCCCAGCAGTGTATAGCTCATAATAAAGTAAGATAATTTCACATTTGTGATAAAGTTTTTTTTTAAAATGAAGCCAAAATTCGAGATCACTGTCATTTTACCGGCAGTCATCGTGGTGCAGCTCATAACATCTGCAATTTAAATAACCAATCATCCCATAGAATTCCAATAGTTTTTCACAATCTTTCAGGATATGATTCTCATTTTTTAGTCAAAGAATTGGCAAAATCATTTGAAGGAATAGTTAATTTATTACCAATTAATAAAGCAAAATATATAGCTTTCATCAAAACAGTAGGTAAAGAAGAACTCTGTGAAAATAATGGAAAAAGACGATGTAAAATCGCAATTAAATTACAATTTATAGATTCTTATAGATTCATGGCAAGTAGTCTTGATCAAGTAGCATCGTTTCTAGATAATGATGAGAAAAATATTACGAAAAAATTTTATAATGATCCTGAACAGTTTAAATTTGTAATGCGAAAGGGAGTTTTCCCTTATGAATACATCGATAATTGGGATAAACTTGATCAAACCCAGCTTCCTGCCCAATCTTTTAATTCTGAATTAAATGATACAAATATCTCAGATGAAGATTATTAGTATGCACTTATTGTGTGGAATAAGTTTTAGGATAAGACTCTAGGCGATTATTCAGATTTGTATTTGAAAACAGATGTTTTATTATTAGCTGCTATTTTTGAAAATTTTCGTAAAAAATGTTTAGATGCGTACAATTTAGATCCTTTACATTATCTAGCTGCACCTGGCCTTGCTTTTGATGCTATGCTGAAATATACACAAATCGAACTTGATCCTTTGCAAAATGTTGAAATGCTTAATTTCATAGAAAAGGGGATAAGAGAAGGGGTTTCGCAATGTTGCAATAGGTATGCAAACGCCAATAATCAGTTTATGAAAGAGGATTTTGATCCAAACAAAGATGAATCTTACTTGATGTATTCCGATGTAAACAATCTTTATGGCGCAGCAGTGAGTGAATACTTGCCCACTGGTTTTTTTAGATGGGTAACTGGATAATTTGATTTAGATAATATCAAAGATTTGATTTCCAATATTTCCAAAGATTCTTCTACTGGTTATATTTTTGAAGCAGACTTAAATTATTCACAATCATTGTATGAGCATCATAAAGATTTATCATTATGCCCTGAACATTGACAACGACCAGATAGCAAATGTAAAAAACTGATGACTCCATTATTAACAAAAAATGAGTATGTCATACATTACAGAAATTTACAACAATGTATTGAATTCGGCTTGAAAATCACTAAATTTATAGAATTTTACAGTTTAAACAGTCAGCTTGGTTAAAAAAAAACATAGATTTGAACAAAAATCGGAGAAAAAAGTCCAAGAATGACTTTGGGAAAATTTTTTTAAACTTATGAATAACGCTGTTTATGGAAAAACTATGGAAAATAGACGTGATGATAAAAATATAAAATTAATTACAAAGTGGGAGAGAAGATATGGAGCGCGAACTTTAATACCTGAACCTAATTTTCATAGCAGTATTATTTTTGATAATCATATGGTCATAATTGAAATGAATAAACTTGAAATACTGTTCAATAAGCCAATTTATGTAGGGTTCGCAATACTTGATTTATCAAAAATTATTGATGATTCTCATTATAATTATATTATGGAAAATTTTAAACATAATGTTAGTTTATTATATACTGACACAGACAGCTTAATTTATCATTTTATGAATGTTAATGTATATGATTGCATGAAACGCGACATTCACAAGTATGATACTTCTGATTATTCTAAAAATAATGTTTATGGTGCAACACCTACCACCCTGGTACTGCTGTTGTGCCAGTGGCCAGAGGATGGGGTGCAGATAAAGAAACTCAATATTCCTCATAATTGACCAAATAGGTTTTCTTAACTCTAAGTTGGAGAAGGATGTGTTCAATTGAGGACACTTTCATTTATCTACCAAAATAGTATCTATTTAAAAAATATGGCTAACTCAGTTATCCCGAATTTCAATCAAATTTCTGCGACTCTACTCAGCACGCGATACAAAGTTTGTCTTATTTCAATTCTCACTACATTCAAATTTCTTTTAACGAATTCTCCGACTCACACCAAGACGCCGGAATTAAGAATTATTTTAATATATGCAATTAAAATCGTTCTATCGGATACAATATTAATTCACTAAAGATTTTTATCAACTAGATAACAATTTAATTTATTCAATTTCTGAGTAAACTGTCTACTAGTAATTATTTTTCTGTTTATTTTATTGCACTCGGCTCTCTTTGGCCGGTTAAATCAGAATTACCAAGGGATGCTTTATCAAGATTCACGGTTTTTGACACTGTATTTTAATTGGCCTTGCGACGGCTCTAATAACAAATCTGGCGTCTCTTGATCACTCCCCGGTTAACAATAAAACGCGTGGCACTCACTTACAAGCATTTACTCAGAAATCCTCGAGCTCATGCAGTCAGGATGCCCTAGTCCCTCGCAGACTTGATCAGCTGGCTTCCAGCAACTGGTTGCTCTCTTGGCTTGTACCTCGTCTTCTGCCGGCTCTGAACAGTAATATGGCTCTGCTGTGATGTTGCTCAGCTCCTTCCCAATGCTGCTGACTCTGCACCTCGTTCAATAACTGTTTTAACCGTTTGGCATAGCACTCACACTTTTCCAAGCGACTTCCCTTCGTCCAGCGCAATCAAGCGTGTTTGACAAGTCGAACTGCATCGAATTTTCCATCGATTGACAGGAAGAGGTGGGTCGATGTGACGTGACCTATGACACGCCCTAGGCGACCTCGAAAGGAACTAGTTTCCCTTTCTTGGTTTTTACTTGGAGTTTTACCAACTGGGCTCGGTCGTGTTAAGCGTTAGGGATTAGGTGTGGGGCGAGATATATGATCTTGTCTCAATGGAATCCTGTTAGCCAATAAGAAAGTTCTAGGTTCAATGAAAGACGAAAATAATGGGAAAATTATGACTGAATTTGTTGGGCTTAGGGCAAAAATGTACAGTCTTAAAGTTCAAAATAAAAAGAATCAAAATGGAGAGGAACAAGATAAAGAAGATCGAAAGAAAGACAAAGGTGTGTAGAGGCAACAATTAAAACGATTACGGTTGATAATTATAAAAAATGTTTGTTCCATCATACCATTTCTAAAAAAATTGGTCTGAGCACTGTCTGTGCTTACACGACGAACTTCTCATTTTTATAACAAATTCATATTGTTATAAACAATGCGTAATTGTTGAAACTCATATCTCGTCATTAATCATATGATTTTGTTAGAAACATCCAAATTCATGTGATTGATGCATTATTGATTCGATAAATACAATTTTCAATTGTTTATTACATATTGATATTGTTATAAAAAATTCGTAATCATCGAAAGTCATATTTAGATGTAAATAATAATGTTCAATGAATATCAAGTTAATTTTTAAATGAAATCGTTATTCTTTTGCTTAAAAGTTTTTTAATAAATAGTCAATCTTTTCGTTTATTTATTATCAGTTTTTTTTAAAAAAAAAAAACGGCTTGACCGAATTTATTGAAACTTCTTTCAGATGTTCTTTATAACAATATCTTTCGAATAAATTTTGCTTGGAGTCAGTATCTCAATCCGTTCTTGAGATATCGAAAACGAAAAAAATGCTGACATACGTACGTACATACACCCATCATTTTAAAAGTTCGTCAGTATGCTTGCATACATCTTGAAACTTGGAGAAATGATGAAAATTCACATTTCACCAATCGATCCAATTTCAATAACTTCCTAATGGGGAGTTAAAAATTGAATATCATATTATCAGTGAAAAACATGAAGTATGCAATATTTTAAGGATAAAAAAAGCCTTAAGTTGGTAAGATAATAAAAGGCAGCTATTAGAGGGAACAACTGATACTCTGCCGTAGGGTGATCAAGAATAGAATACAAATTCTATAATTTTTATGTTTTACTTGAATAATAATAAGTAACAATGTCATAGTTATATTTTGTCTCTTGATAAGTTACAATGGTCATAGCAAACAGTTTTTTTTGTCATTATTACAAGATTTTCAAATAAACTATATATCATTTAAACTTATCCAACTGATGTGTTCATCGCTAAATCCTAACCATTTTACACATGCTTGGTTTCCACGTTTTTCAAGCATTTTTTCAATTAGATAAACATCGGGATATTAGACTGTAGTTAATTCTTTCTCATAAAAACCGCCCTCTATAGGTTGATTTTGATAATCATTGAATTTTTAAGTTACTGGATGAGTATTTTCGACTTTGCTGATGGTAAAAATTTCAGTGGTCCCATTTGAGGTGTATCCCTTCTCAAATACATGTTTACATTTACTAATTCGAACTTTGTCGCCAACTTTAAACTTTTTCGTTTATCTTCATGACCTTAAGTTTACTATGAACAGTACTAAATAATTGCTTTTTATTTGCTAAAGTTACATCTACAGGTTTTATGTTGATTGTACGATGTTAAGTATTATTATAAGATGATTATAATTTTGATAAAATGTCAATCCATTTGTAATTTCCATGGAAAGTAAATTCTTTCTACATTTTATTCTGTAATGTGCGATTTAATCGTTCACAAATTGATGCTTTTAAATTTGCTGAGTGTTGAATACATCTTGATACTATATTGCTTCATAAGTCCTTCAAAATCCTTATTATAGAACTCTTTGCCTCTATCAACGTGTAGATTTTTTTGCACTCTTCTTTCCTTCAAAATTGTCATCATTGCAGCAGTGACATCTTTACCATTTTTAGTCTCAATTGGTACATCTCAAGTATGTTTGAAGAAAATATCAATAACAGTTGATAAATATTGATATCCTTTATTGTAGGATTTATATGCACTCATATCAACAAGATCGGCCTGCCAAGTCTCATCAAGACCACGTATATCCACATGTCGTCGTTGATAATTTCTTCTGACTGGTCCATAAAGTTCTTCTGTATTTTGTCGTTGTTCCTTGCTCATAGCAACTGAACTGTAGGTCTTCCTTTCAATTTTTTCTCAACGTTCTCCTCCAGCTGTTTTATAATGTCGGTATGCCTACTATCTGCTTCTTCAAACGTATTCAATTGATCAATTTGATAAAATTCATTCATTTTATTCAATTCTGCCCTGAAATTTTTTGGTGCAGTTTGTGATAATTCCAATTGCTGTTTTACTTACTCACTGATATTTTCAATTTTTGCTTGGAGATTTTGGATCTCTTGTGTTAAAGATGCTATCGGATTAATGACTAGCATCATTCGGATCTACTGGATCAGCAAGCTTGCACAATCTTTTATTATTTATATCATACTGTTCATCAATTGCAAATTCAAAACCAATGCCAGTAGGTCCTTAAATAGCACTTTTTTGTGGATCATTAGTCAACTGACGTCTAAAAATGTCTACACGCATCTTCCCTTTTAAAGAGACAGTTAATTAATGAGTAATGATATCAAGCATCTGATTAATAGATAATCCCAGTTTCACACAATTCCTCAATAATTGACATTATTTCGTTGTTATGAAATGTAATATGATAATATTTTAATATTTCATTGAATTTTTTTTTTCTCTGAGACTTCTGTCAGGGTGATAATGTTTATGATAGGCGTAGGTGCTTTTTCAAATTTGTCCATAAGTTTTCTCGTCACTTTCTGTTGTTATATTTTGATCTGGCGATTCCATGAATAGCAATTCTAAGAGACCAGGAGTACATTTATATTTTTTATCATCGATGTAAACAAATTTATTATTAAATCTCGCTTCAGAGTTACCAATCATCAGTTTATCTTTTAATTTTCTTACACCAAACTTTGTATCCAATCCCTTCACTCGATGTTTTGAATCGAATTTTTTCAAATATGATACTGCAGGTAACACTTTTATCGGCGTAGATTAAGGAGGAGCAGTTGTAAAAGATTCATCATCAGTTATTTCATTGTTATCCACATCATAATTAAGAGTATCATGCTATGTTGTTCGGAAACTTGTAGCTCCATAGATTGGCTCTTCATTTCTTATTTTTATATTAAATTTTTCTGTTTTCCCATCATCAAATTTCTTTTTTTCATTGGTATCTTATCTACTAATTTTTGTAGAGGAGCTACGACGAGTTTAAACATTTCGTTCATAGCTCGTTGCGTTGTTTTCCGTTCATGTTCCATAATTTCATGCGTACGTCTAATTTATATATTAATGTGGCCATTAAATCGTTTTCTACAACGCCGATAATCGATTTCCCTATCTTTGTCGATAACTACGAATCCATACTTATCATGCCAGCATTTGGATCAGAGTTCTCGAAAATCAGAAAATGATATATTAGTGTTCACATGATCACCATAAATATGCTCCAAATTCATATCATCTTGTCGGAAAAGCACGAGAAAATTTGTATTAGCTCGCACTAGATGTTTGGGAATACGTGCATAAGTTTAGGAGAGATAGAAGCTATCAACATCTGTGTTGAAAAATAAGCGCGCATATTATCCTGTTTCTCACATGCTACGTTATCAAATATGATTATTGAATTTGGTTTTGCTTGCTCTGGTTTAACAACTTCTTCATGTTCATTGAAAGAAAAATAACCCATACCTTCGACGGGTTTAAGAAATTATTCCAAAAACTTGTATTTTGACTTATGTATGGATTCCGAATATAAGTATATATTTTCAAATCGTAATCCATTCGGGTGTATGGTAAGAGCTAAGAGAGCATTTTTTTGACCGCAATTCAAAAGTCCACATATCACGCCGCGAACGCTACTCGGTAATAAATTCCCATGGTGATAAATTTTTACAGTTTGTGGCACGACGTTGTCGAAATTTGACACAGGTAATTTGTTGCTCGAACTTTATCTGGATGTCAACTAAAGAGCTAGAGTATTGATGCGCGACTTTTATAGAAATTATTTCAGTATTGCTCGGGTTATGGCACAGTACAGATGTGGCGCTGGCTTAGTTAACACCATTATGAATAAATTGCCATTCAAGTTACATATTTCTGGATGGCAGTATTGTGGACCCGGAACACAATTACAAGAACGTTTAGAACGCGGTAATCCTGGAGTAAATCCGTTGGACGCAGCGTGTAAACTATATTGCGTATTCGAGAAATCGAGAAAACGTAGATGCGAGAAAGACAGCTGATAAAGCGCTTGCTGAAAAAGCTTGGCAAATAGTTTCCGCTAAAAACGCAAATTTAAGTAAAAAATCTGCTGCGTTAGGGGTTACCAATATCATGAAAGTTAAATTAAAACTCGGAATGGGTATGAAAAAAAGAGTGGGAAAGAAAAGAATTGGAAAAGGTTTATCTTTTGATCTTATACAATCGGCCTTACTAGCTGCACGGAAAGCCGTAAAAAAGATTAGTGGTGAAAAGAATGTTCGAGTTCTTGGTGTATTACCTGTACCGACTAAGGTTGGAGGTGTTTTACCACTTATACTGATATTTGCCGGTCTAAGTGCAATTGGTGATTTAGCCGGCAGAGCTTCAGGTATTGCAAAGGCAGTTACTATATAATCATTCAAAGAAACAAGATTATTCAACAACAAATTGTGGAGATATATGTTTAATGTTTCTCAGAGAAAAAGTTGAAGAACTCTGGGGACTTGGTATGGAAAATAATTTCGAAGATATATATAAGCAATGAATATGTACCAAAGTACTTTAGTCATGGACAATTCGTTCACAATAACGCTGTCTGAACGGTCCTCCATCATTCACATCAATGATCTTCAGAAATTTGACATTCTCATGCCTGAAGTACAACTTCAACGGGACATTTTAGCTCCACCTCAAATGTTTTCCTAAAAATGTATTTTTTTTTAAATTATTTAAAATTGGAAAATATGTAATTTTTTTTATAACTTGACGATTAATATTTCATTCGAAAAATTATAATGTTTACAGTTAGTGTAACAATTTTTGAAATAATAAAGTTTGATTTATTTTCTTTTGCTATAAAAAAATCGTCAATTTATTTAGCAATACAATATCTGAAAAATATTTGTTAATTTTCCATATTGAAATTTAGTTTGATTAAGAAAAAGGAATTTCAATTCTTTTACTAAATATATATTTAGTGGTTTTGTTTCGTTAATGTCAATCTTTTTTAAAAAAGATATAAGACGTGTTATTCTTTACAGTATATAAAAATGAAAACAAATAAATGTAAATATCTTCTGATAATTTATTTCATTATTATCATGATTATAGTTATGATTATAGTTATATTTTTAGTATAGTAATTTTTTAATTTATAATTTATCAATCTCTTAAGTGTTTATGGCTGATTATCATTATTTGCGGCAGACCTTTAGACAGTTCTAATCATAAGAAGGAAAATTAGTTGACATACTGAAGCATTATTATTTGAAATATAATTGCCAATTTTATAGTTCTCCGAGTTCAGCCCAAGCTTTGAAAATACTACATATTACACCTTGAATTGTTGGTTATGTGAGGAATAAAGTTATTATTATTCTATGCATAATTTGATTTTTGTTTTCGAGTATTGGTTGGATTCGTTGATGCTATTGAAGAAATGAGGCCAGTTGGTCCAAATAACCGAAATTTATTCAAAATTTTTGTCAACAATGGAACGGGACGGAGAATTCAAGTTTTATTTTGGAAAAAGTTTGCTTTATTATGTGGGTCTTAAATCACTGATAGACGTGTAAGTATTGAGTTTTTTTTTCTTGCGATGAAAACTAATAAAAAAAGAATCATTACATATTATGTAATAATTATTTAATGATTAAATTACAAGTAGAGAGGGTTAGCCATTTTTTCGTGCATGCATGTGTTGAAAAATGGCGAATCCATCGAGGGGTATCGACATGTGTTCTAACAATGTGAGTAGAATGCTGCCACTTTGGCGGATCCCACTCCCATCCCTACCACAAAGTGGGTATTAATTCGTGTCAGCCAGAGCGATTTCACAAGGCGTGGGGGTAGGTAATGCGTGGGGGTAAAGAATTTGAATATAAAAATTTTTATTCGTATTTAAAAAATATGATTATTGAATTTCAATTGATAATTATAATGTAAGTCTCCTCGAATTACCAAATGTTTAATTATTGGGGCACGCATATAACGTAGCACGAGGAGTAGTTTGGCTAAAGGGCCTTGACGAGCCATCTAGCGGCTGGTGCTGTGGTATAGCATTCGACTGGTCAGCGGCAGCTGTGTTACCACGCTCGAGAATAAGAGTGGTGGGGCTGGCGCGTGGTGGGCCTGAGTCCGATTCACGCTGGCTGAACGCCGTTTCGAGCAATTAGTCTTGCCCAGCCAGGGTCTACGCATGAGGGGCCTGTTGCTGTCACTCGCTACACGAGAAAATGAGACTAAAGAAAGCTGCGCACGAAAGCGTTACCGTATTTACGGCCGCTACGCGCAGATTTGTATGCTCCAACATCTTTTCAGTTACAGGCGTGGCGCATGAGCAGTATATTGTGCAAATGAGAGCACAATCACACAGCAAGTAATGAAGGCTTTGAAAAAAGACAGCCATATGTTTGATGCTACACGGCACGTGTATCACCCACCAATGTTTGACGTCGATGCTCAGCAACGCGGCATGATGGCCGACCCATATACACGCGCTTACAGCTAATAATTGTTTCGATTTAACGGTATTAAACATGTTTGTTATAAATGACATAAGGTGTTTAATGAATCGCCAAACAAAATAGATAAATATGGATTTATTAAGTTATTGTTTCTATTTAAATACATTTTTATTCTTACTCAAGCAAATTTGATTAAATTTAAGCCCTTCACCCATAAATGTTTCTTTATTATAGTTCAAACGTTTCTTTTTCGTGAATGTTTCATAATATTCAGCTACAATTTCATCGTTTTCGGAATATTTTCTACTAAAGCAAGATAAAAAGTCACTAAGTGGATAATTAATAGACATAGCATGCAAGAACATGATACAATATTGGCCGCACACTTGAGAATCTTCCTGTTGTAGATGTTTGACGGAGTGGCGGAAGTATCGACAATTCTCTCTAAGTCTCCTAAGGTGTTCTGGAATAATTGGTGGCATTCCATAGCTGTCGAAGTAGCAGCCGATGTCATCTCGATTGACGTACATGGCAACCCAATGTTGTCCTGGTTGTTTGTGGCCATCTGTATTAACCACAAATGCTGTCGGTTCTGTCCACACCTTCGGAATCTTGTCTGCTGGATACACGCCTATTGTATGAGCCGGAGTGTACTGAAGAGCTTCTATAATTTGCAACGTATTCATTACAGGCTTTACAGTTATTATCGTCACAATTTAAATTTTGCTTGGCTGTTAGAGAGACCGTAGATTTAATGTACATTGACGAATTATTTTGTAACAAACTACGGTAATAATAAGCCGCTGACATTGAACAGTGGCCTGTAAACACGGTCGTCAGAGCAGAGTGATATGAACAAACGATCTCCACAGTTGACGGGACAGTTAATGGCGGTTTATCAAACATCGCGTCGATATTTATAATTTTTTTAGACACAACCGTTTCTAACAAGCGTTTTGCATGAAATCACGTGTATAAATCTGCACAGCATTGTGTGTAATAGCTCGTAAATTGTTGTATACAGCCTTGATTGATGATGAGCCTCCGTACCATGGTATACCATGTTGTGATGTCAATAAGATATTTGCATGTTGTTTTGATTTCGATAATAATGAATAAGAAAATTCAGGAGCAATTATCCAATGGCCAATAATATTCACCTCTAAAGCAAACAGGGCAATTTCTTTTGGTAGAGAATCAGCGTCGTTATTCAAAAACCCTTGTATATCAATTACAAATTTCATCTTGAGTCAGAATGATGCACACTATTTAAAACGTATTACACGGCAGACGATTAGCTCGATACTGAGCTCTTTGTTGAACAATATTACTCTACTTTATTAAAAATATAGTTAACCAGCAAAATCCACAATAATTTGCCGAGATGAATCAATTTCAAGTATATTTTCATATTCAGTATAAATAATACAATTTATAGTTGAAGCTAAGGCGTCATCAAAACGTACTTCTAGACGTACACTGCCATGGCGGATCAAATTTCAGTGTGTATTGCTGTTTGCAGAAAAATCAGGTGTCAAATCAAAAGCAAATAAGCAGTAGCCATTTGGATAGTCCATACGACTGATGCCATTTCTTTCATTAAGAAGATGTATGCCTGTTCCTGAGAACAATGTGTGATAACAATCAACATATAGAGAATTTTTAGTAAAATCTGGCTGGAGAGGTTTTGAAGGAATTTAACGACCATCGACATATAATGACAAATAATTAATTTTATAATAATGGAAATTAAAAGGATTCAATTTTGGATCGCTGTTAAAAGCTTTGTTATCAACAAAACCTACGATTATTCGGCGTGGTAATTGTCCCAAAATAACATTGTCAATAGTCTCGCCGTGAACACCACCATGTATAGAAACAGCCTTAACTTCCACACGTGTTAAAGGATATTTAGCGGTAGTTTTCGTAAGAACTCGAGCATGTGAGAGCAAAGTACTCGGGGATATCTTCACCCGCCTCATTATCAGAGAGGCTTCAATTATTTCAACTTTGCATTCAACCACTGAAGCATTTATTAAACAAAATAAATCTCGAGATTTTGTTAAACGTAGTGGTGTTTCAACACCGTTTATCGAAAAACGCTCTTGATTAAATACATCACAATGTAGGTGGCCAAGTAAATCAAAGGTTTTCCCATTTGCTAAATATTGACGCCGTTTTTTCAAGCCTTCATTTTCATCTGTAAGACTATCCATTTTACCGGGCGTGTCTTGAGACCATCCAACAGTACTCAGATAAGAATTTTTTGCATCACGACCATAATTTAAAAGTGTTTCGATGTATGCTCTATAAGCATATAAATTATTAGGCGGTGATACACATTTTTGATTGAAATAGACATCAACTTGATTGAACAGAGAATGCATAAAATTATTTATAGGTCTAACATTAATATCTGATGCTGTTTTGTGAGCACTAGCAGGTTGTAATGATTCACGGGCTGTAATTTTAAATTTTAAATTTAACATAGTATGTGCAAGGTCAATGTATTCATCTCCCTGACCTTGTACAACAAATTCGATAGGTGAATTATCTGTTAATGATGAAATTAGTTTATAAAATACCCATTGAGAGCCCCCAGTTGTTGTTCATGTCGGTGGAACCGAAAATAATTCTAGCTCTGTTTTTGCACACTCACAAGAATGAACATGAAGAAAAGCCATTATGCTTATTTAAATATATCTGCTACAGGTCGTAATTTCCTGCAAACTTGTTTCTTGATCTTTTTTGTTTTTTTTTACCTTCTTTCATTTAATCTTAGAGGCTTTACGCTTTCTCTTTTTTCCTTTACGGACCTGTTTTCTTGATTTTTTGGCTTTTTTAACAGAGCGTTTTTTTCTCTTTTGAAAACGGATGTTCTCTATACGGCTCTATACGGTCATAGAGCAACTGTTGATTCAGTGTTGAACCTAGCGGTATATAGCCCGAACCGCTCATCAAGTTATCAATTTTTTCAGTGGCTTTTCGTTTTAAATTTCGGCCAGACTCGCGTAAACGCGCTCGTGCAGATTTTTTGAATGATAGTCTATTATCAAAGACATCGTCAGCAATACTCAACCCTGATTTCGAAGCTTCTTTACCTATAATTTTTGCACCACTTTTCAGAAAAGGCAATACAGACCTAAATAAACCCCCTAAAAAACTGCCGATGCCATGCCTGCGTCCATTAGGTGTTCCAATGTAAATTTGACTAATACCGCTGTATCCACCACGCCCAAAGCCGACTCGTGGAATACCATAGACAGTTTCTTGATACATGTTTATCTTAATTTTTTGAAATGTAACGTTACAGTCAACGTACCGTGTTCAAATGGTATAGCTTGACCAAATTCATCTCTTATATCTATCTCTATTGTACGAATATCTGGCTTTAAAAGAGGGATGTAGCGCATTGTTGAAAACGATTTTATGCGCATTGAACCATACGTATAATTATGCATGTCAAGGGGCACAATGCGTAATAATGGTGTCTGTACATCGCCTGTTACATAATTTTTAAAAATATCTGTGTAAACAAATAAGCTACACGGTACAGAAGCATATATATATATATATTTGCTGGACGTGTGCTTTTTAGAAGTGGTAATAACACAGGTTTATTGTCAACTGGAAATCCAAGAATCTGTTGGAGATATGGCGATAATTGAACTAGATGAGCCCCGCTACGGCTGTCCTCGCAAACCATTGTAGCTTCTATATAGCCGCCGGCGTTCAGTTCCCATTTTATATGCTCAGTCATAATAACGAGCTTATTCAACTCAACGATCAGATGATCGAGTCTTTGATACACACCAGGGGGCAAGCGGGTCGCATGATTTTCAGCATTTTCTGAATTATAAACATCAGTAACGTTAACTTTGAAAAAATCTGAAAGATCAACATCATGTATGAGGGTGAATAACACTGTAGCATGTTTTACAGGTAAATTCAAAAAATTCATTGGAATGCTTATTTCTTGTAGAGACACGCCCCACTCGCCAGTTAATTTGAGAGGTTGGGATAGCTGTATAATGAAGTGCGTGGTGGTGTTATCAGGGAAATAAAGCATGCTACTATTACTGGGTAAAATTATGTGGAACTCGTCTTTTTGTAAGGCCATTTTTTATTTTTGCCGTTTCGCTTCTCGAACAACTTTTGATAGTTCTTCCGCATAGAAAATACCGTCGATATCTTGATGATTAAAATCTTGAAGTATGTAAACGGGTGGTTGGCGGCTCGTTGATGTGCGAATAATTTTGAAAATTTCTTCACTCTAACCACTTGTATATCCTTTCGTGAAAGCTGCTTTTGCCTTACTGACGCGAATGAGATCACCAACACTATATTTAGGCTTTTTTGGTGCTTTCTTGAAACGTTTTTTGTCCTCATATCTATGCTCTATGTTTGAGAAAGCTGCTAACTCATTATTAAAATCGATTTCAACGGGCATGAGTTTTGTAGCACTATGTTTAGTATTATTGTAAGCGGCGACAATTTTTTGTAAAACGTCAATGTATCGTTTTGTATGTGCGTATGTAAAATAACGCCACATTCGCTCTTTCAAAGTACGATTAAATCGTTCAACAACAGCTGCTTTGACATCCGGATTTCTTACAGTTCTAAAAATAATTTCTCTTTTATTTAAAACTTTTTGAAAATAAGAGGCCAAAAATTCCCTGCCGCGATCTGTCTGTAATATGTGTGGTAATCTTTTATAACTACGCTTGAAAATACGCTCTATTGCTCGAGCGACAGTTATACCTGTTTTGTTATGCAATGGTTCAACCCATACAAATTTACTCAAAACATCAATAACAATTAATAAATACTGAATGTTATCATTATAAGGGGCAATATTACGTAGATCAACTAAATCTGCCTCCCATACTTCGTCAATATGTGAAACATTATATGTGCGCCTCAAAAATCGACGCCTTGTTGGCCGGTGTAACGTGTAAGCATCTTGATTTTCTAGCCATTTCTTCACATTATCACGATGTATGTTTTTTGTATAATTTAGCAACTGCTTTGCGCCAGCAAAACCGGCCGGATGTTCAGGACTGTAATATATCTTTTTGAAAGCAGCCATTACTTAAACGAAAATTTTAACCATTTATTTTTACACTTTCGCTTGGAAATCCCAGAGCCTATTTGAGATCTACTGCTACGAGCAATCAAAAAATCAGCGGCAGCATAGGGCTCGGACTCGCTTTGTCATTTCATTGATGAAGAGCCTTCAGCTATTATATCCGGTATGATGAGTCGGCGTCTTTGTGATACACCTGTCGGAGTGGACGTTTCTACTTTTTCAGGATCAAATAATTCTTTATTGCCTATGTACTCCCGTGGCACGTAACCGTTATGAATAACACGTACAAACTGGTCTCTTCCTATAGCATATTCATTTTTTCTAGACCTCATAGCGTCATTTAGAAGAGCTATAATATTTGAGCCCGGTATAACTCGACCCTCAATACTAACAATGCCTGAGTTATCCCACGAGATGATATTAGCAGGCATATTTTTTAAGCGCCTGTAGAGAAGTTTTGCTTTTGATTGGAATTTTTTTGGCACACTGTCAATAACAGATTGGTCTTTATTATGATCAGGCGATTTATATATTGATTGATCTGTTTCGCCGTCATACGGCGACGCTTTTTCATTGTCGTTTTGAGTCAAAAGCGGACTTACGGCAGGGCGACTGTCATGGTTGATTAGGCGCAAATACCTCTCCAACACTTGTGAATAGGCATTTCCCAGAGAGGGGAAGATTTAACGAATGTTAAAATTGCAGCAATCGAATGCGAACTGGCGATGCGAGAGGGGTATGAACACAAATTTAGATTTAAACCAGATTATGGCCATGAGCAGTGGAAGACAATGCTCAAACACGAACTCTGTAAATTGAACGCTGTAAGTTGTGAACGTGAATTTAGCTGGAGTCGTGTATATTACCGTCAAGATGGACGTGAACCGATCATGCAGCAGCTTCATTTGGATCCTGTCATGGTAGCGGAAGATTTTGATGATGTTTCTATCTCGAGAACGTCTGAAGAAGCGTCGAAAATTGGCTTAGACAGGAGGGCAATAAACAAATATTATTTTGACTACTACTTATGCACCTATAGTAGTGATAAAGGTGCTATAGTCAAACTCTACGACCTTCAAATAGCCCCTGAAAACTGATTGTAAGCATGTTCTGTTTACTATTTAATAATTGCAAAAAGATTTTAACAGAAAATTTATTTTCCAGTTATGACGGCACCGATGACTCAACGAGGGCCCGACTAAATAACCTTGAATATGGTTTTTGCACACGTAAGAATTTTGAAAATTTATTATTTTATGTCTATTTTGCTAGTGTAAAAATATTTACCGGAGATTTTTATAATTTAGCATTTGTAAGATTTTCAGGGAAGAATATTATATTTCTTTTCTTAAGAGCAACAAATATGCACGATATATAAACAATTGCAGATGCAGTTTTAAATTTAATTCTTCAATCGTCAGTCTCTGAAGAGCTTCAAAGTGAGTACATTCTCTAACTTTTAATCAGTTGTAAAAGTGTATTTCTTCATTATTCAACATGGATAATTCGAACGCTACGCCTTTCATGATTGCTTCGTTAACGCTTGTGCGTTATCTTCGTGATCGATCACCAGCGATTGTTCGGTTCTATCCCGATTCTAGACTTGAACGATAGAATAATTTATCGCGCTCGTGTTTATTAAGACTATTTAGACATATTATTTTACTCGTGTCATGTCGCTTATTAGCCCGTGCATATACACGCGGTTTGTTGACATCGAATTTTACGATTATGTATGAAGCCGCTGAGGCGTTAATGAGCAGTATTAAAGGAAATGCTACGTGTGTTTTGCCTTTTCTCAGTTATTATGGTAAGATGTTCTTAATTTAATATGGTAAGAAGCTCTGAACGTTTATGTACCAGTTAAATGATGTACATTTCTGAAAGTCTTTGTATTACAGAACGGCGATACAAATATATCCTCTTAGCTTCTGATTCTGAAACTGAAAAAGCAGATAGTTGCCCTAAGGGTAAAAAGATTAAAATTAAAGAAAACAAACATGTCGCTGGAATCGAAAAGCCTCAACCATCTACTTCTACTAACATTATTAACATTGATCAGCCTCAACCATCAACTTCAACGGCAACTGGGGTCTCTTATGATACTGTATTAGACAATTGGATTCAAGTACGCGGATCACCACCTTTACCCGTAAAACCTGAAGACATACCTTTGAATCTTAGCAAAGGGCGATGGTTCAATGTTGATTATGGCGATAAAATTATGGCCGAGTTTCATGGCCCTTGGAACGTCGATGGTGACAGTGCACCATCTACAACCTCCTGTTCATATTCACAATGTAGCTGTGATATCAGTATTCCTTATAGACTTGATACTTAAGAAGAAACTGATGAGGATATGCCTACAGACGGTTTTCATCCAACTCCCGAGTCATCATCGTCAAGCGTTTCATTAGCCAATACTTTTGAGGAAAGCGATGATGAAGTACAGGATTTAGAAATGGTCACCAATGCTGATCAACAGCGTGAACCAAGATCATCATCCTCAGAAAGTAAATATCTTTGAATTTACTTATGTTAAATTTATGTCTATTACAATGCTTGAATTTATGTAGGTTTTGAATATTATGATCGGGGGCCACTTGAAGAATAATGCTGTTTACAACTATCAAATTTATTATAGATACTCAGCGTGGCGGTGCTGTAACCCGATCTACAGCAAAAAAAAATTCACGCCTCAAACGTCAAGGTCAACTTTTCACCAAGTACCTCATCAGACAACTTTGCGGCTATCTATCCACCAGGCCGGCGTTTTATTATCGACAGAGAACGGGTAAAAAATTTCAAAAAGTTTCAAATTACAGGTAAAGAATGTCTAGTTAAAATACCACTACCACCCCAGAGTCAAAATCATTTAGAATGGTTTGAGGGTGCTTTAACTGATATTACAACCTACATTACACAGGGTTGTACAACGCGCGATAGAATAGCCTTTACTATTAATTATGAAAAGTTGACAAGTGGGCCAATATGGTCTCGTTTTAGACCCCCACAACAATATACAAGTAACGATTTGTGGGAGCTACTTTGCAAAATTGCCCAAAGTGCCGGTGGTTTGAATAGTGACGATATTATTGTTTTGACGGTTTTAATTGTTCGGGGTGTAGAAGGACGCGGTCGTGAAAAGCTGACTTTCGGAGATATTTTCAAGCGCTCTATAGCAAGTATCACAAATAACGATAATTTATGCTTTCCACGCTCACTCGTTGTCGCTGATCTTTATGCTGAACGCGGTGAAATTCGTACAAGTAATCTACAAAAACGTTGGAAGATAATGTGTGACCGGCGGTGTAATTTGCAAAGTGAAGCCGCCTTAGAACTAGTAAGCAGAGCCGGTGTTAAAATACCGAAATCAATGGTTTCCAACGATATTTTGCTCGCAAGGGTACGGCTATTGTTGTGTTCGAATTCCACACCTTAGGAAAAGGAAGTCCGCCGTTTTTTGATGGCCGGCGGGTCGTTGAGGAGTATTATGGCTGTATCAGCGAAACCCTATTTATTAAATATACAGTACATCTGAAACGAAACAGCACGTGTGTAATGGATCTTTTTGTCGTATTTGTAATTGCAGCCGCCGAATGAATCATCGCTGCTATATGAGCCCTCTTGAACCAACGAGACCTCAAGAAGTAGTATTTTTATTTTATGATTTCGAAACACAACAACACAAACATGTTAACGGTGATAAAATAACAAAATTACATGTCCTTAATCTTTGCGTTGTTCAGAAAGTGTGCGTTTTTTGTGCTGGAAATAATGATTTATTACAAAACTGTGCATTTTGTGGTAAACGCGAATATGTGTTTCATGACAACCCGATCGGTAATCTTGTAGATCTAGCATTTCAAACATATAAATATTTTACTAAAATAATATGTATCGCCCATAATGCTCGAAGTTTTGATGCCCAGTTTATTCTTCGTTGTTTAGTAGAAAATAAAAAAACACGTATTCCGAACCTTATTTTGAACGGGAGTAAGATTATTGTCATGACAATAGATAATGTAACATTTTTAGATAGTTTGAATTATTTACAAATGCCTTTAAGGGCTCTACCTTAAGCATTTGGCTTTGACGGTAAGATAACTAAAGGCTTTTTTCCACATTTATTTAACACTCCTGAAAACATCAATTATGAAGGTCCTCTTCCTGATATGAAATATCACTCCCCTGATAAAATGCATAATAAAGAACGCGAGTCTTTCATAACATGGTATAATGGATAGAAACAGGCTAACCATAGTTTTAATTTTAAAAAAGAATTCATTCACTACTGTCGTGCTGATGTTATCGTGTTAAGACGTGCCTGCATAGCTTTTAGAGCTATGATACTTAAATGTGGTGATGTTTGTCCTTTTTCTGAATGTTGTACATTAGCATCAACATGCTCAAAAATTTTTAGAAAAAAATTTTTAAAATCTAATACAATTGGCATTTTACCGCCACGTGGCGCATATCGGTGGTCATTCAATCAATGATCAATAGCGATTTCATGGTTAATATTCCAGGAGAAAAAAAGGGGTTACATTATAGATCATGCTGCACGCCGTAATAAGATCCGGTTACCTTGTGGTACTTCAGTCGATGGTTATTATCATAATCCAGAAACTCAGGAAAAAGTTGTATTCCAATTCCATGGGTGTTATTGGCATGGCTGTACAATGTGTTATCGCGTAAAGAGAGATCAACAACTTCGTACAGGTGAAACACTTGATCAACGGTTAGAATTAACACGGGCCACTTCAAATAGAATACGTTCAACAGGGTATACTCTTATTGAGGAGTGGGAATGTAATTTCCGACAGTTTCTGAAAAATAATACTAGTTTGGAAATATCTATTAATTCTCACCACTAATTACAAAATACACCTCTTGAACCGCGTGATGCTTTCTTTGGAGGCCGTACAGAAAACTTTGTATCATTACGTGATGCTAATGAATCTGAAAAAATTAAATATGTTGATGTATGTGTTATGTCCGACATTTTCGTGTCCCAAATTATTGGATGATTTATTTTAACAATATTTAAGTATCAGCGAAATATAAATCCTCCTCGATTCAACACTCTGTTCCACATAAGAGTGATTTCAAAACTCTGCAGTTTCCCTATAATGTCCTCAATCCAGAGGCATCAAAGCCTATTCAGCACCACTCAGCATTTCGCAACCATTTCCCAACTTATTGCAACTTTGTCCTAAATTTCCCCTAAATTTCCTCAATCCATAGGCCAATAAACTGCTATAAAAACTGGCAAAAAATATCAATCTTTGGTGAATCAGCAAACTAGACGGTGAAACGCAGGCTCGATTGCCCCGCGCTCGCTGACCACGACGCGTTAGTAAGTTCGAGAATTCTATTAAGATCTTCAACAGTTATCCTAACGAAGTATACTATACTCCGGCCTTTAGGACCTGTTTAAAGTCTAACGTAGAATCCTCTCGGTTTATGTGCGTACTGAGACGCCTTCCAAAAAGACTCATAACAAAATAATAAATCTCTTATTGAGTTTTATTTTCTCTTCACAACCTGTAATTTTTGTGCAATTGTATCTCGGGTCTTGGAAATAAAAGGGAAGTGAATGTAAGAGTATTTAGTGCGTCAAAGTCTTCTTGAGGAAGCACCTCTATTTACCTTGCTTAAATCCACTTCCTGACAAACCGACATCGATTGCCTACGATTCGATCATCAGCTGAAGTTGTTGAGCAGATTCATTGAAATATATATATATATACACTCCAAGCCGATACTGCTGTACGGTAAGTATAAAAATTAATTCATATCATTGCATTATTCTATTCATTAACTGAGGTGTGGGTTCTCGTAAGGTAGAACTTCATTGCGACAATTCCTTTTTAAATAACAAACTCTTCTAGTATTATATATGTTAGAAGAGAAAAGCCCTGTCAGTCCAAAATCCCTCGTTTAGCCTTTTGGCCGCTACCAATCCAATTAATTAATTCTTCTAATTAATAAATAATAAATATCTTCGGACATAACATATGCTCACTCTATCCTCACGTGTGCAAAACAGGTAAATTTCCCATTGGTCATCCTACAATTTATGTTGGCAATGAATGTGATGAAATTCTTAAAAATAAAAATAATTTTGATCAGATTGAAGGGCTTGCAAAATGTACTATCTTACCACTCCGAGACCTTTTATATCCTATTTTAGCGGCAAGATTACACGGTAAACTCTTATTTGTATTATGCAGAACATGTGCTGAAACAATTAATCAGGGTAACTGTTATTATAATGATATAACTGAGCGTGTATTACATGGTACATGGGTCGTTGACGAAATACGTAAAGCTATCAAAAAAGGCTATAAAGTTTTGAATGTATTAGAAATATGGCAATATGAGATGATTCAATATAACCGCGACACCGCTGTTCGAGGTCTTTTCACTGATGATATTAACACTTTTTCAAAAATTAAACAAGAAGCAAGCGGCTGGCAAAAACAACGTGAAAATAATTTAATTGAACAAAAATTATATCTAGAAAATTATGAAAAAGCTGAAGGCATTAAATTAGAAAGAGAAAAAATAACACATAATCCTGGTTTGCGGTCAGTTGCAAAATTATTTCTTAATTCGTTATGGGGTAAATTTGGGCAGCGTGAAAATCTTACCCAAACTGATATAGTAAATAATCGTGTTAAGCTTATGGAATTACCGACAAATCCTGAGATCGATATCACCGGCTTACATTGTGTTAATAATGATGTTTTGTATATATCATACGTACAAAAAGAGGAAGCACCCGTGTCACACCCTACTACAAATGTTGTCATAGCAGCTTACACAACAGCTCAAGCTCGTTTGAAGTTATATTCTTATCTAGAAAAATTAGGTTCACGCGCTTTATATTGTGACACTGATTCAGTAATTTATATTTCTGATAAAAATAGTACAGATCTTGAAACAGGCAACTATCTGGGCGATTTAACTGATGAGTTAGAAAGCTATGGTACAGGTAGTTACATAAAATCTTTTATTTCTGGTGGCCCGAAATTTTATGCTTACCTTGTACAAAAGCCTGACAGTTCAATAGCTGAAGTATGTAATGTAAAAGGTGTAACCCTGAATTATACAAATAGTAATTATATTAATTATGAAACAATACGCTCGTTGATTACAGGCGAACGTACAGCGCCTACAGTAATTTCGTTTGACGCAATTAAACGAACACTCTTCAACCAAGTTGTTACTCGTCGTGAAACAAAAACAACCCGTATACAAAATGAAAAACGGCGCATCAAAGATGTGTTGCTAACATTACCATTTGGGTATCGAACAAGTGATTAAATAAAAATCTTCAAATACCATAACGCTGTATTTTTTAAATTTTGACTGTGTATTTTTGAGGCGTGCCTATGTTAAAATAATGTAAACATATATTGAAATATTTCAACAAAATAAAAAAAAATATATGCTGTTATAAACAATAACAGAGGGCCTTATTATATTTAATTAAGTTTGCATGGAAAGAATTATTTGCTATGAGCACGTGTATATGTGTCGGCCATCATGCCACGTTGCTAAGTGACGGCGTCAAACATTGGCGTGTGATACACGTGCTGCGTAGCATCAAACATATACCTATCTTTTATCTAGGCATTTATTAGCCGAGGTGTTGTTGTGCTCTCACTCACACAATTTACTGCTTAAGCGCCACGCCTGTAACTGAAAAGATGTCGGAGCATACAAATCTGCGCGTAGCGGCCGTAAATACGGTAACGCGTTCGTGCGCAGCTTCCTTCAGTCTCATTTTCTCGTGTAGCGAGCGCCAGCAACAGGCCCCCCATGCATAGGCCCTGGCTGGGCAAGACTAATCGATCGAAACGCCACTCCGCCAGCGTGAATCGGACTCAGTCCCACCACGCGCCAGCCCCACCACTCTCATTCTCGAGCGTGGTAACACAGCTGCCGCTTACCCGTCGAAAGCTATACCACAGCACCAGCCGCTAGATGGCTCGTCAAGGCCCTTTAGCCAAACTACATCTCGTGCTACGTTATACGCGTGCCCCAATAATTAAAAATTTGGTAATTCGAGGAGACTTACATTATAATTATCAATTGAAATTCAATAATTATATTTTTTAAATACGAATAAAAATTTTTATATTCAAATTCTTTACCCCCACGCATTACCTACCCCCACGCCTTGTGAAACCGCTCTGGCTGACACCAATTTATCCCGACTTTGTGGTGGGGATGGGCGTGGGGTCCGCCAAAGTGGCAGCATTGTACTAATGTGATTTTTTTTTCGTTTTTCCCAGTTTATTTCCATAAAAAGAGCACGGTCATCGAGAATTAACCAAAATTACCTGGCTGAGGGAATCTTACCGATCGAACTTTCCATAATGCCGTACTCCGACGTGCAATTATTGTCACGACACGAAGCTGTTGTAAATGCTGTTGATTAGCCTATGATATATGATAAAGTGACGATTGATACCATGTATGCGAATAATAATGAGAATGTTGGTAAGCAAGAAAAAAACTTATAAATCTGTTAACAATAATAACGATAACAAACTATATACACAAAAAAAAATCATCATGCATTTATATCAACAAGAAATATTAACAAATATAAAATTTTAAAATAAATTAACAAAAAATTTGATTTAATTTCTTAGATATCAAATAAATATAATTTTTATGATAAATATTCTTTTATTTTTAGCAATAGTCGGTTTCATTCGTCTAGAATTCGTTCACATAAACGCAGGACGTGGATCTTTAGGCTCAGAAAGCATCGTACAAGGTGGATTTCGGCTCCAAGTAGTCATCACGAATCACATTATAAACGAGAAGCTGCGAAAAGGCGCACATGTAAGGTTACAAGGACGACGTTTATACGACCGCCGTAAGTAACTCTCTTATCATCATATTTACTCTATATTTTATAGTATAGATATGAAATTATATGGATTCTTTGGGGATTTTTTAGAAGGTGGGATTGACTTTTCAATTGTTGCACGTACTGCGGATATTACAGTTGTAGATGATGGAATCATGAGTGCTTCTGACCTACGGGCCAATCGCCGTACTCCACGGCGTCGTCGAGGAGATAAAAATGCCAACTAATTGAGGATAAGTTCTTATGTTAATGTCACATCAAACGTGACATTATCTATTTTTTCAAAAAATTCATGTTTTTATGTTCTATGTCACTTAAAATGAGACTTGATCACTTTTCATTTTAAAAAATCAAAATTACTTTAATTTATTGTCACTTCAAATGTGACTTTATCTATTTTTCAAAAAAATTCATGTTTGTATGTGTTGAGAATTTGTCAACTCGAGAATTCTCAATTTGAATGACCAGCTGATTGGAAGTCAGGCGGCCATCTTGATGTCGATTCATTATCGACTCAAGGCATTAATCGATACTTCGTTGGTCTATTGACCCAAAATCAACACCCAATTTGACTAGCAACTTCCTAGCACTTTTGTCTTCCCCATCTCGCGATTCTTTGCTTTTCTTTCGTTCAAAGCACACGCGTTTTTTCGTAAGCCATTCTGTTTCAGAAATCATAAGTCAATTAGTTCAAATATTAGTGATAAACTACACTAGTGAATCAATCATCGTCAGCCTGGCATCCTCAAAAGTGGAGTTACAACCCATTTGTGATTCAAAGGTGTCAAATTCAGTGCATTTTACGCAGGTTAACCACCACGTGCACATTTATCCTTCTGAGAGAGTACGGTGTACTTCTCAGAGAATTCAGACTTCATAAGACATTCACTCAGTGAAGTCAAAGAACATTCAAGACAATTATCTTTGTGAATCAATGTACGTTGTGTTTGTGGTTTGAATAAAGCAAAAGAAAACCATTAATTCTCGAGTCACCACTCAATTGGCGTCACCTGAAAGCGTCCACTAGTCAATTAGAGACTAGGCATTACCCGCTTAGGTAGTCAAAACATTGACAGGGTTCGATTTCCGGTTACTCATTATTAAATTTCGTCGAATTCGTTACAGTATGTTCTATGTCACTTAGAATGTGACTTGATTACTTTTCATTTTAAAAAATGAAAATTTCTCTAATTTCTTGTTACTTCGTATATGACTTCATCTATTTTTTTAAAAAAATTCATGTTTCTTTGTATTACGTCACTTAGAGTGTGACTTAATTACTTTTCATTTCAAAAAATGAAAGTGATTTGAATTTTTTGACATAAAATATCGTTTCATTTTCTTTTTTCTTAAGAAATTTGAATTTGTGCGGTAATTATGTCTTTTAGCTTACAACTCGCGGAGGGGGGTGACCTTAGAATAGGTCATTTTTTGGGCTATTCTGAGAACGCTGATGTAGTTTTTTAAGTGCGCTCGTGCCTCTTTCAATTTTTTTTTTGTGTTAAAAATTGATGATTTTTACTTCTCAGTTTTACTCATTATATTCATTCTTCATCTTCTAACATGTCTTTACCATGCGTTGTGAGGCGTTCCGCACATTTGTAAACACAGTCGATCACTGTTTACATTTTACTAGTGGAGGCGCGGACGTAAGTTAATCTCAGATAGAGGAAGGAATTCCTCTATCTTTGAATTTTTATTATTAATTTAGGGATCGTTCAGAAGGACTTGATTCTTCTGACCCTTTCTTGCAGAATGACTTTTCCTTGGACAAAAATCAAAGTAGATGTTCACCTTACCTTTGTGATGTTTATTATCCCACACAGCAAAGATGGATTTCGAAAGAATGGATGTAGGTGTATGACCTTGATGCTCCCTTGAATACTTAAACACTTAATTATTATAAGAGTTTTCTTTTTAAGGTGTCACTTTCCTCAAAACTTATTAACTAGGTCTACAGAAATAAAGGTTCTCAGCAATGATGATTTCCCAATAACTGTCTTTTATTGATTATAAGTTCCCAATAACAATATGTATTTATTAATATATGCACAATGATCAAAACAAAAAAAAAAGAAGAAGTTGATAATTTCACAAAATAGGCTTACTTGTTATAGATATATATTTAAACACTTTTTAATTTTATTTTAATGTTAAGGTTGTGACGAGTTAACTCTGAGACGTCGTTGATTAAACTGACGTCATAAGATTCTCGCGACGCTAAGTACGCGGGCCGTCTTGACTAATCTCTGGTCAGTGACGAAAAAAAGCCCAGATAAAAATTGTTTAGTCTACAGGTAGACTCGGTACTTGGTCTAAGTCGCCGGGGGTTTCCAGGAAGACCGGAACGATAAAGCATCGTAAGCGCTTCCGATTTCAGCGTTTCATTTAAAAAGTACTTACAACGTAATTGTTTATTTAAATATAGCTACTACTTTGTAAGGTAGCTAAATAAAAACGGTTTCTCAGCTTAGTCAACTTGAGAAACTAAAATTTAAACAAAATGAATTTTTACATTAAGCAAGGGCTTCGGGTTTCCGCATGGGAAATGAATTTTCTCATGAGAGAACGCGAAACTCAATTTCCGTCGAATGAGAAAGTTATTTTGTCAGTGTATCGGTAAGCTAAGTATGCGTTTATTTTGTTTTACCAAAAATAAAACGAAATATATATATATATATATATATGGGAGGAAGAAAAAAGAAATCAACAAAAAAAATTGCAAGCATAAAGTCGGACATAACAGCATGATCTCCATTACCATATAACATATAGCTCAGTACTACACGATCATGATTATGGTAATGTATTAAATTCTTCTAATTCGTCGTTGTATAACCTATCAATTGCATGTAACAGTAGTAATACAACCATTAGAAATATCTTAGATGATTCTTTTAATGATAATAATTCACCAGATATTATCGATTCCACAACAATTCTTAATTTATCAATGCAAAACAGTGTTATGCAGGATATCAATGATTTGATGATGCATGATCATTTTCATGATACTGTGAAATATAAGATCAAGACAACTTATATTAAGAAAGAAAGTTTATTAAAATGACAAATTGAAAAATACAGAATCTAATATGGCGTCTAATCTGTGCTAGTCTCAGTCACAAACCGGAGATAAACAAACGCTTCCCTCGTTGCTATGAACAATCTAATCGTCAAGCAATCGTCGTTAAATAACAAACTGTCGTTTGTGAATCTATCAATAGATGGACACACACGCATATTTTACACTTCTCCCGATCTTCTAAAAATTGCCTCCTGGCAATATCTAACTGTTAGGTAAAAATATTGGATTAGGCTGAGATAAAATAAACATTCAAAGTCTGAATTAACTTGTTCATAAATAATTTTAAAGAAATAAATTCAATCATTCTTCAGCCTAGATTCCAATATTGCCGCTTTCCAACGCTGCCTGCATAAAAATAAATGAAACAAATTATTCTGGAGGGGAAATCCTGCGGGGGGTAAAAACCTCCAAAACAGGCCAAAATAATCTAAACTAACTGAAAACGTGACTTTATACAATTCAAAGATCTTAAAAATTAAAAGTCCGTCAGTCAAAATTTTAAAATAATGATTTCCTCTTTTTCTTCCTCTTTTTCCATTGAAAAGAATCCAGAAATGAAATGAAAATCCATGAGTTGGAAATGCCAAGAATCTGGGAGGTCATATCAAGGGAGATCTAAACAGATTTTTACAATTACTGCAGCATCAAAGTAATTAGTAATTTTTTTTAATTGAATTCAAGAGCCCTTCTGTCTTTTTTTTCCTTCTTATTTAATTGAATGGTCTCACTCCTTGGAGTATATTTCTCCAAACAAATTACCGACAACGCATCCTATTTATGAAATCAGACTCTAAAAATCTCAATAATAATAATCACAAATGATTCACCTTGCAAAGAATTTTCAAAAATAAGTTCAATAGCTTCTGCTCACTGTGCAAACTGAATTATTAAAAATTGGGCTCACAGTTACGCATACTATCCGAACAAGTAGGATACCATGGACATCTAGTACCTCACTTTGCTTCACCTTGGCCAAATAATGAAGAAAAGGATTCCGGCACGATGACTCCAACCGTGTATATCCCAGAAGAGTCAAAATAATCAATCATCATCATCATAAGGAGCGAGTCTATTCATATAAACAGCTTTCAAACGACCATCAGGAATTTTCTGAATTCTAAAAACAACATCATTTAATTTATTTTTAATAATATATGGACCTTTCCAATCTGATTGAAGTATAGGACATTTCCCGTTAACTCTTTAAGGAAAATAAAACCAAACCTTTTGACCTACGTCAAAAGAAAGAATATGAGATTTTAAATTATAAGTAGATTTAAGTTTGCCGGATTTATTTTCTAAATTACAACGTACATAATCATGAGAAAACTGTAATTTTTTTCGAAGATCAAAAACATATCCACCTGTAGAATTATTTTCAGAAATGTTTTCTGAAGGAGAAATTCCACGAAGAAAATCTAAAGGTAACCTTAATTCACGACCTAACATTAACAATGCTGGAGAAAATCCTGTAGTCTCATGTCTAGAAGAACGATAGGCTAACAAAAATGGAGAAATCCAACGATCCCAACCTTTTCGATTTTTATTAATAAATTTTGATAAATATTGAAGAATAGTCCTATGCAACCTTTCAACTAAACCATTAGATTGAGGATGAAGAGGTGTAGTTCTAGTCTTTTTGATTCCAAAAAGATTCATAACCTCTTTGAAGATTTCTGATTCAAATTCTCTACCTTGATCAGGATAAATTTCTAAAGGAACACCATATCTACAAAATATTTGAGAAACTAGAGCTTCAGCAATAGTAGAAGCTTGATGATTAGAAAGAGGAATTGCTTCAGGCCGTCTAGTAAAATAATCAGTAACAACTAAAAGAAATTTATTTCCAGAAGAAGTTTTAGTGAGAGGACAAGAATATCTATTGCAACTCTTTCAAAAGGAGAACAAACATTATAAATTTGAAGAGAGCCACATGATTTCTTATGAGGACCTTTTTTAGCAAAACAAACCTTACACTTCTTACACCAAATATCAACATCTTGTTCTTGAGAGTAGACCAAAAAAATCTTTGACGAATTTCAGAAATTGTCTTATTAATACCGAAATGTCCACCAGAAGGAGAATTATGAGCTTCAGAAATTATTCCATTAACTTTAGCTCAAGAAACAACAACCTGAAAAACAATATAAGAAAGATTAGGAGCTTCCCAACGTTCAACTAAAATGCCATTTTTCAATTCTAAAGAATTCCAATAAAGTAAATAAAGTTTGAAAGTTGAATCTAAATGAGAAACATCACTAAATTCAGGAATTTTATTTTCCTTTTTGAACTTAATTATTAAATTCAAAATACTATCATCATTCAGAAATTTAATCCAATCTGAATTATTTTTAATTTCACAAATAGTACGGAAAATATTTTTATTAAAGAAACATTCTTCGATCGCATTCATTTCTTACAGTTACATGGACGCCGAGATGAAGCATCAGCATTACCATGACTTTGACCTGGTCTATGATCAACCTCAAAATCATATTGGAATAAAATTTCTAACCAATGAGCAACTTGATCTTTGGGATTCTTAAAAGGAAGTAACCAACTAAGAGTAGCATAATCAGTTTTGATCGTAAATCGTTTACCGAGAAGAAAATGACGAAAATGTTCAACCGAAATAACAACAGCTAATAATTCTTTTCTAGGAACACAATAATTCCGTTCACAACTGTTTAAAGTCTTACTAAAATATGCAATAACTTTTTCTTGATAAATAATTTCACCATTTTTATCAATTGGAATTTTCTGTAATAAAACAGCTCCTATTTCAACATTAGAAGCATCAGTATCGAGAATAAATGGATAATTAGGATCAGGATAACCTAAAATAGGTGTAGTAGTTAAAATTTGTTTTAATTTTTGAAAAGTTTGAAGAGCAATATCATCCCAAATAAAATCTCTTTTCTCTTCACTAATTAAATAAAGAGGTTTTGCTAAAGTAGCAAAATCTTTGATAAATTTCCTATGATATGAGCAAAGTCCAAGAAAACTTCTAAGTTCAGTTTTATTTTTTGGAATAGGCCAATTAATAATGGCAGAAATCTTTTCAGGAGAACTTTTTAATCCTTCACCAGAAACAATATGGCCTAAAATGACAACCTCTTTTCGGAAAAATATACATTTCTTAGCATTGATTTTAAGTCCTGATTGTAAAAGTCTCTGGAAAACATTCTGAAGATGAATAAAATGTTCATTAAGACTCTTACTGAAAATAATAATATCATCTAAATATACTAAACAAATTTTGCCGATGAGACCTTGTAAAACTATGTTCATAAGTTCTACATAGGTGGCCGGAGCATTACATAAACCAAAAGGAAGAACTTTGAATTGCCGAAGTTCACTTCCAATACAAAAAGCTGTTTTCTCGCGATCTTCAGGAGCAACTTCAACTTGCCAATAACCACTTTTTAGACCAATGGTCGAAAACCATTGAGCACCAAAACCTATATTCAAAATATCTTCTTGATGAGGAATTGGAGTGGAATCGTTAACTGTAACATCATTTAATTTGCAATAATCAACACAAAATCCCATTTCACCAGCTTTTTCAGGAACGAGAACAACAGAAGAAGCCCATGGACCATGACAAGGTTCAATTGCATCCTGTTGTTTCATTTCTTCCACAACAGTATCAACTTTTTCCCTATAATGCAAAGGAATACGACGTGGAGCTTGTTTAATAGGAAGAGCATTTTCAACATTAATCTTATGTTGTAAAATTTTACACTTCTCAATATCAAAACAATTTTTTGAACAAATATTTATGTTTTTAAAGAGTAATGTTTTAAAACGTAAACCATTTGTCTCATTAAATAACTTCGAAGATCTTTGAAACAAATCTAAAACAAATCCAGGAAGAATATTTAAATCGAGAGAAACCTTATTAATTAAAACAACTTTATTATTAGAAAGAAATTTTTTATGAAGAATTTCCTTAGACTCACCAAACAAACCTGATTCAACCAAGAAATCTATTCCCAAAATACATTCTTCACGAATTTGAGCGAAGACAGCCTCTAAACTTATCCTGATATTTGAAATTTTAATTTCTACAGTCTCAAGAAAATCAAAATTAAATTTATTACCAAAAACTGTAAAAATAGAGAGAGAAGAATTATTTGCTCTAAATGAGTTCTTATTAGAGAGAAAAGAATCAACAACCGTGATATCAGCAGCAGTATCGACTAACATGTCACATTTTTTACCATTAATTTTACCTTTAAGTATCCGTAAAGGTTCAAATAAAGAATCTTCGAAGAGCTAACTAAATGCTGACTTAATTCTGACAAAATTTTTTTTTGGAAGAATTTTCATTTGAAGAATTGTTATTATTTGGAGAATTATCTGTCAAACTAGCTTGAACAGCTTGAAGAACGTTACATGTATTTCTTGAATGGCCTTTCTGTCCACAAACCCAACACTGAAAACCTTGAAAAGAATTTCCATTATCAAATGTCCTGAAATTTTTTTTAGAAAAATTAAAATTATTATTTTGGACATTTCTTTTATTATTTCTAAAATTAGTATTATTAAATTTTTCATAAAAATTCGAAGTTTTATCATTTTTATGATCATTATTTTTATCAAGTTGATCATTTTTATTAATTTCTTGATTTCCAAAACATAACTTATCAATCGACTCTAATTCAACTGCTCGTTGAGTTGCCGATTAAAGAAATTCTAACCTTTTAGACCGTAAAGAATATTGTAACTTCGGATTATGCAATCCTGCAATAAATTGCAATCTGGCCATTCGCTTTCTTTGTTCGCCAGAAACTCCAGGATACGCATTTTTGACTAACTTATCCAAATCATTGGAAAAATCAGTCAAACTTTCATTTTTATTTTGATTCCTAGCTTGGAAAGGACTGAAGTAAGCTCTGGAAAATTGAGCTTCACCAAAACGATTTTCTAACAATTTCAATAAAATAGAAAAATTTCTCAAATCCTCTAAACTCGAATTTTCTAAAATTTCCAGAGCTATGTCCTTCAAACAGGACACTAAAATCGAAGCTTTAACTTCATTCGACCAATTATGTAAACGACTGATGGTCTCAAATTGACGTGAGTAACTCTCCCACGTCTGAGAACCATCATATTTTGCCAGTTTCGCGAAATTTGACGAATTTCCGGCGGAAGATGAAGAGACCGATTCAATTAAATGTGAAGGAATGTTTGGATCAACAATTCCTGAAAAATTATAACTATTAATAATTAAATTTTGATTTATATTATTATTATTACTCGAATTATTTTTATCATTATTCCTATTATCAATATTATTAGTATTATTATTATTATTAGAGATAGAAAAGAAAGATCTTATCTCTCCCATGAAATTTTGTAATAATCTATTCATCTCCAATTTATTTTGAGAAACCTGCTCTCCCAATCGATTCATCCGCATTTCAAATGCTAATAATCCACCATTTGATGATGAAGAATTATCATCATGAATGCAATCTTCAAATCGCGTCCTCCGAGTTTCCCTCCGCGTTTGATTGCGATTTGGTGTTCTTGGCATTCATCCAGAAACCTAAAAAATTTCACTAATTTAATAACTAATTCACTACAAATTAATTCGTCAAGTGAGACGAATCACTTGTGACACCAAATGTAAAATATCAGATCAAGACAACTTATATTAAGAAAGAAAGTTTAATCAAATGACAGATTCAAAATACAGAATCTAATATGACTTCTAATCTGTGCTAGTCTCAGTCACAAACCGGAGATAGCCAAACTCTCCTCTCTTTGCTATAAACAATCTAATCGTCAAGCAATCGTCGTTAACTAACAAACTGTCGTTTGTCAATCCATCAATAGATGGACACACACGCATATTTTACAATACTATTTTAAATTCTTCTCCTCCATCTTGGCGTGATACATCGATTGATAATGTTAGTAAGAATCGTACAACTATTGGCAATATCTTAGATAATTCTTCTGATGATAATAATTCATCTTTATCGAATAGTACTAGGCAAAATGTAAATAGATTATTAAACGCTCACAATAAAAACCATATGGAACATTATATCGGTAAAATGGATATTATTCATATTTATTTTTATGCAAACCCCTTTGCTGTCGAAAAAGTTCACAATAGAGGCAATTCTTTCAGTGATTGTTGTCATCATGGAGAAGTAAAAATTTCATGTTCACCAAATCCTCCAATATTTTTAAGATCTTTATTTGAAGGTACCCATAAAAAATCGACAAACTTCTTTTAACAGATTCGTCAACTTAATAATTTATTTTCTTTTGTTTCATTCAATCCCAATTCAATAAATTTTAATAATCAACGTCATGGTCCTCATTGTTTCAAAATACAAGGGCATATCTATCATCAAATTAATACATCATTATATCCAAGTTCAAATGACTGTCCTACATTCGGTCAGCTGTTTATTAATGATGGAGATCAAGAAGTCAATTTTCGATCTCAGAATAATCTACAATGTGATATTGAAATTCTAAATGAACTTGATACTTTCATGAGACAACATAATGTTTTTGCTCAATCTTATATTGTGATGAAAGAATTAATAGAAGATGAAAAAAATAAAAATAATAATGTAGAACCAGAGCTATCATTAACATTTACATTAAAACCAGGTGTAGACACAAGACGTTATGATCTCCAAAAAGAAAACGAAATCGCTGATGTTCTTTCAACAACCGCAAATGGCGACATACCAGAATCTTATGATTCAATTGTGAATAAAAATACAAATACATTACAATATGTATCTTCAATGGATCCTAATGTTAAACCTTGGACGTATCCGTTATTTTTTCCTTTTGGGACTCAAGGTTGGACTCCGAATATTCGTCGTCAAAATAGAACTAATCGTGTTACCAGAAATGATTATTACGAATTTCTTATCGCTATTCGTGATGAATTTGACGTTTTATTAACGGGCCGTCGATTATTCCAACAATGGATAGTTGATGCTTATGTGAAGGTTGAAAAAGACGAAACGTATTATCTTAGAAATAATCAACATCAAATATGTGCAGAATCATATCAAAGTTTAATAGATTATTTAAATAATCGCGTTGAACAGAGTAATGGAAATGTAGGTAAAATGGTAATTCTTCCATCTTCATTTGAAGGATCACCTCGCAATATGGTACAACGTTATCAAGATGCAATGGCGATAGTACACAAATTTGGTAAACAAGATCTTTTCATGACAATGACCTTTAATCCTAATTGGCGTGGAATTCAAGAAAATTTGATGCCGGGACAGAGTCCTTTAGATAGACCAGATATTGTCACACGAGTTTTCGATATTGAGAAGAATGAACTTATGAATCTCATAATAAAGAAACATCATTTTAGTGAAGCTTATGTTTTCGTTATTAAATTCCAAAAATGTGGATTACCTTATGTTTATATGTTAATAACATTAGAAAATAATTTCAAAATAACTACCCCAGAAGTAGTTAACAAATACATTTGTGCTGAAATTCCCGACCAAACTACGGATCCGATTCTTTATAATATTGTAACTAAAAAAATGATACACGGGCTATGTGGTAATTAGTGTTTAGTCAATCGAAAATATTCTAAAAACTTTCCTAAAGAATATCGAGATGAAACAACAATGGATGCAGACGAATACCCTTATTATAAGCGTAGAAATAATGGAATTGTATTTACACGTCAGGGTACTACAGTTAATAATCAACATGTTGTACTATATAATAAAGAGCTTTTACCAATAATTAGTTGTCATATTAATGTAGAAGAAGTTTCCTTTGTAACATCGGTTAAATATTTATATATATATATATGTTTTTAAAGGACATGACCGTGCACTTATGACAGTCAGTAGTAGTAATGATAACGACGATACCACTGTTAATTATGACAAAATCACAAACCACATAGAATCACGATATGTTGGTCCAACTAAAGCTGTTTGGCGAATGTTATTAGAATCATTACACAATGAAAGCCATTTTATTACACGTTTAGCGTTACATTTACTAAATCAACAAAGCATTACTTTCCAAAATCATTCGAATCATAATCAACTCATAGATGCCATGAGAAAAAACTTTACATTAATGTCTTACTTTGAATTAAATCAACAAGATCCACAAGCTAGAAACTATTTATACATAAAAATTCCATTTCATGATGTTTTTAAGAAAACAAATTATCATTATAGGTGGGAAAAACGTCAAAAACAATTCAATGTTATAGGTCGAATGTATTCTATTAGTCCAACGCAAGTTGAACTATGTCATTTACGATTACTATTACTAACAGTCAAAGGAGCAACCAGTTTTAAAAATTTGAAAACAGTCAATGGAACTGAATATAGTACCTATGTTGAAACCTGTTTAGCTTAAGGTCTTATCGCAGATGATGAAGAATGGAAACGGGGTTTAAATGAAGCAGAGGGATGGATTATACCATCACAATTACGTCATTTATTCATACGTATATTATTACATTGTAACCAAATGAATCCAGAAAACTTGTGGGAAGAATTTAAGGAAGCACTCTCAGAAGATTACATACACAAATTTGGAGAAATAAATGGAATTAGGAAGTTTTCTGTTTTCATTAATTCAGAATTTCAATTCCTGATATGTTACTCATCACTGATGAAAAACTCTAATGTAGAAAACATTGATGATGAAACATTTCACAGAACCAACGATGGTACTGAAATCTACAACAAATTGAATGAAAAACAAAAAGAGATAGTTATTTTTGTTTTTAATAGAATTAATATTCAGAATACTGTTGATCGAAATTATGATGATAACAATTGTCATTGTATCTTCATAGATGGACCCGGAGGATCTGAAAAAACTTTCCTATACATAACTTTATATCATTTACTCAAGGCTAGAAAGAAAAAAATTTGCACTACAGCTTATACCGGTATTGCAGCTACTTAGCTTCTAAATGGAAAAACATCTCATAAAACATTCGGTTTACCTGTTCCATTATTTTCAGATTCAGTTTCAAATTTTAAACCCAATTCAAAGCAAGGTGAATACTTGAAAAACATTGATGTTGTCATATGGGATGAAGCTCCAATGGCCCCAAAACATGCTTTAGAAGTAGCGGATCAAATTTTACATGATATAATGAACAATGATTTACAGTTTGGTGGAAAAATAATGATTTTATGTGGTGACTTTCGACAATTACTTCCAGTGATGAAAAACGCAACTCCGAGCGAATCGGTAAGTTTATCAATTAAGTTCAGGCCCTTATGGCAATGGTTTAGAATATTTCCACTCACACAAAATATGCGTGCGTTACCAAGCGAAATTGAATTTGCAAAATTTTTATTAAATGTAGGAGATGGAATTCTTAATGATTCTACTGATAACTTATGTCTTCCTCAAGAATGTCATACATTAACATCTGATAATATCGTTAATGATGTATATGGTTCATAAATAAAAAACAAAAAATTTAATAAGTTATCACAATATGCTATTTTATCTGCTAGGAATGTTGACGTTAACAGAATCAACAAAGAAGTCGTACAATAGCATTTGATTTAATAGTAACACAAATTCTGACAAATTTTTCGTTTATCTCTCATACATGATATTTTAGCAAAAATTGCTAATTAAATTATTAAAAAATAAAAAATCACAATTTGTTACACAACATGGCGTTACAATTTACTCATGATACTTATTGTCAGGTCCGACATAGCGCGCGAGGCGCGCAAATGATGTCCTAGTACGCAAAAATCGAAGTAAAAAGTAGCAGAATTAAAAACTACACGAAAATATCAAGTGACAGGATCGAAAAGAGTAAAAGCGAAACGTGTTGACGCAGTCATTGCAACACTGAATGATGAATTTATTGTTTTTCTGTCAAAAAGATTAACTAAAGCATTGAAAGACGACACTGGATACAACACCTTGATCGACTTTATAAGGAAAAATAACTTATCACTTCAATGCATTGGTGGAGATTGGAATAATTTTGAATTTATTGGAACAAATGAAGACAACACCTCTGAAGATTCCATGACACAAGACGCCGAATGGGCAGGAAGTGGATATTTTGAGGAAATGATGTAAAAATTCATTCAATTATATGTTTTGTCAATTATGAAATAAAATTTGTTTAATTGCAGTTAAAACTCTAATTTTTTTAGCTCAACTTTTTCCTTAAGGTAAGATTTATGCATTAAATTAATTTACTCGTGCAAAATGAAGTATCAAGAATAATTTTGATAATAGAATAAAAGTATATAAGTCAAGTAAGATACACATCTAGACTATTTAAATTAAACATGAGCATCATGAAACTTTTTAACTTATTGAAATAAATATGTGGACCAATAATTAGTGATTCCTTATATTAATTTCATCTTTCCTTGTCAGCTAACAGTGCCGAAAGAGTTTCAAAAAATGGCACGGTATCTTCGTTTTTACTTGTGCTAGTTGGGGTATCATATTGAAACGTACATAGTTTACCAGCGTGTTCGTTATGTACAAATTAATAAATGTAGGTTTTTAAATATTCTTAAAATAACTTTAAGGAAAAATATGTAATGTAATATTTTATAACACATAATAGGGCTTATTTGATTCAAGAAACTTTTTACCCGCTACAACAGCAGCGCCGCCTCGATCGGCAACAATTACGGACTACAGATCAATACGGTGCTATATAGCGGGGAAATCAACAACTATACTCGCGGTCGGTGAATTACCGACACAGCCGGTAAAAACAGGAGGTGGTTGGTTTGGAAACCCCCCTTTATTCACTACGTCTGATATTTCTTTCACCCCATAGTATGATGTTTGTATTTTTCTTCAGTTCGATCATTCCTCGAACGTTGCTTTCTAGAATTATCAGATTCTAGATTTGTCTTACTGCATTGTGTACATGATCATCATGTAATTATTGTAATCTCAACTCATCTGATCCGAGAATTCGTATAATTGCATGGCACTCACGATCATCTTCTAATCGCTGACTCTTGAAAGCATCAGATTTAGTAGCTCGTGATGTCTTTTTTTGCGTCTTTCATATTTCTCGAATGATAAGATATTCTTTTTGGCGTTTTTATGTAGTTCTTAATTTATTTCAATTGTTTTGTACAAAAGGATATAGTAGAACTTGTTCTACCCAGCCAACACGGATCTTCAACTATCTATATAAATATCGATTATGTCAACCAGATCGATTCATTTTCTGATCATCAAATTAGTATCAAATGTAGCGAATTCGTTGGCAGTAATAAATTTGTCAATCGATTATGCGGCCGAATAATATTATTTTGCGGATGCTTTGTTTACCTATTGTGTTAGGTATTTTTTCTTCTATCACGTGTATACTGGATACACTCAGATAGCTGACCGCAGCCCGGTAGTGAACAGTGAAGTACTGGATAAAAACTTTATCCCGGGTGATTCGCAAGGTTCAGTAGATAAGGACATCAAAAAGTACGACCTATGTATAATTGTAATTTTCAATCTATTTTTTTATACAGTTGTGTAGAGAACATCTATGTACAAATAAAACCTAAACATGATGATTTGTAGAAAAAAACAAATTCATATGACTCACAACAGGCATCGATATATATGTACAAATATATTAATTTCTGAAGAACATAGGCTGTGGGTGGCGATAGGCGATCCAAGGTCGTCGAGTAAATGAACTGCGCCAAGAAGCAATTCGCTCGCCACGTCGTCCAAAGATCGCTCGTTTCACTTGTTTCTTTGTATTCGATTATAAATCCAATTAATTTAATGAACCTAAATATAATTTTAATATTTCCTCTCGTACGTTCCGCTTCGCGACGTCGCGAGAGCTGCACATTAAATTCCGACGGTAAGTGAACATACCTGGTTGTATTTCTATTACATTACCTTCAAGGTCGTTGGCAGACACAGTTAATTAGGCCGAGAACCTTGAATAAATAAATTAACTGAAACGTAGAGAAAAGATATCTTACCTGAAGAGAACCTCATCCTCATTTCCCCAATTCTTATTATCATCTTGTGTTCTGGCAATTTTCCGCCAGAACGTTTCAATACACGTACGAACACAGTGCTAACAAGTATCGGCGGCAACCGGTGTCTACTGACAACGACAATAACTATTAGAGAATACAGACAAATACTGATCAATATACCCGAAACTCAGCGTTTTAGAAGCTACTAGCTTCTTCGGAAGGAATATCAACGCCTTGGAATTAATTAGACTAGTCTAATTATTGAAGAGGAGTTGGCAGGAGAAACCTTGAGTTGTTTATGCATTTGGTACGAAGAAAAATGTCAGGCTATAGATGAGATAGAGTGTTCCTTTTGATACTGCTGAGTTCTCTATGTAGGTCTGATGAGTTGTCCTCTGAGTTAAATGTGTTACACGATCAAGCGCAGGTTGAGTTATCTGCTGGAGTACTCAAATCATCGTAAACGGCTCATTTACATGTAGATTGTCTACACAATCAACATGAGTGTGGGTCGTCTGAGTTGAGTTATCTGCACTTTTCACAACTATTACAGGCTAGTACGTAAAAAAATGAGTTGAAACAAATTCTACAAGATCCTTGATGATCTTGGGCTGAGTTGAAGACGAACTGCTGCTTATGAGTTGTCTGACTTTTCTTTTAATGTCCTTAGATTCATGACTTTGAAAACGTTGAAATTACGTAATGCGAAATACGTCCTTAAAATCACTATTCTGCGTATGAAAATTTTGGAGGGACCGTCCTCAAAAGCACCTCGAGTCCTCAAAAACACCTACACGACCTGGAAAACATCCCCAGAAACACCATCCTCTGAAATTGTCCATATCAAAATATTTAGAAAGACCTTACAAAAGACTATTACAAGGTCAAGGTCAAAGGAGAGTGTACACATAAAACTATAATCTTCCGTCTTTTTTATATCTCAAAGTATTCAATAAAGGAAATTTTTAAGGGAAAGTAAAACATCGCTTATCGCCACGCTAGAGAATGATGCGTATGATACTCTACACGTGACGGAAGGTAGATAAAAAAAAAATACCTCTCATGTACTTGAGGAATTATGTATTTTGTTATTGATACAATGCATAGGATCGTATATAATGTATCTTGATACAAACATATTTTCTTATCTGTATATGGGTTTGTTTTTCAACTTGCAGATTACAATATGACTGTCTTCCACGAATTGATCTCCACTTCAACTGATATTTAGTGCTAGAATTATTTTCAGCACGTAATAGTATAAATCTTAGATACAAATTTTATTGAGTGCGTAACTTTATGATTGATGAAATAAAAGAATAATTTTTGTACGAAAATGTGTACATGCATTTTTTTATGACAACAAGAAATTACGATCCTTTCGTGAAAATTTCATGAGTCTTAACTTTTTTCCTTTTCTTATCAAAGTAAGTTATCAAAATTCGATGACAAATATTTACTTAAGTTTTAATGCATTATTTGTCTACGAGGTGATTTCAGAGTATTCTGTCCAATTCATAGCAAGCATGAAAGGGCTCTTCAGATTGTATAGTGAATTCGTGTGTTACTTTTCAAAACTTCTACAATTTTAACTAAACTCAGGTAATTACAGGTTACTGGCTCATTGCCTATAATGGAAAACTCTTTTCTGTGATTTTTCATTTCCGCATATTTGTATAGTCGAAAGTATGGGTGCAAATGAAAATAAGTGTAATAGAAAATCTTACTGACCATTTCTAAAAAGAGCCTTTTTTTGCAAAATTATGTGGGGATTCCGCAGGAATCATTCATAGGCAGAGGAAAACGCGTCGTTATGATCTTTTGTTATAAAAAATTTTTGCCTGCTCGAACCCGCGCTTTTCTATGTATAACTTTGTCAAATATGCAAAAATTGACAATAATATAGTATTGCATTGCCTATTCAATATTATTACACAATTATTTCCAATCGATCTCATGATGACTTCTAACCCTACCATTAATAATAAAAAAAAAATTTTAGGACAGTTTCATCTTTTCGACAAGAAGCTATGTAGTAGAACAGAAAAAAAAATGACAGTCGAATTTTTTGATGTAATGCGAAGTTATTGATTGAAATGTACGGGCGCAAGCAAGCCAAAATTAGTTGTAACCAAGGATTACTGTGACGCGTTCCTTCCTTCTGACTGGAATAGCTTTCTTTGAAATCCTAGCGTGATTTTATATCAGAAAAACCTTGATTTACTATGGAAGTGTAAAGTACTAATTGAATTGCATCCTTTACAAGTTTATTAAGCAATTATATCCAATTGTTACTAACGATAATATATTAAATCAATTTAATTACATTTAATCGTATTTACTGTAACATGATTACAATTGATACATGAAAGACATCTATCTTACCATTACTGGAGTTCTTACAACGATTGCGCTAGTTTTTGACCAGTTCTCATGTATAGAGCATCAATAGAACTCCTGTACTATTCTAAAAAAGCAGAATGACTATTTTTAGTTTCAAGTGTGTCCTTGCTTTTGATGGAGATGTTTATTCGAGGATTTGTAAGAATACAAAAACGTTTTTTATTCTGTGACACAAACGGTGTACGGTTCGGAATCTTTTTTCTTTCTGATAAAATCCTCTATAAATTTTCATCATCGGTTTATTCTGATTATGTACTATTATAAAAATGAAATTGCATGAGTAGCTGTGTTGCGCATAAACAGAAAACTAATTGATAATTGAAAAACAAAATTGAAGGCCACAAGGGGTATCACTACGTGTCCGACAAATCATCTTCAAATGTGAAATTTACTTTTCTATTTATTTGTTTAAGGCTTCTTACTATCAGAGAGGAAAGACACCGTTATTGACGAGGTCAATTTATATGATTATTTTTTTACTTATCAATTGCCCCTGAATCTATAACATAGGTCAAACTGATGTGAAAAATAATCAGGAAGAAAGAAAATAGTTTGTTATTATCCCATTAAAGCAAGAAATACTTTATTATCAACTCAGAGAACGATTTTTGTTCCTGGCAATTAATCCTGACCACTATTTATTCGTTCATAGATGTAATAGTGACATCACGAGCATCTGCTGATTGGGACTCACTGCCATCTGTAAAAAGAATAAATGATTTCTCATGAGTCATATATCGATGCAAATTTTAGGCTACTGAAAATTAAAAATCTCCTTAATCTATTGTTCATTGTAGACTTGAGTGAAAAAGCTAAGTTGTGTATAAAATAACAGTGAATTCCTTCTCATGAAGATAGATCGTTGAAATTACGAAATTCCTCTAAATACAACATGAAAATTACGCTTTCTCATCCTGGTTTCGAGATATGACCATTGCTTGCAAAAAAAAAGGTCATTCATTGAAAAATGACCAACAAATGACAATAGTATAGAGCAACTTTGGTGAACCCCAGTCCTATCCCTACCACGGAGTAAAGATGAATTTGTGTCTGTCGAAGCCGTGCGACAGGCAGTGGAAGTAGTCGCGTATCGCGTAGTAGTGGTATATGTTTACATATCTAGAAATAATTATGTCAATGATATCGCAGTATGAATAGAATTTTCAATGTAATCAGCCAGCTTTTTGATTATAAGAAATACAATAAGTACTTAAATGACAAGAAATTGTTTTGATATTCATGTATTATTGACGCAAGAGCCTTATATTGCAATTGAAAGCCTGAAATGCATTGAAGAGCATCGACGTGCCATCCAACGTAAAAAAATATAACGCGTGACTCAACGGGTATGCTGGCAGTGTCTGTGTGCAGTCTATTGTTCAGGCGTAAGTAGTGGGAGGTGATGTGTAGTGGGACTTATGCCGTCGCTGCGAGCTGTCTGAATGCAGTTTTTAGCGTTCACACTAGCCAGGTGAGGGCTTATAAAGGAGTGGTGTGTTATTGCCGCTCCGTCAAAGATGTTTCCACGGTCCGATGGAGGCTTTTTTTCTGCCAATGAGCGGCGTCTGTACGAGTTGTGCACAAACGCTTTTGCATATTTATAACGGTTGTGCGCAGACTATTGATTGTGGCACAGATACGTACGTGTCTTGAGGAGATGATTTCATTTTTCTCATAAACAGTTCATTTAATTATTTATTCTATTGTTGCACATACTTTTACATTTTTATAAACGTATAATATGACATATCCTCATTTCTACATGAACATGTAGATGATTATTGTTACATATATTTTTATAAGTGTAAAATATTACATACTTTTAGTTCTACATAAACATATTTGATGATATTTTATCCCTTTAACCACAAAATCATTTTTAACATATGTAATACTATTTTTTTTTATAAAAGCTTTTATAACATTCACTTACAATTTTATCGTCTTCGGAATATTTTCGATAAGAGCAAGATGAAAAGTCACCAAGTGGATAATTAAAAGAAATAGCAAGCAAAAAATGATACAATATTGACCGGAAACTTAAGAATCTTCTTGTTTTAAATGTTAGATAGAGTGTCGGAAGTATCTGCAACTCTCTCTAAGTCGTCTAAGGTTTTCGGAAATGATGGCGGCAGTCCATAGCTGTCGAAGTAGCAGCCGACTCTACCACGATTGACATACATAGCAACCCAGTGTTGCCCTGGTTGTGTTGTCATCAAAATATTTGTTTGTTGTTTTGCTTCTGATAATAGTTGTTTGTTTTTCCTCGAAGGACCAGGCGTTTCATATCGAAAGAATTTTGATTAATAATGAAAAAAAACTTAAGAAAATAACCAATGGTTTATAATTGTTTTAGACAATACTATAAGTTATTAGCTGCCTTCGAGATACTTCTAGTCTCGTAGCTCGTAGCTCCAAGCGATCTGAGGTGTCTCTCAACTCCCTCTATCCATCCTCATTCTCACTAGTGGCCGTCTCATATCTTCACAACTCTTATCCTGGCATTGGGATCTGTGTAAATGTTCACTATTCTAGCCAAGTCTCACTTTAAAGGTGGGAGATTCTCATCTTTAACCAATACTACATCATTTATTTTCCAATTTTTACTTTCCGTCTCCTATTTAGGTCTGTACTGAAGGAGACTAAGACCAACAATTCCAGGAACTTTGCTAAAATTTCGTACATTGTTTCCAATAAGATAGTCGGTTTTCAGGCCTTTTAGATAAATCATACTCAGGTGGAGCTGTTAAAGGTCTAGCCACTAAGAAATGACCAGGAGTCGGCCAAGAGAGGCCGGAAGGGTCACTAGAAATAGGACACAGAGGTCTAGAATTGAGTATAGCTTCTATTTGAGCTAAAATGGTAGTTACTTCCTTAAAGGTCTAATTGGCGTCACCTTATATTTTATTTCAGTAATGGTCAGTAGATTTTATTCCTACCTCTTACAACCTATTCCAGTGTGGACTGCTAGGAGGTATGAATTTACATTCAATATAAGATTCTGACAAAAAATTGTCTATTAGGTCTTTGTTGGACTTAGAATCAAAAAATTTGAACATATCTTTCAGATAATTTTTTGCTCCCTTAAATTTAATAGCGTTGTCATTGTGGATAGCCTGAGGCTTACCTCTACGAGCTATAAATCTTTTAAGTGTGAACAGAAAAGCCTCAGTGGACAGACTAGAGACTAACTCGAAGTGAATGGCCTTTGTAACCATGTAAACAAACAATGCATTTTAGTACTTACAGAACGTCTAAATCTGTCCTCTGATTAGTCATCAAAGGACTAACGAAATCTATTCCCACCTTGCTGAAAGCAGGAGCTGAGTTAACTCTATCGGCAGGGAGTGAACCCATAAGCTGTTGAGAGGCCTTGGCTCGAAATCTATGACAAGTAACATAGCTTTTGATAACATTTTTCACTCCCCTTAGACCATTTATAAGGCAATATGTCAATCTAAGCTCAGATACGGTATTTCGAGCACCTGAATGTAACATCTTTCTATGCTCCAATTTTATCAATAATCTTACAGGATAAATTTTTGCTGGCAACAAGATGGGAAATTTTCGATCATGAGGTATGCAGCTTAAGTCAATCTACTCTTAATCCTTAACAGTCCACCCTCCTCAATGAATAAATTAAAAGCTCGTAGGGAGGAAGTTTTAGGAACTTGACCTTAAGTTTTTAAAGCCTGCATTTCAATAAAAAATTTTCTCTGTAAACTAAAGATAAGATTAAATTTAAGGAATTTTTCATATCTACAACAGCTAAGGTTCCTCCTGATTTGCCTATTTTTCTTCGAGTAATGTTGATATAACGCAGAACGTATACCATAGCTCTCTAAAGACAAGAAAAGTTCGAGAAGCGTTCCCCGTCTACTAACGGTTTTATTTTGGAGGTGTTAAAAGAAACCTCTCTCTCTTCTGGAAGTTCATCTGGCATTTCTAGAGGTCTTTGAACTATTGGAATTTCCCATGCTCTCTAATACAGAAACTCAGGCCCGTGCCGCTATAAGCTTGAGTCTATTTTTTCTCTAGCATTAATGCCTCTGGACATCAGATCAGCTGGATTCTCAGAAGAACCTACGTGTCTCCAACTACAACCTATCGTTAATTCTTGAATCTCAGAGGCCCTGTTAGCCACGAAAGTTTACCATCTAGAGGATGTGGCGGCTAACCAGCATAGTACCATTTCGGAATCTGTCCACATAGTCATACTCTTAATTGCGATGGCGAGGATGCATTTTACTCTAGCAGCAACTCTCGATAAAAGTAACGCGCCACATAGCTCCAAACGACAAAGAGTTACAGCCTTCACTGGTGCTATACATGACTCTGAACAAATTATTTGAGAAGAAATTCTTCCTTTAGAATAAATCACTCTCAAATAAATGCAACAACCATAAACCGTTGTTGAAGCGTCAGAAAACCCATGAACTTGAACTTCTTGAACTCGAGTTTTTTTATATAAGAACCTTGGCACCTGAACTTGTAACTTAAAGAATTCCCAAACAAAGGCTTTCCACTTCCGAGCTAATTTTTCTGGTATTAACTTGTCCCAATCGATGTTACTGACCCACACTCGTTGCATTATTATTTTTTCCACTATCAGTATAGCACTCACTAACCCCAATGGATCAAAGATCTTAGCGTTTTGAGAAAGGGCATATCTTTCAATGAGCCTCCGGATTTCCTCAGAAAAAAAAACAAATTTTAAAAGAATCTTGTAACGAATTCCATGATATTCCTAGCACCTTGTTAGTCATATCGTTATCTCCTTTTATATGCTTTTCTTGAGACGCACTGAGATCACATTGTTTAGCGTAACTGGGTTCATTAGAACACCATTTATGAATCTTAAAACCTGCAGAGCCCAACAGTTCACTAAGCTTCTATTCCAAATGCCCTGTTTCCTGCAAAGCGTCTGAACCGCACAAGAAATCGTCCATGTAACATTGATTTAAAATTGTTTTTGAAGTTAAACGATACTTTTTGGAATTGTCTAACCTAGTCGGCTATTTGGAAGGGTGGGTTAGTCAGGACCTAGTTTTATTAAACCCGGAGACAATTAATTAAAATATTAATTAGCCCCGATTTCCACGTCTATCCTTGGTGATATATGATACTTAGGATCTGCTAGCTCAAAATTTGGGGGAAAATTGAATTTTTGCTCATCAACTCCAGTAGAGGGCAATTCCTCATTTATTTCGTCTAATTTCGCAAAAGAAGCGTTTAGTTTGCATAAATTATCCATTAATGACTCTACTGTTAAATTAGCTATGCTTTTAGTCTGAGTGCTTATATTCCCAATACCCCCTACCCGTTTAGTTTGTCTATTTATTTTTAATTTCAATCTCTTAGCAACCTCTGTTATTATAAAAGAAAGCTGAGAAGCTGAGTCGAGAAATGCACCTGCTTGTATCATAACTCCAGCCTCACTGTTTAATGCAACCCGAGCAGTAGCTAATAAAATTTGGGACTTGTTGTCATTTGAGACTAATGCTGCTCTCCCTTCAACCAGGGCATTTGCACTTTGTGCAATATTTGCTGAATTTTCGTTCCCTGAACTATTAACTTGGCTTTCAAGTGTAAAGTTTGTGTGCAACAATGTATGATGTTTTTTATTACAAATAGAACAACCCTTTGACTCACACTGTCTGATCCCATGGCTTGTACTGAGACAGCTATAGCAAAATCTTTTGTCTCCGGCAAATTTCCTTTTCTGATTTTCTGTTAGAGCTGAAAACTTTATGCAATTGTAAATGTAATGATTATCCATATCGCAAAAAGTACAATGATTATTCTTAGAGTTAGACTTATTATTTACAACGTGTGTAACTTTGGACTTCGACTTTTGATTTGAATCTACTTTGTTCAAATTTTTTAAGGCAATACATTGTTTTTCTAGAAACTCAAGGAATAATTTTAAATCTGGTAACTTAGTGCCGCTTTTTTTTAGCTTGTAAGCTTTTCTTGACTGACAACTTCAGAGAATTTAACGTGTTTACATGTTGTCTTATCGTCCCACAAAATTCTCTCATACTTATCCCTTCCCCTATGATCAAAGAAATAATTTCAATTAATTCTTTTGAATAGCTATTGATAATAGCCAAATTGTTTCCGTATCTTTCTTTTAACAAGTTCATAGCTATCATTTAATTCGCATCTGTTAATTCTAGTTCCTTCACTAAATTTAATGGCTCTTCTGTGAGAGACATTTTCAAATACACGAATTTTTAATCATCTTTCATTTCTTCCTCGTCTATCAACGCTTTAAACAGACTACTAAATACGTTCTATTCCTCATACTTGCCTGAAAATGTAGGAGTAGGTAAGTTTAGCAACTTGATATTAATTAATCAAAAACAATCGCCCGATTCGATAAATTGCTTAACGTGGATGGCGGCTGAGGGTGCGTTCAAATGCGTGCTAGCACTGTAAAATATTGCTCCTCAATGCCATCTCTATCTGCCTCTTGAGCCTTATCATAATGCTTCAATTCATTTTAAAGGCTTTTACCAAGTGTTCCTCTCTTACAATAAGTTGCTCTTTTTCTACAGCATTTTTCCTTATTTTATTATTTACATAAGTTTTAATATCTGTTTTTGCCCTTTTAGCATTTGTTCGCTTTTTTGCCATCTCTTCCATCGCGTTTTACTCCGAATTTTGATTTCTTTATACCCAAATTCTCGCAATCAAAATCTGTTAAGATTGTAAAAACAAAATCTTATCATCTACGAATGTATTCTCGTGTGGTTGCCCCTTCTTCTTCCGTTCAGTGAATCCCGCGGTTCTCAACCCAGCTGCTGCTCTGTTCATTAAAATCCGAGATGCTCAATTCGGCTGCTGCTCTGCTCGTTGAATCCCAAGATACTCAACCTAGCTGCCTGCTGAGCACCCAATTGCCGGTTGTAAGCGTTTTCTTGTTGTACAATTCTCCACCAGCCGAATAACCATTCGTGCAGGCTGTAATAGAACTTCTTCAACTGTTTGTTCAGTGTTTCTGAACAGCCTCAACTTGTTGATGTTCTTTTTCGTATTAACTAACACTCTCCTTCTTTTTCAACTCAGTAATTGTGATCTTTCTTCAGTACTGAACTGCAATAAATTTCCGCTGATTCTTTTATCCGGCTTGTTTTTTACCAAATTTTTGTTTTCCCTCAAAGGACCAGGCGTTTAATATCAAAAGAATTTTGATTAATAATGAAAAGGAACTTAAGAAAATGACCAATGGTTTATAATTGTTTTAGACAATACTATAAGTTATTAGCTGTCTTTGAGATACTTCTAGTCTCGTAGCTCTAAGCGATCTGAGGTGACTCTTGACTCCCTCTATCCATCCTCATTCTCACTTGTGGCCGTCTTACATGATACTGACGCACCACCACTCTCTTCAAAGCTCAAGCAATATTCAAATAACATAAAAACAAAACAATATTCACTGAGACTAATTCTCAACAATAGTGAATATGGAAATTTTGGAGAAATTATCCAGTGACGAATGATGTATGCTTCTAGAGCAACTAACGCTATTTCTTTTGGCAAATATCAGCGTCGTTATTAAAGAGTGCTGGAATGTCAATTATAAACTTTATTTCAGATAAAAATGATTCTTTATGTTTTTAACGTGTTACAACGTGAGCGATTAGCTCAATACTGAACACTTCATTAAATTACATAATTTTATCTCATCAAAAATGTGCTCAACGAGCATAACCGACAATAATTTAGCGGGATGAATCAATTTCAAGTATATTTCCATGTTCAGCGTAAATATTACAGTTTAACGTTGAAGCTGGGGCGTCATTAAAGCGTACCTCGAGTCTCACTTTGCCATAGCAGATCAAATTTCAATGTGTATTACTGTTTGCTGAACGATCTGGTGTCAAATCCAAAGCTAAAAAACAATATCCATTTGGATAATCGGCACGACTTATTTTATTACCTTTATTAAGGAAATGTATTACTGTTTCTGATAAGACTGTATGAAAGCAGACGACGTACATGGAATTTTAAGGAAAATCCGGCTGTAAAGGCTTCGAGGGAATTTGTCGTCCATCGACATACACGGATAAATAATTAGTTTTATAATGATGAAAATTGAATGGATTTAATTTCCAATTGTCGTTGAAAGCTTCATTATCAACAAAACCAATAATTACTCGCCGTGGTAATTGTCCAAGAATCACATTGTCAATGGTTTCACCATGAACGCCTCAATGTATGGAAACCACTTCAACTTCCTCCCGTGTTTACAAGTATTTTTTTGTCGTCTTTGTTAAAGCACATGTGTGTGTTAGTAAAGTACCTGGATATATATTCACTCGTCTCATTCGTAAAGATGCCTCAAGTATGTCAATTTTACATTCACTGTTAGACGCATCGATTAAACAAAATGATGTTCGAGATCTTGTTAAGCGTAAGCGTATTTCCGCGCCATTCATTCGGAAACTTTCTTGATTAAATACACCGCGATGTAAAGGACCAAAAAAATCAAACGTTTTCCCATATGATAAATATTGACGACTTTTTATCAGTCCTTCATTGTCAATAGCGAGACTGTTCATTCTATCAGGTGTATCTTGAGCCCAGCTAACGGTTCTCAGATTTGAATTTTTTGCGTTTCGTCAACAATTTAACAGTGTTTCAATGTAGGCCCTATAAGCGCATAAATTATTAGGCGGTGATACCTTTTTTTGGTAGAAAAGACCATCGACTTGATTAAACATAATGCATGGAGTCATTTATAGGTGCGACAGCAACAGGTTGAAGACCAGCTTTAGGATTACTTTTATCCATTAGCGTATAGCCAGCGGTAATCATGACTTTAAAATTCAACATAGTATGCGCAAGGTCTATGTATTCATCTCTTTGGCTTTGAACGACAAATTCAATAGGTGAATTATCCGTTAACGATGGAATCGGCTTGTAAATCGCTTACTTAGAGCCTCCAATTGTGGTTTGTGTAGATGGAACAGAGAATAATTCTAACTCTACGTGTCTGCTTTTTTGACTTCTTAACTTTTTTGGTACGTTTTTTTTTTTTGTTAGCCGATGTCCTCTAAACGGCTGTTAAAGAGCAACTGTTCATTTGATGTTTAGCCTCGCGGTATATAGCCTGATCTTCTCATTGAGCTATCAATTTTTTCTTCTGCTTTACATTTCCAAATTTGTCATGACTTTCGTAAACGCGTACGTGCTGATTCTTTGAAGGACAAACCGTTGTCAAGTAAATCGGGAGAAATATTTAGGTCTGATTTGAAGGGTTCTACACCCATAACTTTCGCCCCACTTTTTAAGAACGGCAAAACACGCGTAAATAAGCCACCCAAGAAACTACCGATACTATTACCGCCCTGATAAAGTGTTCCAATATAAATTTGACTAATGCCACTGTAACTACTGTGACCAAAGCCATGCTGTGAAATATCGTTGTCAATTTCTAGATACATATCTATCTTAGCCTTTTGAAGTGAAGCGTTACTGTCAGCGTATCGTGTTCAAATGCTAAAGGTTCACCAAATTCATCTTTTATATCCATTTCAATCGTACGGATATCCGTTTTCAATAAGGGCATCTAGCGCATTGTAGAAAATGACTTGAGTTTTGTTGAGCCATAAGCCGCGTTATGCATATCAAGAAGCAGTATACGTAAAAATACCGTCTGTAGATCTTCTGTTATATAATCTTTACTAATATCTGTATAAAAAAATATGCTGCATGGTAGAGATGCAAAGATACTTGCAGAGTAAGTGCTTTGAGGATTGTCTAATAATTCTATTCGCTAATAATTCAGGTCTTTTCGTTCCTGAAAACCCAAGAATCTGTTAGAGATGAGGTGATCACGAATAAGGTAAAGATAGTTAGACCAGGTGGACTAGGAACCTTCACAACTGTCGTCGCAAATCATCGTAGTTCCGACATATGCACCAGGATTCACCATCCATTTATATGCTCGTTGGCAATGCCGAGTTCATTTTATTCATCAATTAGATAGTTAAGGGTTTGATATACACCAGCAGGAATAAGCGACTTATAATTTTCTGCTTTGTGACGATTACAAGTATTAGCACCATTTTTTCTCATGAATTCTAGGATATCGACGTCATGAATAAGTGAAAACGAGAAATTAGCATGATTTGCAGACACATCCAAAACATTCATACGGATGCTTATTTCTTTAGAAGACACGCCCCACTCCCTAGGCAATTTGAGAGAATATGATAAATGCGTAACAATGTTCGTTGTGGTTATTTTCAGTAAAATAAATCATAGTACTATTACAAGGTCAAAAATTGAAAACTCGTCTTGTTGTAGTATCATTTTCATTTTCTTGATTTTCGATCTACTTTTGAGAGCTCTTTCTTATAAAAAATACCGTTTACATGTTGATGATCCAGATCTTGAAGTATATACACCAAGAACTGACGAAATTTTGACACACGAATTTTTTTTTAAATTTCTTCGCTCCAGCTACCTGTAACACCTTACATAAAAGTAGCTTTTACTTTACTGATGTGAACTAGATCACGAACGTTATGTTTAGATATTTTCGATATTTTTTTACGCCACCACTAATTTTCATAACGATGTTGCATAATCTGAAAGGCTACTAATTCGGTCTCAGTATCAATTTTAGGTGGCATAAATTTCAGTGCACTATTTTTAGCATCATCGTGCAATGCGACAATTGTCTGTAGAAGATTAATGTATCTTTTTGTGCGGGCATACGTAAAAAAATACCAAATTCGTTCTTAATGTGCGATTGACACGTTCAACGATAGCGGCTTCAACATCGGGATTCCTCACTGTTCTGAAAATAATTTCTTTTTTATTTAAAAATTTTTTAAGATCACTGCCCGGAAATTCATTGTCTCAATTTATCTGTAATATGCGTGGTTATCTTCCATCACTACGTTTCAAAATCCATGTTATTGCCCGAGCAACAGTTAAGATTATTTAGTCATGTTATGCTTTAACCTATACGAATTTACTTGCAAGGAAACCTCGCAAGGAGTCCCTCACCGATTTAGTTTCGGCTTTACTATATTAATTTACATAAAAAATGATGAGACTCGTATTCTTCTGCTAATAAACGTTCTAAAGGGGTAAAAATGACCCTCAAAGTTCGAACCCTAAAATAACGGTTTGCAGTTTTCACATATTTTTAGTAAAAATTTTCGAAAAAGACCCCAACCATGGAGAAGAGCATCGAAAATCATGGATAATACCTTTATCCACATATTTGCAAGACTTGTGGATATGCATTTTTTTTTACTGAAAATGGCATAACATTCATAACTCAAAAACTGTTCATTATTTTTTAGTGGGACCATTTTTAAATGAAAGATCATAAAAAAATACGAGATACGTGTCTTTGCAATTTTCAAAATGACACTTACACGGACAATAAACGGTTAGTACCTAGAACATTATAATCGCATTCTTATCTATTGAATTTATCATAAATGACTTACAAAATATATACGGAATTTGTATTAAGATGATTATTTATAGTCTCAATAACAGAAGAATAAAATATTTATTAATAGAAGACTTAATCATCAATTGAAATGTTATTATAGTTTTGTGTATGGGTAAAAATAAATAAAAGATTTGTCATAGTCACCGGTTTTTTTTTTAGACCTAATACATCTGGAAGCATAATATAAAGTCAGTTTAATTCGAGCATTGTCACAGAAAGTAACATATTTTTATGATTTATAAATGTGTTTTAACATTCATAAAAATTTATCAAAATACTTCCAGAACTTTAATTTTTACTGCTTGTATTTATTCTAACGTCAGTTAATATTGATTATTCTAAATGTGTATGATTAAATTGTGGCCCGTGAAATGAACATAAAAATTATTTATGTAAATAACTGTGAGTCTCTCGATAAATAAAAATGAAAGTTGATCCCCTCAATGTCATTCAATTACTTTTAACGACAGTCCAAACAATACGAATTCCGGAAACACCTATTAATAGAATTGAAATAAAATTAAAGAATCATTTTTGAACAAATATTAAGAAATGCAATGGATAAGTACATTGGTGTGAAAATAATGGAGGGAGATTCGTCATATTTTGGAAAACCATACAAGGATTGGGAAATAGGGATTGTAGAAGATGATGAATATGCATCTGCAATCAACAAACCGAAAACGCCTGAAGATGCATGTACTGCTGATGACGAGGACTTGAGTTATGTCTATAAGTTGCGAGCAGTTGAGTTTTGGCGGAGTGGGATGAAAAAAAATTTCAATATAGATACTGTCAAGAACAGATTAAAAATGTACAATTGTTCGGCAATTACGGCGCTGGACACATCAATTAAATCAAGGTGGAGCATATAAAGAAAAAAAAGCTCAAATCTGCAAATATAATTTGGAAAATTTTAAATCTGCCGTCGATGCTGTAATGATAATCCATGATTCTGATTTAAGGAAATGGGCGCTGTTAGCTAAAAAAAATTTAGGAGTTGATGATTTTCGCTTTCAAGCATCTCCAACGTGGTCACTATCGTTTAAAAGAGCTCATTAAATTGTTTCTCGTGAAATAAATGATTTCGTATGATCAAAAACAACCGAAGTTCATGAAATTTTAAAATAAACATCAGAAGCATTTGTTGATAATTTAAAGTTGAAGATTCAAACATATAGTCTAGACAATTTATACAATTCTGATCAAAGTAGCTTCACATTAGAAGTGCATTCTGAGAGATATTTGGCTCCAGACGGAGAGAAAAAAGTAGAGTGTACGGTTCAATCTGTTTCTTTAATAACTCATAGTTATACTATACAACCCACTATATTAGCTGAGAAAAAACTTCTGACTCCCTTTTGCCTCGTATCAAAAGAATCATCCGTAGAACTATAACCATGGGTTGAAGCATCGCTTTTAAGATCAGATAATGTATACATAGAAGTAGCGATATCTGGAAAACTTACGTCAGGTAAAAAAATTGAATTTAAATATTATGTTATATAGTATTTATAAAAAATTTGATACAATGATTATTTTCAGACCACATTAAAATTCGGTCCGGATGACTTCGAAAATCCAGTAGATTTTGCGTTTGAGAGATAAGTCTAACTCTCACTGTTATATTTCAGGATGTCGAAATATAGTAATTATCTGTTGTGCAGGGTGTAAAAAATCATTGCGTCGTGAACATTCTCACAATAATTATCATATATGTAATACGTACAATAAACAAATGATTCATCTTCTTCATTTTGATACAAATCTGGAAAAGACGGAAATCTTTGAAAGACCTGAGCCTCATTGGGATTTGGCGCTGCGTGCAAAAATCATCACCGTCATTAATATCTGATTCACTTTGCGATCTCATAGACGAGGAACCTTCAGCTATTTTCTGGTATGATAAGCCGGCGTCCGCGGGTTGAGTGTGTTGGCGTAGATGGGCCTACTGTTTCAGCATCAAATAACTCTTTATTTCCTATGTTCTCGCGTGGCACGTAACCTCTACGAATAATGCGTGCAAACTGATCTCTGCCTATAGCGTATTCATTTTTTCTAGACTTTATAGCATCATTCAACCGATCCATAATATATGAACCCGGGACAGGACTACCTTCAGTACTGACAACACTTGTATTATCCCATGTGATAATATGATCAGGCATATTTTTCAAACGTCTGTAAAGAAGTTCTGCGTTTGACTGAAATTTTTTCGGAAAACTATCAATAACAGATTGATCAACGCTATGATCAGTAGATTTGTTCAAGCGACTTCCCTCGTTTATCATATAATGATTTTTCACTATCATAAGCATTTCTATTTTTAATCAAATTTGGTATCGTCAGTGTCTGATTTTCATCATTGATAAGGCGTAAACACCTTTCTTGCACTTGGGAGTAAGCATTCCACTTATCACATTCATTGTCCGTTCATCAACCAAATCATAGATTTTACCTAACTTATTTGTAGATTACTTTGTATCTGTTGTTTGAAAATTTTTTTCAGTTTCTTCTAGTATTAAAACCATTTTTTTAGTATGTTCCATTATTTTTCAACCGTTGATGAGTTTTGATATCAAACTACAAAAAATAAGGGCTAGAAGTACAGGCGAAAACCCCGCCACCGTTCTGTAAAATCATCTTTTTTTGCTTTTGGCATTTCCCCGTGAAGCTAAGCATTGTAAAATGGAAGCGTGACGTTTTAATATGCGTTTCTGCTCGGATGTAAATGGAACGTTGTCCCGTAAAATATTAAAAATGCATTTACATATATATCTCACCAACTGTGAATCAGCTTTCCGTAAAATAGCAGCTCATTGCTCTTTTCTCAGGTAAAATGCAGCGCTGGGAATTGCAGCTTGTTTCTTCCGTAATGTGTTTGCAACCATCAATGGATAACATTTGATGACTTATTGTTATTTGAACTTATATTTACATGTTTTCGCTAAACATAAACGTAATGTCTCGGATCATCTGGAAAAATACATGTACGAAATTGATAATTTTCAGGTGTTGATTTTTTTAAATCTAATAATAAGTATCCATGACGTTGCAGTGTTGGGTTATAAGATATTTTTGGAAAAAGCCTGTATTTTTTAGACACACCTACTGAGCCAAATACTGGATCGGTGAGTGGTACGAGGGTTTTTTAAAATTACAATGTCATAAGCATTGAGTAAAACGTCCCGTTGTCCTTTTCCCTTATGAAATAAATTTTGCGTTATGAATAGCATTTGAGAAAAATAGCATTTGTTTCTATTGAGAATTCTCAAAAATGAAATGAGCCTTACCGTTTAAGGATAGGGATGAGTGTGCCGGGTCAGAGCAAATGGTAGACAGGTCTTAGTTTAACAAAAATTATAACAAGTTTATTTAACAGTATCAACAGGTACACAATAATGCAAGTTTGATTTCTCGAATACTTGGTGAATGTCTGTCACTGATTTATCACTGACAGTTTATGAATGTCTATTAATTAGCTTGACTTAGTGTGTTCAGTATTATTGACCTCTCACACGAGCTCAACACGCTTCTCAAGTCAAGCAAGAATATGATTGTGCACGTGGCGTTAGCCTAACTAGCAATGCGAAGTGAATGCAATTTATTTCAGGTGAAATAAATCTTGAATGTCCAAAATTAACGCTTGGTTTAGTTAATGAATTAAGTACTGAATATTTCTGTTAGTTCAGAAATGAACAAGACGTAAAGATTGTCTCAGGAAAGAAGATTTTTGTGAGAATAATCCGAATGGCGTGTAAACGTGAATGAGAACAGAAATAGAATGGCGACAGGAACTTTAGTAGTCAAAATGGCTATTGAAAAGTAGTCAAATGAGTTACTAAAATGAGAATGATTGATTATTTGGTCGATTGGTTATCGACCCAGTGCCAATATGGTCGCTGAAGTTCCTATCAGCTGGTTATTTATATTGAGAATTGATTAATTCGCAACAGCATTCAACAGCTTATTTCGTTTTTAAAAAGGATTATAATAGAAAATTCTTATTAATATTTTATGACATTAAAATAATATTGGTATACATAATAATGAAATTTATTTGAAATATTTTTATTCAACATTTAAAAACACTTATACTATTGCTTCGCTCACAATATATTCATTAAAAAGCTTGCACAATTCTTGAGCGATGATTTCAATATCCATGGATGATACTGTTGCTGATGGCATGTAACTAGGCTATAGATTCTCCAAAATCGTCACCATTACTCGCTCACGATGAAGATACATGATGAAGGCTCTAAAGGTGTTAATTGAATCCACAGGAAGTTGGATGGTGTTGATAGTATGTAAAATAGCTGGTATTCTATTTATCGGCGTCTCAACCTTTAGCTCCTTGCAGTTGGTGATTCTGGAGATGAAGTTTTCTAGTTGCAAACGTTTTCAAATTAAATTTTCTATACGTATAACGTGTTCAAGAGTACTACGCTGTATAGAAAATTGTCGTGCAGCACGATGCATGGAGATATTGCTGATGTTTTGTATTTTCAGAAGTTTACCACGTAGCATTACGAAGGTATATGAATAACCAGCCCAGCTGTTTTCTCTATTGACTAATTTACGATAATCAGCATCAGAGTTGTCCAAACATTTAATTAGCTGCGGCAGATTCTCCGTGAACTCGTTCTAGTTTTTAACATTAAAAATTACTCCTGAGCAGTTAGCGTCGCTGATTCAAACGCATACTTTAAATTTATCGCTGATGTAGTTCAAACGAACACCAGTGACGATTGATTTCGAGCGTGAGGTGGTCAAACCATTATATGTTGAAAAAAAAAATTCAAAGGTATGAGCGCGGGGCTTAGATTTTTGGGGTTGTTTTCCAGCAGTATTCATATCTGGCCACTGGCTGTCGTCCGTTAAAATTTCTATCCAATGTTGGAATAATGATGCCGACGTTGATGCCATGTTAGAGCACTTAGTAGTTACACTATCAACGCTATGAGACTAAATGAGCAACGTGAACGTCTTTTTGGATTTGTTACTTCAATGTTATAGTAATTCAATTCCATGATGTAACAACCGCTGAGCTGGCTATGTAATTTGAAGCTTCAAATTCGTGATTTTCGCAAAAAAAACGGTTTTGAAATTTTTTCTTTTAAGTCAATGTACTCTCAATAAATGATCCGAAGGTTTAAATATGACCTTTGCTATCGTAAGACCCTTTGAATATTATTTATTATTCCTCGTTTTTATTTTCAGAGTCGTGCTTGTGCAGGATACATAATATTTTAGTATGTGTAAAAATTTTTGAAGACAATTTAATATTTTTATTCTCAAGAGCAAAGTCTATAAAAGCAACGTAAATAACGGCTGCATTCTCATGCTGTATTGTGGATCATTCGGTAACTGAAAAGTATCAAAGTAAGAGTGTTGATGATTATTTGACAAAGCAGCTAATATCAATTGTAATGACTCATACAAGATGCCTCTTTTTTTACTAGCATTATTAAATCTTGTTCGATATTTAAGTGATTGATCACCGTCGATTTCTCGTTTTTACCCTGAATTGCGCCTTGAGAGGTGGAGTAATTTAGCCCGACTGTGTCTATTACGTTAACTATGACAAATAATATTACTTGTGTCATGCCGCTTATTTGCTCAAGCACACGAATGTGGCTTACTTACATCAAATTTTAGTATCATACGTGCAGTGGCACATGCTTCGACTAGCAGTGATAAAGATAATGCTACTTGTGTTTTACAGTTCCACAAATATCATGATAAGTTATTTATAGTTACTTTGAATACCATTGCAAATCATCTCTCTAGAGGATCTCCTAAAACGATTATTATTATAGAGAGGCGATGTAAATATATTTTACTATTTTCTGATTCCGAGGATGACGAAAACAGCGCTGGAGAAGAAGCTACGGTGCCAAAAGTTAGACTAAACATTGCCCCTGAAAGAAGTGAAGAGTCTCAAATTGAAGACAAAATTATTGAACTCAGTACTGCTGAATAAATTAAGATACCACAACCATCTACTTCGACTGGTATCATTAAAACAGTAAATGATATTAATAACATCGAGTGTCTACAGCTATGAACATCATCTGGTGTTACTTATGATGGTGTAATAGCTAATTGGACCCTAGCTCATAGCGTACTACCAGAGGTGATTAAAACAGAGAATATACCTTTGAATTTCGAAAGAGGTCGGTGGTTTAATGTCGATTATGGGGATCAAATTATTAGTGAGTATCATGGACCCTGGTGTGCTGTTGGTGACAGTACGTCTACCATCTCCTTTTCTTATTTACAATGCAGTTGTGGCATCAGCATTCCTTACAGACTAGATACTGAAGAAGAAACAGATGTTAACATGTCTTTAGAAGCATTACGACCAACCCATCAGCCGCTATCTCCTGCAGATTTTTTCGAAGGAAGTATAATTATTGAATTCGTGTAGGTTATGAGTACACTTGGGGCCCGCATGAGGAATAATGCTGTTTCCAACTATTAAATTATAAATATTCAACATGGTGGAGCTGTAACGAAAGCAGCCGCGAAAAAACTTCTGAAGTCAACTGAACAAAACAACGTATTGCCCAGTACATCATCAGAAAGTTCTGCTGACGTCTAGCCACCAGGCCATCGTTTCATTGTTAATAGAGAATGTGTAAAAATTTCTTAGAATTTCAAGTTATAGGTAAAGAATGTCTAATAAAAATAACAGAGCTCCCAAATAATCAAAATCATTTAGAATTGTTCGAGGGTGCTGTAACTGACATTACAACATATTTTACGCAATCATGTACAGATCGTGATAGGATTGACTATACTATTAATTATGAAACATCGACAGCAGGTCAGATTTGGACTCATTTTAGACAACCACAACAATATACGAGTCACGACTTATGGGACTTATTATATAAAATTGCTTCGAGTGCTGGCGGTTCGAATAGTGATGATAATATTGTATTAACGGTTTTAATTGTACAGGGCCTCGGAGAGTGGGGTAATAAAAAGTCAACATCTGAAGATATTTTGAAACGTTCCATTTTGCTTATTACTAACGATGACAATCTATATTTTTCACGTTTACTTGTTGTTGCTGATCTTTAAGCTGAGCGTGGGGAAATTCGTACTGGTATGTTACAAAAACGGTAGAAAACAATGTACGATAGAAGATGTAACTGACAGCACGCTGCAGCCTTGGAGTTGGTAAGAAAAGCCAGTGTAAAAATGCCTCGTATTGGCTGTGGGCTCGATGAAATAAATGCTTTTCCGCGATATTTTGCTCATCAAGATAAAGCTATTGTTATTTATAATGTTATACATAAGGAAAGAAAAAACCACTTTTATTCGATGGTCAGGTTGTTGAAGAATGTCACGGTGCTATTACTAGGACTTTATTTATTTAATTTTGTCTACAAATACATCAATATGGACCAATATTAAATCTCAGCGCTGTAGTAGGCGCACGTTCTTTCCGTTCAGCCTGTAATAGACGATATTCTACACCTCGTAATTCGCGATGTTCCCAGTGCGGCAGATCACCCGTCAGCAGGCCTAAAAAATCGTGCATGTGTCCTGAATGTAATAAATATTTCCTGAGTGATAGCAGCTATGACGAACGTTTACTCAAAGGCTCTGTGACATTTACAGGTGCTGATGAAGATTTAACTATTCCTAATCTAATACATGTTTGTAGAAAATGTTTTAGTCCAAAAATATTTACTGCCGATAAAAGAAAACAGCATGCTTGTGATTTGTAATTGTAATCGGCCGTTAGATCATCAATGCTATATGAGTGTTCCCGAAATATCCGAGCCATTAAAAGCTGTTCTTTTTTTCTATGATGTTGATACTAGTATATTAAACGCAATGAGACAATAAAATTGAACGTTTCTAATGTCAGCATTGTTCCGGTATGCGTGTATTGTGCAAACAATAATGATTTATCCCAAAGCTGCCTTCTCTGTGGTAAGCGCGAGTATATATTCCATGAAAATCCTATAGGTAGCCTTATCGATCTAGCATTTAGTTGATCTGAATTATTTTGAAAAATTACTTGCATTGCGCATAATGTACGTAGTTTTGACGCTCAATTTATTCTTTGTTATTCAATAGAAAATAGAAAAATACGTAACCCCAACGTTATTTCAAACGGTAGTGAAATTATTGTCATACATGTAGATAAAGTTTTTTTTGTAGATAGTTTAAATTATTTACGAATGCCTTCATGGGCCCTTCCTAAGGCATTTGGTTTGGACAATAAAATTATCAAAGAAATTTTTTTTTATTTTTTTAACATGCTGATATATCAATTGTGAAAGGCCCCTGATATGAAATACTATACCCCTGACGCAATGCATGCAAAATAACGCGAGTCTTTTATATTATGGTATGATGGAAAGAAACAGTCCTATTCGATTTTTAATTTCCAAAAAGAATTTATCTATTACTGTAGAGCTAATGTTACTGTTCTACGACGGGCTTGTATAAATTTTAGAGATTTGATACTTAAATGTGGAGACCTATGTCCTTCCACTAAATGCTGCACATTAGCGTCAACATGTTCAAAAATTTTTCAAAGCTGATACAATAGACATTTTACTGCCCCCAGGAGCGTATCTATGGGCCTCTTATCAATCACCTATAGCTATTCCATGGTTAATTTTTTAAAATGCTACATGTGGATAAATAGCCCTCATCCCCCTTTACTCCTCCGCCTCATACTCACCACAATTTATTATTTAGCTTTAATTTGAAATTATTTTTCTACACATTTATTCTGAGCCAAGGTCACTTAAGAGGTGTAAGCTAAAGTAGAAAATTCGCCTCTTTTCATGGAAGTGGTGCACAAATACGTAAGATATTACATATATAAAAAATGTTGTTTTACAACACTCTGCTCATGAAACTAAATGAATAAATTGTGTTTACAATAATAGTTAATTATGTACTGATTAACTGATTCTACTATATTTTCTTTTCATAACTGTATTTCAGCCTTCGATATTTTTTAGTGCTCATGGACGGGATGTTGTAACAGAGAACCGGGTAACTTTCTTAAATGACCATTTGCTAGACCCCTTTCTCCACGGACATTAATGACTTAGCGATGCGGTAACATTACACAGTCACTCTATTTACTACGTATCGACTAGACGTATTAATTATGCGTAAAATATGTATATCGATAAACTATAATTCAATGTTAGTGACTATTTTGTTTTAAGAATTTTTAAAGATCATTCAAGAAATACGATCAATAGAGGTTCAACAAATACGTTAGCAATATTTTTGATAAAACTTCGTTACAATATATCTTACCATACTGTCAAAAATCTTCTTATTGTCAAAATATGTGATTGGTGGATGCATTCATACTGTTCGCAAATCAGTAATGTTGAAATTCATATCCAAACATGTCGAGTTTAGTCATACTAGTAGACTAGATTTGATATGAAATCACACAAGAATTTTTGCAAAAGCCATATTTTTCAAGATAGTATTTATCTACTTCTTTAAGTAGATAAATACTACAATTCTTTGATTGAACTCGACAGTTAAAATGTCACATTTTTTGCAAGGTCAGAGTCAACATACTCCACATGAAGCAAATGAATCTAGGTTTCAAAAATCAGTGAGATGGGTAGTGAAAGCTGCAAATGAGTTACTCCAATTCTGGAATTCCATACATTGGGAAAGATGATAGAATTGGATGTAGTATTTTAAATACATTCCGACAATAATCTCGCATCCGTTCAAAGTAAGGTTTGAAAAATGTGTTTTTCTATTTTCCATCAAAGAACGAAGAATAAACTGTGCATCAAAACTCCGAGCATTATAAGCGAGACATATTATTGTGGTAAAATATTTATACGTTTGAAATTCCGAATCTACAAGATTACCGATCAGGTTGTCATGAAACACATATTCACGTGTACCACAAAATGTACAATTCTGTGATGAAGTATTATTTTCAGCACGAAACACGCTCACATTCTGTACAACGCAACGATTAGGGACATGTAATTTTGGCATATCATCTTCGATATGCGTGTGTTGTTGTGTTCCAAAATCATAAAATGAAAATACGACTTGTTGAGGCCACGTTGGCCCAAGATAACTTATATAACAGCTATGAATCATTGGTCGGAAACAATTACAAATGCAACCAAAAAATTTATTACGCACAAGCCTTTTTTGTTTCCGATGTACTGTATGTTTTTAGATAAAAACATTTTTTACATATTTATATCAGATTACAAATAGTTAAATTTTTGCAATTAAGTAAAGCAGACCTTTAAATGGATAAATCATAACAGCTATCACATACAAAATATCTATTACACTGATTACACATTCACTGTTCTACAAACAGGTGCACTACGAACCGCGAACATTCGGAGACACAACGACGTAATGCAGGGATTGGAGTATAACTGTTATTGCAAACCGCACAAAAAAAACGCGAGCTGATTGCCACACTGAGATTCAATATAGGTTCATAATCGTATATTTGCTGATAATAGAAAATGAATAGGGTTCGGCTAACAGAACCACAATACTCTTTAACGACCCGTTGAGGATTGAATAAGGGTAGACTTTTTTTTCCTAAGGTGTGAAATTCGAAAACAACGACAGTCGTGATTTTGCCGGCAAAACATCGTTGTGATACATTGACTTCATAAAGGCATCAGTTTTGACGGCTCTGCTTACTGGTCCATACGCTGCTCCATGTTGTAAATTATATCGACGGTCGCAAATTATCATTGAACGTTTTCGTAGATTACCTGTACGAATTTTACTGCGTTTAGTATAAAGATCAGCGACGATAAGGGAGCATGGGAAACATCGATTATAGTTATTTGTGATATTTAATATAGAACGTTTGAAAATATCTTCGAAAGTCAACTCTTTACGACCGCGTCCTTCTACTTTTCAAACAATTAAAACCGGCAAAACAATTCCATTGTCACTATTCAGACCTCCTGCCCTTCGGGTAATTTTGCAATGTAGCTTCCACAAATCGTTACCTGTATATTGTTGTGGTGGTCTAAAACGAGACCATATTGGCCCACTTGTCAACTTTTCATAATTAATAGTAAAGGCTATTTTATCGCGCGTTGTACAACCCTGTGTAATATAGGTGGTAATATCAGTTAAAGCACGCTCAAACCATTCTAAATGATTTTGACTCTGAGGAGGTGGTGGTATTTTAACTAGACATTTTTTTTCTGTAATTTGAAACTTTTTGAAATTTTTTACCCGCTTTCTGTCGATACGAAAACGATATTCTGATGCATAGATAGCCGCAAAGTTGTCTAATAAAATACTTGGTGAAATGTTGACCGTGACATTTGAGTCGAGAATTTCTTTTGCTATAGATCTGGCGACAGCACCGCTACGCTGAGTATTTATAATCAATAAATAGTTGTAAAAAGCATTATTCTTCACGGGGGCCCCAATCGTAATCTTTGAAATCTACATAAATTCACTTGTTGTAATAGGCATAAATTCAACATGAGGAAATTCAAAAATATCTACTTCCTGAGGATGATAACCTTAGTTAGTCAGTATAATCATCATTGGTGTCTATTCCGAAATCCGGTACTTCATCATCGCTTTCCTCAAAAGTATCAACTAATGACACGCTTGACGATGATGACTGGAGGGTTGCATGTAATCCGTCTCAGGGCATGTTGTTATCAGTTCCTCCTTTATCATCGAGGCTACGGAGAATACTAATATCACAGCTATACTGTGAATATGAACAGAAGGTTCTAGATGGGACACTGTTACCATCGACGTTCCAAGGCCCGTGAAACTCGGCCAGATTTCTATCGCCATAATCGACATTAAACCACTACCTTTTCTAAGATTCAAGAGCATGTCATTGGGTTTTACAGTTAAAGGTGGCGATCCGCGTACTTGAATCCAATTGTCCTAAACAATTTCATAAGAGACACCAGCTGCCGTTGAAGTAGATAGCTGAGGCTGATCAATGATAATAATGATAGTAGACGTAGATAGTTGAAGATTTCCAATTCTAGCGCTTTGTTTGTTTCCTTAAATTTCAATCATTTTAGCCTTAGGGGTACTATCTGCTTCTTCTTCAGTTTAAAAATCAGAAGCTAAGAGGACATATTTCTATTGTTGCTCTGAAATACAAAGACTTCCACAAATGTACATTATTCAACTGACACAGAAACATTTAGAGCTTTTCACCATAATAACAAAAAAAAGGCGAACCACACGTTGCATTTTCTCTAATATTGCTCATTAAAGCATTAGCGGACTCATGCATCATTGTTTAATTCGATGTTAACACACCGCGTGTATCTGCACGAGCTTATAAACGACATGACACAAGTAATATAATACGTCTGAATTGTCTCAATAAACACGTGCGTGATGAATTATTCCATCGTTTAAGTCTAGATTTAAGATACAACGGAGCAATCGCTGGTGATCGATCACAAAGATAACACACAAGCGTTAGCAAACCACTCATAAAAGGCGTCGCATTTTGATTATCTATGTTGAATTATGAAAAAATACACTCTTATTGCTGATTAAAAGTAGGAGCATGTGCTCACTTTGCAGATCTTCAGGGACTAATGATTGGAAAATATTTGGTGCTGTTAGAAAAAAAATATTATACTTTCTCCGGAAAATCTTACGAATGCTAAATTATATGAATCATAGGTAAATATTTTTACACTAACAAAATAGACATAACGTAATAAATTTTTTCGAATTTTTATGTTTGCAAAAACCATATTCAATATTATTTACTCCAAACGCCTGATGTTGCAGAAATCAGCGTTTTCAGAGGTCTATGTTACATATTTGACGGGAAGTGGCTACGATGTTTTAAATCACAAAGCCTCACGAAAAACTCATTAAGTCTCGTATCGTTGATAGTGAATTAGCCAATAGTTATAGCATGTAATCGTCATCATATCAACAATTTTAATCTTTGACAACCGCGGATCATCACTGTGGGATAGACACATCCGGAGCAGCATCATAAGAGTATGTATTGCAAGGAGGAATATTCAAGTTCCTATTTTCAACAACTTTCGGTTTCAACACGTCACGATCAAAATCGGTAATCATGAGTGTGCGCTTAAATCACGTCAGCAATAATTTTGAAGTTTTCGTCCCAATAATTGACACTAAATATTCAGGCGAACTTTTTAATGCTGAATATTGTCTAGAAGTCATGGAGAATCTCCTAAAGCTGATTAAGTGCTCTTATTCAGATTATCAAAAATTAATTAATAAAGAGCACAGCTGTGCTGGTTATTCATTTACTTCTATGGTGCTGGGTGGAACGAAATACGAGAACCGAATGCTGAAAATACAAGATACTACTGACAGACTCTTCGCAAAAAGCAGCTTGTCAATACTTCATACAAAGAAATACATTTTTATATGTTGTATGTATAAAGTATTTGACTCAAAAACGCTGAGAACAGCTCCAAACAAGCATACATGTAATCACGAAACGCTAGAAGTTGATAGTCACGGCTTAAAAAGATCTTATGGAATTTACGCATTTGTTTATAAAACTTCTTGATAACAAATGCTAAATAAAATTTTTTTTTTCAAATTTTTTTATATCCTTTATATTATTTATTGATGATGCAATAATTTCACTCCCAAAACGAGGGTAAAAGAATCCAAAAACAACTTTTAAATTTTTTTCCATACCAAAAAAAATTTTTTTTCAAAAACTGGGATAACCATTTTATAGAGCAGAAATAATTCCACCTGCTCCTAAATTAGCAATGAATGATGCCGTAGAACTAAAAAGATATAGGGGTGCAAAGTTGACTGAAAAAAAAAGTCACTTCAGTTGATATAAAAAATCAAAAAATTAATATCTTCTTACGATTTCAATTGGAAAATATTCAGAAAACGGTTGATAATTTTTTAAGATTTTTCTAATATTAGAAATATTTTTTTTTTAAATATTAATGAAAAAGGCATTCAACGGTATATTCTTCCAGAGCGCCCAAAACGCTCGATTCACTGCGCGCCTACGCAGCTCTGTATTATGACCTGTTTAGGATAGACAAATGCTCTTGTGGAAAAAAGGGTGGAAAAACGCATTTTGTCAAACGTTGACGCTTGATAAACAATAGTAATTTTTGTTTCTCAGCATTAACATTTTGCACAAATGCTCTTCTCATCATTCCCTACAAGAATCTGCAATTTAAAAATTTTTACCTCTATTCTGTTATTAATGCACGATAGCATAGGGCTTAAACTTACGGCCACTAGACAAAATATCAAGCAGGTAAAGTTATACAAAAAAATACTGTTAAATAGATTACTCACATTGGTTTCAATTTGCAGACATCAATTATATACTTGTTCATTGGACAATAAATATTAAGTACAATTCTCTAAAGTAACCTTAATTATATAGAAGCTGAAAGTATTTAGTAGAAAATGGACTGTTATTCTGAGTAAGGAAGCTGTCAGGCAGCAGGTGCTCAACAAATATCCGAGATAGTGAGGGATACTCCAACACTACTCTCTGTACGAATTTGCTCATGCTTTTATAGGACCCAGCTTCTATGGTAATTATCTGCGAATTTCTCTTTACCCTGTATCACGCCATTTCACTTTTAGTCCCTAGTCGTTAACGATCAGGAGAATTCTCGAAGGAGATGGATCACACTTGTTCTGATTTTCCCTCTATTTCTTTTCTTGATACGCTTTACATTTTCCACCAGACTGCTTCCCACATATTTTATAATGACACTCCAAATCCCTGTGAATGAATACCTTACACGGCCGTCAATTTTGTACAGTTAAGTCAGCCAGGAAGTTTAATTTCTGCTGATATTTCATCACAGTTTGTTCATGACGGCAAATGTCGAACATTAGCCTCATAGACTGCACAATGCACTTTACAAATTTAGGAAAGGTGTTTACCACAGGCTAAAACACACTCAAATAGTTGCACTATTTCTTTAAACTCTGTGGAAGCTTTTTCGCTACTAGTGATCGTTTATTGAACTAATCGTCTAGAAAAAAATCACGATGTTCAAAAAGCTTCTTAAATAGTATATTACGATCCCAGGCTAGTGAGTCAGATGCTCTGACGCATTATTGTTATATAAAAATTGATGATGTTGACCATTTTAAGATCCTATAGCAAATAATACTAGATCAAAATAATTATTCATGAATATTAGTTTTAGAAATGAATTTTTTTCATACATTATTCTCCTGATTGCACTCCCATGAGTTCAAGTTAAAGGTGCAATCATTCAATGTGCAGTTATTCAGATTCACTTTACGCCCCTTTAACATAGCAGCTGTATTCTTCATCTAATTTTCAATCATCTTTATCAAATTATGTTTTTCTTTGAAATATAATTCAACTGCAAGTTTGTTAATAAACAATTGTTCCTTGTTGTTATCAAAATCTATTTCGTTGCTCATTGGCACCTCGATTCATTTATTATTGGCAGTTAAAAAACCAGTATTTACTGTTGATTCTGAAAAGATAAATATCATTATTGTAAGATGAAATTCAAATTATGTTAGGAATCAAATAGATAATTTTACCTGGTGGTATGGAATTAATTTCAATAACAGGAACATCGTAAATAGCAAAATCTTGATCAAAACTTGCCCAATTTACATCTAAATCAAAATTATCACTTCCAGTCTCAACAGTCATCTGCGCACTCGCTGAAGAGTCTGTTCAAGGTTTCATATTAGTTCTATAAGCACTCATTGATACCGCACTGGACGATGCTGCTCTTATTGATGGTTTATCCATTGATAATCTCATATGAGTACTTATTTGTGACTTTTGGACGATGCGTCAAAAATTATTTATCGGTTAGAATTGAATTTTCAATACACCCTTGGGCTATTACATCAGATCTCCACCTACCCAGTTGTTTAATTATCTGCATGTTTCCACCTGAGTCTGACAGAAGTGAGCAAGATGTTCTCCTGAAGCAGTGGCCAGTAAATCGTTGTGGATTTGGCAGTTGTAGAATCGTTGCAATTTTTTAAAGAACGTCACCGATTCCATGTCTACCCATCGACTGTCGATAGCATCTACCTGAAAAGTAACGAACAAAAAACTTCTCCGAAAAATTTCCAGATGGTTCCAGAAAAATGTGTTTTTACAGTCTCGTGAAACATGTTTCGCATAACAAATTGGCCATTATTAATAAATATTTAATATTTATCTCCCAAGTCTTCTACAATAGACAGTTCAGTAATTTCTTTGCACCTCATACAACCAGAAATTTGAAAAATGAGTATGACCTGAAAAATATCAATAAATCGAATCAAATTCTCGGCACAAAAATTATTATTACCATGAAAAAATAGCATCATAAATTATTACTACCCTCGTATCTGAGTAAACATCTTCCGAAGCATTATTTATAGATTAGATTATTTGTGGCCATCTCGATATAAAAGCTTTGCTCAGTTTGCAACCTTTAACACTATTTGTTATCAAACTTTTTAAGCATAACAAACACCTAATATCAATATTATCATTGATATTAAAAGTCCTCTTTAACATCTTCCATACGCTTTACAACGTGAAGGATTTAGGTTTGTCTTTGAGTACTTCAAAGTCAATAATTCAATTGTTTTCCTCAGAAGCAAATGATAATATTTCATTTTTATTCTGCCAAGTTTTGTAGGTGTAATACACTAATAAATAACGATCAGCAGATTTTTTTGCAATTGTTTTAGTACGAATGATCTCAAGAGCTTCTGCGTTAAGAATACTACACATCTCTTCCTCGTTCAACGAACTATCGGAGAATAAATCGAATAGGTGATTACTCATATCAACACGATTAAGTCAATCTGATGAAACTTTATTCGTGAATGTTTTAATTAAGGCACAGTTGATCATTCAGAACAAAACAGTAATATCTAACATTCGATGTTTAATAAACCAATCAAATATATTTTAAGGTTATGTCGAGACGTGCGAGTTATACCGGTATCGTGTGTATTGAGTGTATAGATGTGTGGTTGTGAATGTAGCCCTTTTAATGACGTGTCAGAAAAAGAAGTGATTACTAGTGAACTTATTAAAGCGCGCTGTATTCCCAGCGGGCCACAAAAATAGTGGTTTCTGGAGTGAGAGGCTGCCCGAAAGTCTATATCTTCGGGTCAAAGATCAAGAAAAGATCATATGACCATGACGACAAGACGTGTGTTGGGCGTCGAAAACAAGATGCTGATGGTAATGCGTTTCTGTATATATCACTTAAAATTTTTATTACATCAATAGAAAAGTCATTTTTTATTGGGACCATTTACATTTATTGATCCACACTGGAAGCTTCCTTGGACTTTAACTATCGGTCGTTTTAAAGGGTGCTGCAAAATGGTTTTCTGAAAAAGATTCATTCGCGCTATATATCACATGAATGATACACGTTTTCGAAAAATTATATTCAATTATGCTGAATAACAAGAGACTTATCGTAACTATCCAAAATGATCAGCCTTTCAATTTAAGTACAATTGTTGACCTTTTAACGAAGGGCAGTAATCATCGTCATTTGAGCGTTATATTGAAAACACAAAATTCATTCCGTCAGAGACAAGGCCAACGAGGCATGTCTTTTAATGCTAAAAACATTGTGATTTTTTGAAATTCCCGAGGCTGCTCTCCGATCCATCGTTTAACCTCGCAAGCGTGTCCAGAAGATGCCTGCTTTTTCCAGGAAATATATATTACCCCAACAGCTCAACCGTACGGCTACTTATTGCTAGACTTGAAACAATTAACACCTCAAAATAACTGCTTCCGCACATGTATTTTTGTAGGGGAACCGAAGCATTATATTTATGTGCGTCGTAAATTTATAAATAAAAGCTTCAGTCACTATAATTTACTAATTATCAGCTAATAATATCTGCAAATAAATGACAAAAAAAACGAGCTGCCATTTTCAGTTCGTTATTCTATTTAAGTAAAGAAAAACTTTACCGCTTAGTCACAAAAAGCTGATCCTTAGCTGATACAATAGACATGTGAATGTACTCTTAATACTTTACGCGGTAATGTGTCATTGACAGCTGATTAAAGACGTGAATTGAAGCGTTACGCTTTTCTTTTACGACGTCTTGATTCACGTGGAAGTGCCAAGAGGATGGGAGAAAAGATTTCTTTTTTCGAAAATGGCTTTGTATCCGGGCGTTTGGCGTAAAGAGACCATTATTATCATTACGATTACTGTTATCATTCAGATCATTACTATTAATTAGTCGGCTTAGCTGTTCCGTCATGTGCATGAACATACCCTGGATATCTGATTTGTTCTCTTCCATCTTTTCGGGGCTTAAAGCCCGTCTTTCATCTTCGTTGGCGTCATTTGATGGGACATCATACAACATGCAACAAGTAACTGAAAGTTTTGGAGTGTTTTATTACAGGTTTTCATCATATTTGATTCATTTATTATTTGAAAATTGATCTGCATACATTGTGCAATAAAATGCCTTTGAAGTTCATAGTATCACGAAAAGGTCAAAAGCAATTACTGCTCAATGGGTACTCATACACAAAGAAAAGCATAAATAGAAGCATTATAACTCAGCGTTTTGTTCGCTATCATACGTCTGTATCATGTGATGGAAATGTCCATATGGATTCAAATAAATGTACTGGTGAGTATTACAAAATTAATAATAAAATATTCCATTACGAGAATATTTAGGGAGCGGCTGCGGTCAATCTGAAAACGGATTACGGACTCACAGGCTTACGGGTACACCGGTCATTTTTAGGTGAGAGTTCCGTCAAGCAGTGAATTCGTCAACTATTTAAAGTACCAATAGCCACTTCCGAATATTTAAAATGCAATATTTTATCTGTCTGATAGTTAATGACAGGGAATGTCAGGGGCACGGTGGCGGACCATGATCATTCTGCCGATCCTTTAGGTGTTGAAGCTAAACGTATGCGAAATAAAAGAAGTAAACGTGGTGAAGCAAGTAATCAACCACCTGGTGTTGTAATTAAAAATGATTTAGGATCTGTAGCGTCTGCAGTTAGTGCTAGGTTACCACAAATTGTTTCTCTATCGGGTGAAGTTCAACGCACTCATAAAGTAGCAAAAATTTTATTTCAAGAACCACGGTCGAAAAACGATTTGAAAATTTCTCATGGATTTTGTATAACTGAAAAAGGTAAAAATATAGTAATCCACGACAATGGCCCCCGATAAATCTCGATTCCTGATTTTTACAACTGAAAGAACAAAAGAAATTTGCAATGTCTCTCTGAGTGTGAACAATAGGCCAGTGATGGCACATTTTTATTAGTTCCATCTGTTTTCAATTAACTTTACACAGTCCACGAATTGGAGAAATTAAAAAATGTTGCCGTTAATTTACATTCGGTTACCCAATAAATCATTAGAGACCTATATTTGCGTGCTAGACTTATTACAGAGTCGTATTTTTGATCTACAGCCACGAAAAATAATGATTGACTTTGAGACTACTTTTGTGAATGCCATTAAATCATGTTTCGATGATGGTGAAGTAGCAGGTTGTCTGCTCCTTTCCAGTCAATGTGTGTGGTATCATGTGCAATCCGTAGGATTGCAAAGTCTGTACATTACAAATGTACGCTTTGCATTAAATGAACGTATGCTTTCAGCATTGTCGTCTGTACCTGTTGATGATGTTCGGAGTGGACATAATTGTCTAGTGAAGTCACCATATTATTGTGATAATGAAGAGCAACTACAAGATTTACTCGAATTTTTTGATCGTACAAGGGTAGGCGTTCCATTTATAGAAATATAAAACTGTTATGATGCTAATAGAAGAAATAATATCCGTTCAAATGATGCAGTTGAAAGATGGCACAATTGATTTAACCGCAAGGTTCGTGTGTGTCATGCTAGTATGGCAAAACTTATTAATGTTTTAAAGTGTGGACGTAGTATTACGGAGATATTAATTGTACGAGCAGATACAGGTTCATCCATATCGGAGCGTCGATGAGCATATGTAGAATTGAATCGACGAATCAAAAGTATTGTAACAGGTTATAATTCAAACAAGCAATTAATGTATTTACATGACAGCGTTGTTCTTGTATATGGAAAGCTTGACAGTATTACAAATTTTGCTTGATGAGTAATTCATTTTTATAATAATATTTTGGCTATTGATAATCGTTAATGTTTCTTTTTATTTTATTGTAGGCTTTTTTTTGGAATTAACTAATAATTTTGGAATTTCATGTCAACAGAAGTTTATCAAAAAGACTGAGTAGGAAGTTGTGATGTTGACTAGATAAAAATAAAAATTCCAATAATAAAGGCTGTATTGTAACAATATGAATTTAATGGAAAAAAAATCTGTCTCAGCACACTTTGTGTTTGCACGACAAACTTTCCATCATAAAATATTTATAACAAATGCACATTATTGTAAATGATTAAAATTTGTTGAAAGGTATATCTCGTCATAAGTAACATTATTTTGTCGAAAAGCTCCAAGTCCATGTGATGGATACATAAATTGATCAATAAATACAATTTCAAATTGTTTACGAAAAATCGACATTGTTATAAATAATGCATAGTATTTAAAAGTCATATTCCATCATTAATAATATTATCTTTTTAGAAAGATTAAATCGAAGGAAAATTTGCATGAATTAATCGATAAATACAATTTTTAATTGTTTAGAACCAATCTACATCACTACAAACAATGCGTAATTGTTAAAAGTAATATTCAGTTGTAAACAATTATGTTTCGTCGATATCGAATTTATTTTCAAATGAAATCGCCATTCTTTTGCTCAAAAGTATCCAACATAGTTAATCTTATTACTCATTTATTATTAGTTTTTTTGTGCTCAAGAAAAAAGTTGCACCGAATTCGCTTAAACTTCTTTTACATCTCCTTTATAACAATATCTTTTGAATAAATTAGGGTTAAAGCCGATATCTCAATCCGTTCTTAAGATATCGAAAACGAAAAAAATGCTGACGTCCGTACATGCTGAAAAGTACATAAAATATTCAGGAACGTAGAGATATGATAAAAATTCCAATTTCACCAATTGAGCCAATTACAATAAGTTCCTTATGGGAAGTTAATAGAATACTTTTATTATTATTATGTGTAATGTTGTGAATTGCTCTAGATTATCTAGTACATATATCTCGTGTTTAAGAGCAAAACCAATCGAAGATGAAATAAAACTTAGTAGAATAGTCATTAATTCAGTAGCAAATCACATTTTTTGCATATTTTGATATAGCTCAAATCATTCTATACATGTTCGTTGATGCGATCATTGTAAATTGATTTTTTGGTGTGTAGTTATTTTGTTACGCGGCTATAGTTTTTGGTTATTATGTTGCGGTTATTTAGTCCCAGCTATTTTAGTTGCAGGTATTTCGTTACGCAATCAGAAGGAGAAAGTGTAAAAGCGTGTTAAAAGCTCCAGAAAAATCGAAAAAAGCAAGAATGGTGAGCTTAGGATTGTCCATATTGATCCTGATGTTATCAATATGATATCACTATTTCCTGATCGGAAACCACATTCCCAACATTCTACTAAAGAATGTTAGAACAGTACAATACGTTCATAATACGGAAGCAATTTTACTGATTTTATGGACTAAATCCACTGGAGCACACTTTCGATATTCAGGAGAGATATTTGGCTTTGATGACTGATTCAGTCTGGTCATAAGTACGTTGAAAATTTCTAGGAGAGCCATAGTCACTATTTTCTTGGGGATACCATATCACTCAGTCGCATTAAATTCGATAGACTTTACTGCCAAAGAAATCAAGTCTTGATTCACATGCGAGAAAGTCATTTCTATGAAAAACGGTCGTGTTATCTCACAAGTAGAAAGCAGTGCCACAAAGGCACATCATCATTAATTTTGGAGAAGACGCTAATGAAATATTTATTGAGAACATCTGGAAGTACATCACGTGAAGCTGGCAAGTTAGTTGACTCAACTAGAGTGAGGTTCTTTAGCTCACGTCACACAGCAGTACAAGAAAGCCCAAGAACTTGAAAACGATAATATTGAATACATCCTGTGGACGGGTTAAGTTACTACTGGGAGCAGGCTTCTCGGAAGGCATTCGAGGGCTTGGAATTTCTGTCAGAACGCCAGTAGAGGTAATAAAGCCTATTTAGTCACGTTTTTATAACTGCAAACTAGGGTTCATACATGAAACTTGCTTAAGTACGTTGACTTTAATAAATCGGACTAGAGCAGCCTTTTCTCAGCCACCATAGGTCTACAACTCACTTCGGACAGAGATAGAGTCATTATAGTCTACAAGACACAAATCCAGTCATGTTGTAGAAGTGGATGTACTTTGTCTATGAGTCACTTTATGTTTCGCTAGTTTGAGCAATAGACTAGCAATGAGACTCTTAATGTATTTCGCATCGAAGGAGTTAGACAGTTGGTCAGCACTGAAATCAACGATAATTTTATGATTATAGTCATCTATAGAATTTGATAGTACTGTAGCAAAGTCAGTAGGCATGTTGAAAGATGCATGAGGTAGACAATAGACAACAGCAGCAACGATAGAGGCAAAACACTGTACTTTTATCTCACAGAAAATGTATTCAGACACACTCAGTTTGCCACTTACTGTGATTTTAAAGTTGAAATCACAGTAACAGCACATGACTCATAGACAGCAACACCTTCATAATAGACATTGTGGTTCACTCTCAGCAAGATGTAGTTTGACAGGTGCAGAGTAGAATCAGGAAGACTTTTAGGAAGCTACGTGTCAGTCCGAGCAATAAGATAGAAAGTGACTGGTTGTTTACTTAAAAACTGCTTGAGCACGTCCAGATTCAAATGTAATCGATTGATATAGAGATAGCAGAAAAGAAATTGCTATGCAGGTATCGTGGCTAGAGCCTAGGCGTGGCCTAGACAAGGCATGAAGATCGAGTTGGAGTAATGTAGTATGAGTTGGTCACTGCTTGGTTGACGACGAAATAACTACCAGCCCAGCATTGTCATCCTTGCTTCCTACAAAGTATGTAATATCCCCACTTTTTAACTTGGCGCAGACAATTGAGTTTGAGGCTAAGACATAATTAAAGCCGATTTGCTTGAGAGTAGCCTTTGTTCAAGTAAGTGAATCGTCTTGAAGGGCAGTAGCTTATCAACCGATACTTTAAACTCTCTAGCGATAATTGGCGTAGCATCTGATAGTAGTTTTGTGGAGTTAATCGCAGATGAAGTCAACCTGTTAAGCTTGCATTTAGCAGCAATAAGTGATTGCATAGAGTAAGCATCAGTACATTTTACATTAACTGAGACTAGTAGAAACAGATTCCGGAGGGGGCATTGCAGAAGCGGCAGAAATGAGGACAGGGACTGGATTGAGCAGAGTCAGCAGTGACATCAGTAGTAGATATTGCGGAAATCTTTACAAAAACTTCGATCGAACAATATTGCCAGGAATAACAGAGAGTTTTAGAGCACTGAATACTGCTATTACCAAGGACGGAAAGTTAGTAGGCGACTTACTGTAAAGAATGTCTACCATCACTAGTTTCGTGTAAACAGGCTGTTTTTTAATGAAATGTTTAAGATAAGTAGTGTTCGCCTGAACAGCTGTAGACGTAGAGAGCGTGTCAAATAATAGGAGAGTGTAAAAATTTGAGATCCGACATGGCGCGAGTGACAAGCAGTAACTCTTGATTGATATACGACATTACAGTATCTTACCTGCGTTAAGTTCTCGTACCAGAGAAGACATAGCATTTGTAACACTATCCGCTGCAACTAGGAGATCATTTCTCAACGATTTTACCAGACAATTGTTCCCATTGGTGCCGCTACAGCTTGGAATAACAGTAGTTCTAAATGCTGATCTGTAAATGAATGAAAAATGATAATAATTTTTTTAGGTCAATGGGAGTGATATTGGATTGATAATTATACCTATTTGATCGTTTCTAGAATTTAGTTAGAAATTATGTCTCTTAGTTTACAACTCGCGGGAAGAGGGAGGGGGGCGTAACCTTAGAAATGTCATTTTTGGGGCTATTCTGAGCAAGCTGATAGAGCTTTCAAGCACGCTTGCGCCGTTTTATTTTATTTTTTTGGGCCAAAAATGGACGATTTTCATTTTTCACTTTTACACATCATACTCATTCTTCATTTTCTGACATATCTATACCTTGCATCGTCAGGCATTTCGCACATGTGTAAACACTGTCAATCACGGTTTACATTTTTTCTGCATTTCTCATGCACACCTACTGTTAACTATTCTTGAAATTCCTTCTTTTGTGACTCTATTTATTACTTTTTGTCACTTTTCACGTCAGTTGCGCTGATTCATTTACTATGTTAAAACCTCATTTCGTTAAGTTCTTATATTTTTTACAATCGAGTCCAGCAATTTTTATCGAGAGAATTATAGTTTAATCAACTATTTTACGGGTTTATCAGTGCTACGCTTCGAATGGATTTAAACGCCTGCAATTATATTGCACATGTTCTCAAATGTCTTCTAACAAACGACAGAAAATACGGCAAATTTGGTGTAATGAGCGGCTATTTGCTCTACATGGCGCATAGTTCAGTGACACTCGTTGGATGCTCCCTACGCTTTGTCAACTTATCTTTCTCTTCTTGAGCCATCGCCCACCACATCAGGAAAAGATCATGGAAATCCAATACCCCAATACCTTGGTGTACACGATCGAGCTACAAACAGATAGAAAACACGTTGCTGCAAGTGATATTACTTTGTTCCCTATTATCTTAAATTATTGACTATATCATTCTGATTTTTATTTTTTTTTGACATCATATCTTTATTTTCTTTCTCTCTCTCTCTCTCTTTTCCCTTCTTATATATGTCATGTAAATATTTTTTTTAATTTCCTAAACAATAAAACCATCATCTTATCTAATCTAATCTAATCTAATCTCTCATAGATATGTCTTAAGCGGGTACGACGTCCATCTCACTGAATCGGTGGCCTTAATTACACCGTCTATGTCGATGAGACCAAGATTAGCAGCCACCGTAAATACGGTCGTGGTCGGTTGCTCGCAGGGGACTGGACTTTTGGAGGGATTGACCCTATCACCAAGGTGTGTTGGCGTCGGAGTCATGGCTAGGCTATTGGAATCTTCGGGCACACGGTTGGTTCCACCTTACGGTCAACCACTGTGTAAATTTCGTGAATTCTATAACACGAACTTACACTCAAAATATTGAGAGATTATGGCGGGATCTTCATAACAATGTACCTACGTACGGAGTGATTCGCCGTGCTTACCATTTATATATTGCTGAATTGCTATTTAAACGCGCCTTCTCATATTCTGAACGTTTCGAAGTGTTTCTTTCGTCATTACCCCCTCGCTATAGATGATGTGTTGGAAAGGTGATTATCCGCTTTTGTTATATTTTTCTATTTTCATCATATTTTCAACAATCTCCTTCTCCAATTACTCGCCGACTTAATTTGTACCCTCCGCCTGTCGTGCCCTTGAACCCATTATTATCCCCTACCCTATTTCTCCTCTACTCCAATTTCCTTTACCATACAGTTCACTATTTCCCGGAGTTTTCACTCAAGCGCACCTCCGTACCCCCCTCATATAGTTCAGTATGACGACCTCAACAACATATGACAAGGTTACTTTTCCTTTGAGTTGTAAGCTAAAAAACATTATTTCCGAAAAAAATTTCTTGATATTTCGTAAGAGTGGAAGACGAACTCGTTAGTGAATGCATCGAATCGTCGAAAAAATTCCAGGCAGTCATTGGGATTACTGACCGAATCAGAAACGATACTACCGGGATGACATACTATTGGCACTGTGATTCTACTAGTTTTAAGAAATAACGATGGTTTGTTGAAATTTTCCAATTTATTGTAGTACCAGGATTCAGAATCAGTTTATAAAAATTATTGATTTCAATTTAGTCTTAAGGTCTAGTGACACTGTAAGTAATGGTTCTAATCATTTCAAATCGTGTACTTAATCATTAAAATACTCTATAGATCTCATTAACTTAGTGCGGTGAATAAACATAACTAAATTTTATTAATAGGTACTACATATTTATGTTATTCGCGTGTACAGCCAGGATGTATGCAATTCTTATTCGTTATTATTATCATCAATTTCACCAATACTTCAGTCATCTGTTGTTGACATCTTGAATCACTTGAACTCCGCGCCATCAGCTGAGAAGACAATGCACTCAGTTTTGCACACTCCAGTGTGTATATAGTTCATAGAACAATTTAATCAGCGTCATGACGCCATTTCCGACACTAAAGTAAACCCATGCGGACGTCCGATTCTTATTGAATACCCAGAAGAATAGTGAACACTCAAGTTGCTCTTTATTGTTCAGTGTAAATAAATAAAAATAGTTTTGTTAACTGTTACTAAAATTTCTCTGGCCATTATTACATTCCTGTATACTCATTCCCTGAGCCACATTAGAATTGAATCGTTCCACCTTCATTATTAACATTGTAGTCCTTCAAGCCAGATGCTAATAACAGTTCAAGAATAGAAAGCTGTGTTACAAATGCATTGGTTGACACTACACATACTCATGCAAGAATAAGTATTCCTTCAAATCATGTGGACAGTGGTGTCAGTTGAGTCTGCATGATGCACCATCCATAGAATCCGATTAATCGGACACTCAACCATCAATATCAGCTACTCAATAGAAGCTTGGTGCAGTCTTCAACACTCAGCAAACTCGAAAATCACTCTACACTTTTCCTAACACTCAACACGCTGTCAGCAATTCATCAAACACTCAAACGCCTGTAACAAGGCTTGTTACGGATAGATTGACCAGCAGGACGACCTGAGCACTTAGTGTTTCGGCACCAGGAGGCTCGAGGGTACCATCTGGTCGGTCTGAACTGCAAGGTTCTCAACAGATGACTGACAAGTAAAGCGCGCGAGGCAGTCACCACCGATTTGCCTGAGGTTTCTATATATTAATCTACGTCAAAAATAGTGTAATACGTATTTTTTTGTTTTTGCGGAAAAACGTTCTAAAAGGGCGAAGATCACCCCCAAATTCGACACCCTATAGAGGTGATTTCGAAGTGAAACTTATTTAAACACGCTTGACTAGGAGAGTGAGCTGGCGAACGCATGACGTGAGCATTAGGAAAAGTGTGATCAGGTGAGGCAAACGGAAATTGAGTGGGGGATATAAGCAAGAGACAGCAGTGCGTACGCACATTTCCATTCTCCCTTTCTCTTATAGCAAGTAAATGAAATATGTATATATTTCAGTCAGTAGTTCGTTTGCGAGCTCACTAGTTTTACGCGAACGGTGATTCCTTGGTCATTTTTCATAATTCTATCGCGTTTTGAACAATTTTATAAATTGATATTTCGTTCAATACATTCAATATTTTAAGTTTAAAGTAGATAAAATTGTTAATTCACTTCAAAGTTCATGTCATCAAACGTTGCCACTAATTTTATCAGGAGATTTCAATATTAATTTCGCATCTGATGATGGACAACTCTTGGTAAACTTTCTACGAGATCAATAAGGACTACAAATGAATAATAACCGTAATGAGCCAACTACAAGATATAGAACAACAATCGATGCAGATTTTTCTAGATATCTGTCTAATTTTGATTCGAAAATATATGTATCTTGTTTCTCAGACTATAAGCCTATTGTCTTGGTTTGACAATCAACCACACTAATTACTGATGTATCCAATAGTAAAAATGATAAACGAAAATGAAAGCTTTATGCTAAAATATTAATTGACAAATAAAAACATGAAATGAATTTAGATATTTGTCAAAAGTTATTATATGTACACATACATATAAAAATGCCCAACGCATACTTTGAGGACAATGGATTGGTATCCCCCTCTTGATATTCAAAATTTTTGTGTGGCCTTCGGCCGCACGATTGAAGAAAATCAATTACTCTGCAATTACAGCGTATGCAGTAACAGTAGAGTTTTGCTCTTAATTTTGGTTAATTTTAACTTATAGTCAAAAGTTTCGATTACAACATGGCAATGCTATGTCCTCAAATGATACGCTACATAGATTGTGAGTGTCTCAAACTATGCATTCAGACTAATGTAACTTTGAGACTGTCCTCAAAGTATCGCTTTGTCCTCAAATAATGCATTGTATATTCGATTTGTTTCCAAAAACTACGATCTATCAAATTATATGTGTATATTGTACACACATACATATATATATATATATATGCACAAATGGAGCAAAAGAAGTTTCACTTTAGTCATGTGGTCATCAGCACACTCGTGTTTTTAATTTTCACATATTTCTAATCGAAATTTTCTAAAACGACTTTAGCCATTGGAACGATCGTAAACATCATGAAAAATATATTTATCCACAGATTTACAAGACTTGTAAATATACATTTCTTTATGTTTAAAATGAACGAAAATCTATAACTCGTAAACTAGTAATTATTCTCTAATAAGACCAATTTCAATTGAAAGAGTACAAAGAATTTTAATGTACGATTCTTTGAAATTTTAAAACTAGCATTAACGACAGAAAAAAAGTCGCAATTTAAAAATTTCAATTGTTATTGATTAATTTTTTATGTTCACAATAATCACCAGATAAAATACGTTGTAATTAGGGACTGAATAGTTTATGATTAGTCACAATATTATTTTTTGTTATGTGAGCAAACATCGATATAATTCTTATCACAGTCACTGATAAACTATTTTTAAGGAAAATTATTCCTGTGATTGTCATATACGGATTATTCAAAGCTAGCATTTTGAACGAATGCGACATATTTTAATCATTTAAAAAATCGTAACATTTTTCTCGCATTCTTCTTTAATACTGTAGTAAATTGATATTTTTTCCTCTTGTACTTATTTAAATTTTTGTAAATAGTCATTATTTTATATTTTTGTAAAATCGTTTGTTCGAAATAGGAATATTATTTTCTTTCATTCTGAAAATTGTGTAACATTCAATAGTTGAAAATGACAGTTAACCCTATCAATGTTCTTCGGTTAGTTGAACAACATTTCAAACTATGAAAATTATGAGGACACCTGTAAATGATGCTGAGATCCAATAAAAAAATTACTTTGAACCAATATTATTGAATGCAATAAATAAGTTTACTAATATCGGAATGATAGAGGAGAATTCATTACATTTTGAGAAAGCATGTGAAGAAAACAGTTATCGATGCTGGAATAATGATCCATGATTGCGACTTATAAAAATGGGCACTATTAGCTGGAAGAAATTTACAATTTAATGATCTCCGTTTCCAAGCATTTGTGACGTGGATACTATCATTCAAAAGTGCTTATCGTATTGTTGTATTGTAAAATTAATAAATTCATATCATCAAAAACGGTTAAAGATCGTAAAACATTGAAACAAACATCAGAAGCGTTTGTTAATGATGTGAAATCGGAAATTTATACATATATATGGTTTACACAACATATATGATGCTGATCAAAGTGGCTTCCAATTGGAATTACATTCAGAGAGGACTTTAGCTTCAGAAAAAGAAAAAAAAGTAGAGTGCACAGATTAATCAGTTTCTTCGATAACTCATAGTTATACTATACAACCAACTATATCAGCTGATGGAAAACTTTTGACTCGCCTTCTTCTTGTGTTAGAAAATCTAACTGGAAAATTTGGTCCACAGGTAGAAGCATCGCTTTTTAGGCCAGATAATGTACACGTAGAAATATTGAACTCTGTAAAAGTTACTTCAGGTAGAAAATTCGATTCAAATATTACATTATGTGATGTATTCTAAAAGTTTAATTTTTATTGGAGTACTTTGAAATCTGGTTGACAGATGTATTTTTTCTGAATGTTGCAAAAAAAAGTTTACTTTTGACTGATTCATCGACTGGTCATTGTCCTGAAGCTGTGACGGCTGCCAAACCACCGAATAAAAATGTTGGGATAATGATTATTTTTAAAGGAGCTAATGGACAGTTTCAACCATTAGATGTTGTTGGGTTCAGAATAGGGGAAAACTTTGTAAGAAATTCGTCAGACAGTGTCCTATTACGAGGAATTAATTTAAATTTACACTTAAGGAACTATATCATTGAATTACAATCACTGACTCATAATCAACTCTCGTCTCCGCAATACATTTATCTTTTCCGTTATTCATGGTACAAAAGTAGGTATACATTTTTTTAACCCGATGAATTCGAAAATCCAGTCAATTTTGCATTCGGAGATAACTGTAAGTCTTATTGGGGAATTCCAGGATGTGGAACTATTGCAATGATCTGTTCTGCCTGGTGTAAAACATGATTGTGTCTGGAACGTTTTTACAATGATTATCGTATATGTAATACGTACAACAAAGGAATAACATTATCTTCTTCATGTTGATACAAATCTCGAAAAAAAGAGAAAATTTTTCTTTGGATCGATTTTGATGATATTTTAAAAATTGCAAAGACTCATATCTTGTAATTTTTTATACTCTTCCGATCGAAATTGGTGCTATTAAAAAATAATTTATAGTTTTCGACTTACAGATTTTTTTTATTTTTAATAGAAAAAAATGTGTACCTAAAGGTCTTATAAAAATGTGGATAAAGATATTTTTAATGATTTTTCATGATGATTCTAATGGTTAAAGTCGTTTCGAAAAATTTCGATTAGAAATATGTGAAGATTAAAATAATCTTCATAGGGTGTCAAGTTTGGGGGCGATTTTTATCCCTTCAGAACGTTTTTCCGCAGAAAAAATATGCGTAGTGCATCATTTCTGACGTAGATTATTATATAGAAGCCTCATGTAAATCGGCGGTAACAACCTCGCGAAGTTTTCTTGTGAGTATACAACATCATGCATTGGAGAGAAAATTCAACACTCTTTACACTCAACTACGCGTTGTCAATGCATTACTCAGTCAACTCTGTTACCAACAGCATCAAAAGCGACACTTTTATTGGTTCACATGAAATCAGAGCACTCATTGACCCTACATCAGGAATTACGTTGATTGCAGATTGAATTCTACGCAACCTACAACTCAGAAAACATCATTCGACGATGATGATCTAAGGAATAGTCGGTAACGCTTCACTCAAGTCACGGGGAGTTGTGTACTGTACACTTAAATCTCTGTGTTCAAACGATAAAATAGCCGTACATGCTTAAATATCAACACTCAGTTTTTCATAGCCATTATTTTACACTCAGACAAGCGAATGGCCTCATTTTCGAGGTCCTTAACTAGCTGATTCCACATTTTTTGCACCCTGACAAGTTGACATCATTATTGGTGCTTACTATTACGGGCAACTCATGAAATCGAACATCACAAAGGACGCTTCTAAATCTCCAATAGCACAACTTTCAATCGTTGGCTGGCTCATTTTTTGGCCCAGTCCTGCACAAATCTGTAAATCACGTGCACATCACTCTGAATATAAAAGCTACTTAAATAGACAGTGCTGCATACGAATTATAAACATAATTCTGGGTCCAGGAGGAGATTCCAATAATTGAAACTTCTTCTAGATGAACAGTTGATCAAGAATGTGAACTCCACTTCAAAACAACTCATCGACGACAATCTTCAATCCATTGTATTGTCAGAATACCTTCAAAATCTCCAGTCAACACTCTTGGTGACCCTTCAGCACTACCACCAAGCTAAGAGTAGTGTTTAGTGGATCAAGCCCAACCTCAAGAAAGAAAAATTTAATATGTAACACAGTAAATTACTTTGCTTTATTGAAAAAAAATCATGCTGTTTGTTGAACTCTTATTTAATGCGTAACTTCCGTTCTGGAGTTTAAGAATCGAACTTAATTGTAGTCAGCAGAGTCTGTTTCTATTTCTGTCATGTAGTTAGTAACTTTTTTTAGCAAAAACAAATAATTTCTTTTAAAAGAACTTGAATCGTTAGCATAGATATCGTTTTCGATTGTGAGGAACAAAAATAGGTCTGGACGCTCATTGTGCCCACACGACGAACTTTCCATTATTCTCTTCTTGACAATACCACTTAAAAACGCTTAGCACTCATAAAGCAGCGTAAAAAACTGAAATTTGAAATGTTTACAAATATTCTAACACGTTTCTTATTTATTTATAACAAAATCACATCGTTATAAGCAATTCGTATTCGTGAAAAGTCGTATCTCGTCATGAATAATATTATTTGGTCAAAAACATCTACGTCTATGTGGTAGATGCATAAGGTTATCAATAAATACAATTGATTATTGTTTATAACAAATTCACAGTCATGTTAAAAATGTGTTTCTGTTGAAATTCATATCTCGTCATAAATTATATTATTTTATGAGGAACATCCAAATTTTTGTGAAATATGCATTAGTTAATCAATAAATACAATTTATCATTGTTTATGAAAAATTTACATTGTTATAAACAATGTGTGATTGGTAAAAATTATATTTGGTTGTAAATACAAATGTCTCGTCAATATCGACTTAATTTCCGAATTAAATTGTTATTCTTTTGTCCAAAAGTATTTTAAATAGCTAACCTTTTCATTTATTTGTTATCAGTTTTTTTTGTTATAAGAAAAAAAAACAGTGCGACCGAATTTGTTCAAGTTTCTTGTAGATCTTTTTTTAACAATTTCTTTCGAATAAATTTTGGTTGAAATCGATATCTTGATCGGTTCTTGAGACATTGAAAACGAAAAAAATGCAGACATCTATCCATACATACGTACGTACACACACAAGATCATTTTAAAAATTAGTCAGTATGCTTGCGAATATCTTGAAACGTAGAGATATGATGGAAATTTTAATTTTACATTACATGCAAACGATATGGTATTTTGCTTCAGCTGCAACCAAGTCGATTTCATGAAGTACACGATCGTTCACTAATTCTCCTAAGGAATCCTTCCGTTCTTCTGCTCTTTTAATAACATTGTCTTTGAATTCCAGAGTACTTACGCTACTGATTGTTCGTCGATACTTTTCTTTTTTTCTTAACTCTGCTGCTACGTCAGCTGTTTGGCCACAAAATAAACACAGTGTTTTAAAATCAAACACCTCATTCCTTTTTTTAGGAGGTACACTGGATGATGATGAAGGTTCACCTTCTTCTAGTCGTCGTTTTGATGCTGATATAGAATTTTTACTGATATATACTTTCCGACACTCGACATGCACGTTCACAGAGGTTAAAGTATTTAAGAAATCTATGTGACCATCATTTCTTTCGATACTTGCAGTTTTCAAAGTTTTCAAGCCACGCACTATATTCACAGAATCACCTTCAGTTAGAGATTTCCCACAAATAAAACACAAATCAGCCATAATTATCGAAATTGTACGTCCGTCGTTGCTGAGATCTTAAAACCAACTAAAAAATTCAGTCAATAGAAAATAGTCCCTTGAAAAAAATAATAAGTCTCCACATAACAACTGAACATCTGCCACATGAACTATAGAGGGGCCCGCGTTCGCAGGTATAGACATCATAGAAAAAGGTCGTGTTATAGAGGTCCGTCTTCCCAGTTATAATCTCAAAAGAAGAATAAGATTATACATTTTGAACTTTAAAATCTGTAAATTTTAAAATCTTTAAAATTAAAATTTTAAAATCTTTAAAATTTGAAGAACAAATACTTAATATTTTGTTCTATTTATAATCTATATATATATATATATATATATATATATATATAAATAAAATTATTCAATACAATGTATTAACTAATAAATAATAGAAATTATTTATTTTTAATAATACTGTAATGATTTAGTAACGATATACAAGCTATTATTCACTGAGATTCACGGTTGACCTTGTATTACTGTATATATACCTGAGCGCCAGGTGCTCTCCGCTCTCTATCTCAAAATCGGTTTACTGTATAAAAAAATGTTTAGAACAAAATTTATTGCCAATTGTATGCTCTACAATTTTGATAATAGGTGCTAACATCATTGGAGCAATAGAAACGGAGATAATTGCAAAAAACCGATTTTCATGACCTTTGACCTCGAATAACTTACGACGCGGACACGAGATAATATGAGACTTTTGAGACAACATTAAGAACGCCAACATGAAGCTGTATACGAGTTTTCAGCTTACTATCTCAAATTCCGAGGTGAAACCCTAAAGTGACTGGGCTACAATAGACAGGGATGAGGGGATCTTCGATAGAGATAGTAAAAATGTGTGATTTATATAAAACAATAACAAAGTTTATTGAATAAAAATTATTGAAAAAATTGAATTAAAACGTTACCAACGGATGATTTCCTTTGCTCAGGTAAAAATGTATTAAAATTAATTGGTCCTCCGTTGATGCTCCAGTCAGCGTAATATTCTCGTTTTAACTCGCGAATTTATTTAAATATTCGTTGTTAACAATTTTAAAAATTATATTGGCTTCACATAAAAATTTACTAGCTTCGACAAAATTATTGATACATGACATAATAAGACTTACAATTTTCGAGCGATGTTTCACGATGGTCTGATCTCGATCTTGCTTTTCCGACAACTAACTGATGCATCAAATCTCACGTATTTATTTAGTCGAGGATGACATTATTAGAAGTCCCATGCTTCAGGCGCACACAAGTCCCTTCACATGGTCCTTTCTCTTTTTGGAAAGTTAATGCTCTTCTTTCGTCACGCACTCTTTTTTAAACTTTTATTGCTTTTTTAGCACGTGGGTTTTCCAAAGCAATAAAATGTCTAAAAGATGATTCCCTCAAAAATTTTCCAAAATCTTTTCTATTTCAACGAAATTTAAAAAAAACCTAAGTAATAATCGTCAACCTCAATCATTGAGTTTCATGTTTAACTTTCTTTAAAAATATATGTATATATTGAATAATTATAGAAAATCATTAAAATACACTCAGACATTACACCTCCTGCGTTAGACGGAAGTACGAGTGACAAAATTTGATCGAGTACGACGTTCCGTAAAATCAAAACATTTACAATAAGATTAGTCACACTCAATTCATACATGGTTAGTTATGTGAAATTATTTTTCAACTGTCGGTTTACAATGATAGTTTTCTTATAACTAATTTACAATATATTTTGATGTCCTACTGGTGGCTTGCAGGTAGCTCTGTTGTCATCCTTCTGGAGATTGGTAAAAATGGTGTAGGCCAATTTTGTAGGAAGTTATTCATTTTACAGATACCCTAGTTGTCATTTCAGTTTCTTGCTTATTTATGTTTGGATATAGTGGAGAACTAGCTTAGGCTCCTGTACCATCTTCTCCATTTTCAACGTCTATATCTGACATCTTCATATTTGGCGAAGAATTTTTTTTTGGTTTGTCTTTTCCCAAATGAATTAATAAATATGTGATCGAGTCCCAAAGGGCTCCTACTGGTTTTAGTGACCATCCGTACACGATATGGAGTGTATAACCGTGTACAATGGTGTCTACTATTAGTTTGCATATTTTCAGGACCATGAAAACGCCAATGAATCCTGCACTGATAGTTCCAAATTTAATGAATTTTCCCCAGGTCTTCTCCCAGGCATTTTTAGCTAATTTTTCCTACGATTCTTTATCCAGCATATTATAAATTGACGGTTTATTGGATATGGATCGCTTTGTTGCCTTTCCTGCAACGGTCTCTAAAACTGCTGCTTGCTCCATGGTGAACACTATTCTGTTTCTCATTGTTTCCAAATCTTCAAATGTATAAATTCCGCTACTCGCCTAATGAACGGGATTTTTGTATTCCCAAGTGATCTTCGAGTCTGGTTTTAGACTCATTGGTGGTGCTGTTTCGACAGGTTTTGGCATAAACTTATACCAGGTCTGTCCGATTCTATAAAATTGTAATAATGGCGAATTACAAGGAATTACATGATTTGTGATTATATGAGTTTTTGGTGATAGGAAGAAGCTTAGAATGAACAAAAATTTCTTTTGATAATCTGGATCATTTTCCTTAGTTATTCGTATTTTCGACTTCTTCAATTGTTCTTTAGCTTCGGATATTGTTATTTTTGACCTTTTCAATCTATCAGAATGAACTACTTTCAGTTTATTCTTTATTAGTATTTCAACATTTCCGTTAGGAAATATCTTTGAAACATCAAACGGTCCATCATAATGGTCACCTAGTTTATTTGGTTTTGGACCTTTTTCTAGGAAAACATTATCTCCTATGTATAACTCTATAGGTTTCATTTCTTTAAATCTACTAGATTTTTGTAAGCTAATTTACGTATATTTGTTAGTCTTTTTACTAAATCTGTAATATAATTTTCATACGTTGGCACACGATCTAAGTAATGCAACGGATCATTTTTCGGAACGCGCGCTACTTTTCCAAAAACAAATTCATAAGGTGTGAATTTCGTACCTGCATGAGCACTCGTATTATACGAAAACATGGCAAATTCTAACCACTCGTCCCATTCGTCATCTTTTCGTGCGAATTGTTTTGAATATTCTCCCAACACGCGGTGAGATCTTTCTAAAGAACCATTTGATTGTGGCCTAAACGCGGTTGTCTGCAACTTTTTAATTTCAAATCTTTTTACTATTCTTTACATAAAAGCACTGATAAAATTACGACCTTGATCAGTCAATAAAATCTTTGGTGCCCAGAACACACAAATAAATCTTTTAATAAATGCATCTGCAACCGAAATCGCTGTCATATTTTCAAGCGGAATCGTGACACTATATTTTGATAACTGATCCTGAATTGTTAATATATATTCTTCTCCTCGTGACGTAACTGGTAAAGGACCTACTATGTGCATTGCAATTTTTTCAAAAACTGTACCCGGAGTATCTGTGATAATCATCGAATGTCTATTTTTGACACGAGTTAGTTTTTTTAATTGACAATCTAAATATTGCTGTATTTGACGTTGTACGTCACCTTTTAAATCTTCCCAATAACAATTATGCTTTAATCTATTATACGTTTTAGACACACCCTTATGACTACCAATACGTGAAGAATGTGCTTCTGCAAAAATTTTATCACGTTCATCTGGAGGAACGTGCCTAATAGTTCCAAGACAAATAATTACTTTGATATTTTCATTTTCAAAAATTTCTTCAATCATTGTTAAAACGTCATCCCAAGGAATATTTTCTATATATTTTGAATAAGCAACTGAAACTGTGTCAATATTCTTTTATTTCAACATAACTTTTAAATTGACCAAACACCGTCCTATATGACCTTTTACTCGAATTATAGATTCTCCTTTCGTTTCTTGAATTATACATGCAAAATGAACTTTCCGATTAACTTCAAATGAATACATACTCCCTACTATAGGAGCTTTAATTAAAGGCATTTTATTAAGGGCATTCAATTTTTTAGAACCCTCATCACAAGGATGTCCACTCTCATCAACAAAATAAACTAGGTTATCTTTTCTATACTCAAATAATTCTTTTGATAGAATAATATTCGACCTAATATTCTTAATTTTCTGTTCATCAACAGCTACATTCTCCAATGGATTATCCGATTCATTGTCTGATTCGACGTCAGACTCAGAGTCAGAATCATGAGAGTTTTCAGAACCAGTAAATCTCGTATCATCATCGCTAGACAAACCTTGAGTATTTACATTATCAGGTTCCTTAGAGTCTAACACCTTTTTCGATGGCCTATTACTTTTCTTAAGTATGGTTTCACCCGTGTTTACAACTCCTTTACGCGGCCTACCCCATTTCTTTTTGGGAATAACACTGCCGTTTTCTTTTTCTTTTGACGATTTTTCTGATGATTTATCTGAATCGTTGACTTTATTCTTCATTTGCAATTCGAGATCGGAGTAATCTTCCTTTTCATTTCCTACTTTTGCCTGCGCACGAGTAGTAACATTTACAATTTCTACCGGATTTCGCGCCAGCGCATCCGCGTTCAAATTTATTTTTCCCGGTTTATATTTCACGTCATAATCATATTCTACTAATTTTAAACGCCATTTAAGAACTCTTGCATTTGCTTCTTTTGCAGATTGAAACCAGATCAATGGTTTATGATCAGTAACTGATGTGAATTCATGCCCATAAATGTGAGGCCTAAAATTTTTAACAGCTCGGACAATAGCCAAATCTTCCTTTTCATATGCATCATATTTTAATTCAGCGCCTCTTAACGCTCTTGGATAATGAGCAATAGGTTTATCTTTACCAATTTCCCCCTGAGATGAAACTGCACCAACAGCAATGCCTGAAGCATCTGTTGTAATTATAAATGGTTTTGGAAAATCTGGATATTGTAATACTGGAGCTCCACATAAAGCTTCCTTTAATATCTCGAAAGCACTTTGTGCTGCTTGAGACCATTCAAAATCTCTATTCTTTTCTAATAAACGCGTCAATGGTTTTGCAATTTTTGAAAAATTCTTAATAAATCTTCTATAATATCCAGTTAAACCAAAAAAAGCTCTAATATTTTTTTGCGTTTTCGGTATAGGGAAATTTTTTCCTGCATCTAATTTTGATGGATCAGGTTTCAACCCTTCCTTGCTAATGATATGACCGAGATAATTTACTTCACTACTTAAAAATTCACATTTATCTGGTTGCAATTGCAAATGAGCTTTACGTGAACGTTGCATTAAATCATCGATTCTTTTTTCATGCTCATCTAAATTCGTCGCGAAAACTACGATATCGTCTAAATAAACAAACATCGATATACCTTGCAACCCAGTCAAAACCGTATCCATTAACCTTTGGAACGTCGCTGGTGCATTTTTTAAACCGAACGGCATACGTTTAAACTCCCAATGTCCTTGTGGGGTTGAAAACGCCGTTTTATGGCTATTTTTTGGATCCATCTCAATTTGATGATATCCAGAAGCCAAATCAAATACAGAAAAATACATTGAACCTCCTAATTGATCCGGAATATCAATAATATTTGATAGAGGATAAGCGTCAGTAATTGTTCTTTCATTTAATTTTCTATAATTTTTAACGACTTGCCATCTATTATTACCATGCGAATCTGGTTTCTTAGGCACGATCCAAATTGGACTATTATAAGGAGACTCAGAAGGCCCAATAATGCCTGTATCGAGTTCTTCTTTAATTTGCATTTCAATTTCTGTTTTTAAAAACTGAGGTGTACGATATTGTTTTACTGTTATAGGAATATCTAAGGTAGTTGGTACTTTATGATTATAAACATTAGTTGAACCCAATGGTTCACCTGGAATATAGAACCGATCTGCATATTTTCTTAAAATTTTTTCAACATGATTTCTTTCTTCTTCGCCTAAGTGGCCTAATCATAACAACTTTATAATTTTCTTAAACCGTTCATTATTTTCAAAAGTCTCAACAACTGACAAAATTTTTCTTGTATTAGAATTATTAACATTTAGTTCATTAAAATCTGATTGACTTTTAATTTTATAATTTTTATTTAAATATTCTTCTTGATCAATTTTAGGATCATGTATACTTTCTACTGACTGTATAGATAAAGTAGGAATTTTCAATCCCACTTCGCTCTCAGTCGTATTGAATACCTGCATATAAGCACGACCATTGTTAACACGTACTAAACAATTGCCTAAAAATATGCTCTCACACGCTTTCAATCTCGTAACATAACCTTCGACAATATCTTTATTTTTAACGTTTACGAAAAAGGTCGATTCACTACGAGGGGGAATGTACATTACTCCATCCTCGACTCTATTAGCTTTTTTGAACGGATATTTAAAATCATCTATTTTCATTACTTTATTTTTATAATCAATTTTTACCCTGTGAGTTGCGAAAAATCGAGATCCTACAAGACCTGCATGCGGAATACCTAAAGTATCAGGAATCACATGACATACAGTCTCTTTATTAAACAATTTTATTTTTACACTTCCGAGTGTCTTTATGGGTACATTTGCAATATCATGTAATTCAACAATTTTATTTTTGTCAATCGTCGTGGGATCATTTACATAGCTCTACTTAAGTAAGTTCGGCGAAGCTACTGAATCTATCATGATAATGACATCTTCATTTTTATTTGTTTTTCCCACAACCATATACGGTAGATCTTCTAGATTTTCTAATTTCACGCTCATGATTAGTACTCACTTTCCGTTTCTTTCTCGGAAGTCAATGTCACCGGACGCATTTGAAGTGTCTCTGACCCCGCGCCTACCTGGCGAGACACGTTCGAGTTTTCCTGTTCGTGTCATTTTTTAGCTTTAAGACGGAAACAGCAGGAAATGTCATGACCTGATTTTTTACAGAATTTACAAGATTTGTTTTGATTACTTGCATTTGAATAATTAATTAATCGGCACGTTTAAGCAATATGACCATTTTTTCCACAAACTTGACATTTTACATTTGATGAAACTCTATTTGGATTTTTAAAACAAATTTTAGCAGTATGTCCAGTTTTACCACAAAGCTGACAATTTTCTCTTGAATTATTATCTTTCTCTCGACAATTTTTCTTTATATGACCGGACTTATTACATGAATGGCAAACAACTTTTGTCTTTACTCGATTATTATTATCTGGATGTTTGTCTTTATCATGATTTTGTTCATTATTTACAAATTAAACGGGTTTACTTTTATCTTCATTTTTATTTTATTTAGTTTTTGTACTATTTGGGTCTTAACGAATTTCTTTTCGCGCAATTAATCGTCTTTCTATCTCTATTGCTTTCTCTAAAGCCTCAGTGACATTGTCACATCGAGACATTCGTTAATCTATTCCATTTCTTAAATTTCGAACAAAACATTGAGCTACGGCTTTATCAGTATTATCTTTATAAATTTCAATTTCATTTGCAGTTGCAGTTGGATTATTTCATTTATAACATTCTACAATTTCTTTTGCTTTTTTCCGTAATCTATTAACAAAGTCTACTACTAGTTCATCGTCTTTCTGAAACATTCTTCCTAGTTCACCTTGCAACTGAAAGAGTGTTTTAGAAGGAACATAAACTTTCTTGAGATCACTTATGAGTTCATTTACAGTATTATATGTTATTTTATTTAAAGCGTCTTTAACTGAAGAAGATAATTTACTACCAGAAATGAATTTAATGAGATTTAATTCAACTTCATCTGGCAACATACATTTTGCTTCTTCACAACAATTTGAAAAATCAATTAATTCTTCTGGTTTGCCCGTAAATGTAGAAATGCATATTAACGCGTCTTCAAGAGATATATTTTAATTGTCAGACATTTTCCTTTGTTCCGTCATATCTATATATAAATTTACCGTTTCCACGCGAGCTTAAGTTTGATTTATTGTTTTGTCACTAACATCACTCTTGTCAGATGTAACGAGTTCACTTGGTTCTAAGGTTCTTGTTAAATCATCGATAACTGAATCAACAAATTAAAAATTTTTAGATCCAGTAGGCGGAGCTAAACCTTCAGGATATAATGGGTCACCGGTACTTCTGAACGAATAACCTTTTTTATTATTATCAGATGATCCAGAATTATCAGACATTTAAACTATTTCTCCATAGAAGATCATTGCAATCCCGCGCGAGCCCCCAAAAATTGTTATGTAATTTTGCTCTTTAAAGGTGTCAATATAAAATACATATGCTTAACCTTAGAGACTTTAAATTCCTCTTTTTATTCCTAGCCTTTCGACCAATAGACAGAGATGAGGGGATCTTCGATAGAAAAAGTAAAAATGTGTGATTTATATAAAACAATAACAAAGTTTATTGAATGAAAATTATTGAAAGAATTAAATTAAAACGTTACCAACAGATGATTTCCTTTGCTCAGGTAAAAATGTATTAAAATTAATTGGTCCTCCGTTGATGCTCCAGTCAGCGTAATATTCTCGTTTTAACTCGCGAATTTATTTGAATATTCGTTGTCAACAATTCTAAAAATTATATTGGCTTCACATAAAAATTTACTCGCTTCGACAAAATTATTGATACAAGACAAAATAAGACTTACAATTGAAAGTCCCTTGCTTCAGGCGCACACAAGTCCCTTCACATGGTCCTTTCTCTTTTTGGAAAGTTAATGCTCTTCTTTCGTCACGCACTCTTTTTCAAACTTTTATTGCTTTTTTAGCACGTGGGTTTTCCAAAGCAATAAAATGTCTAAAAGATGATTCCCTCAAAAATTTTCCAAAATCTTTTCTATTTCAACGAAATTTAAAAAAAACCTAAGTAATAATCGTCAACCTCAATCATTGAGTTTCATGTTTAACTTTCTTTAAAAATATATGTATATATTAAATAATCATAGAAAATAATTAAAATGCACTCAGGCATTACATCATTTTATTGACACCTATTTGTTTCAATCATTTAAACATTTCCCGCATTCGTTGTCGATGATTCAGCGTCGCCTGGTGGCAAAGCGAAACATGACGGAACAAGTTTAAACATACAGGGTGTTCCGTTACTTATGGCAAAGCCGGATATATATGTGTATTTTCAACAACTATGACATCGATTAAAATTTATATGATAATGATTAATTAAATTTCAAAACAATACTTAATGAACTGTTGAATTAATTCCAATGAAAAAAACGAAAAGGTGAGATTGTTTAATTACTTGTAGTAAAGGTATCTTGCTACTTTTTGGAATATCATCAACATCAATTTTTTTACTAGAATTGGTTTCGGACCAGTACTTTGTAATTGTGGTAATGAATTTTTTAAATTAATTATTGTGTCATAGTTGTTGAAAATTCGATGTTTGTCCTTGTTTGACCATTATGCAAATATTGAAGGTGTTGATAAACAAAATTTATTCTAAACGACGATAATACATGTGTATCAATCAATTACAATTTTTAAGATTTTGAAGTCAGTAACAAATTTTGACATAAAACTTTATCGTTTGAATCCCGGAAGCGCTTGCACTAATCGAATATGATTTCACATGTCTCTTAGTTAACTACATCATGTATCGCAATTTTGACAGTTGTAGGTGGCGTCATGATCTATAATGGCGCTAAATTTTATTAAAATGTGAATTAATTTGTCGAATTTCAATAATTTTTTTCGCGAAAATTAGCAATTTGCGAATATAAGTTTCCATATCAAATCGTTTTTGGTTTTTTTTCTACATATTAAATATCCGGCTTCGCCATAAGTAACGGTACACCCTGTATAGAGAAATTATTCCCGCAGACAGTAATCGCTAATTTAAAATAAAAACATTGATGTGGGCAAATGTTTCGTTTTAAACGAAATTTCTTATGCCGACAAGTTCACATTTTTTTTCTCATACCAAAATATAGTAAATTCTCGTACCATCTGCCTACCAAAAAAATAAATTGTTCTGCGTTATCACATGCTTACTGCAGAGATACGGAAAACAATTATTTATGAACATTCATCCACATAGACAACGTAATTATTAATGATTTAATAAATTTTACCAATTTAATAAATATTAAAGGCCGAATATGATACAAACATGCATTACAGATTGCAGTTGGTGAGTGCCAACTTGCGAAATGTCCAACTTTCACCCATAAAATAAAAATGGCTGGCGTTTTCTAGAGAACTGCTAAGTTTGAAGGCTAGGCTGTACAGAGATTTTCCCCTATGACAGTACTAGGAAGAAAACCTGGCGAGGTGTCCCTCATTAATTCAGTTGCGGCTTTTCTATAATAATCTACATAAAAAATGATGAGATACCTGTTTTCTTTTTTCGCTAACAAATGTTCTAAACGGGTAAAAATTAACCTCAAAGTACGCACTCCAAAATAACGGTTGGCAGTTTTCACATATGTTTAATAAAAATTTTCCAAAAAAGCTTTGACCATCAAGAAGAGCTTATAAAATCATGAAAATTTCCTTTATCCACATATTTATAAGACATGTAGATATACATCTTATTTCTATTAACAATGACAAAACATTCATAACTGAAGAACTGTTTATTTTTTTTTTAAGACGACCAATTTTGAATGAAAGAGCAAAAAAATCACGAGAACCATGTCTTTGCAATTTTAAAAATAACATCGAAATCGATTTTCAAACTCATCTGATTTAACAGAAGTATAACCACTTTCAAACCATGAATATTGAGAAAGACTAATATATCGTAGAGATGAGAGTTGATTTTGATCTGGTAATTGTAATTTAATAATGTTAATTCTCAAGTCTAAATTTAAATTGTCTCCTCGCAACAAGACACTGTCCAAAAAATGTCTTTTCCAAGAAAAATTTTTTTATTATAAACCCATGAACATCCAAAGGTTGCATCTGTCCAGTGGTCCCTTTAGGCATAATCAGTATTTCAATTTCTTCATTTGATGGAAGTTTTCCAGATTTCGCTCCTTCTATGTATACATTATCTAATCTTAAAAGCGATGCCTCAACCCGTGGACCTAGTTTTACGGATGGTTCTTTCAATACGAGAAAAAGGCGACTCAGAAGGTTTCCATTAGCTGATGTACTTGGTTGTATAGTATAACTATGAGTTATTGAAGAAACTGATTGAACGGCACACTCTACGTCTTTCTCTCTTTCTGGAGCCAAAGATCTCCCAGAATGCACTTCTAATGTAGAGCCACGTTGATCAGAAATAAATAAATTGTCTAGACTATATGTTTGAATCTTCAACTTTGAATTATCAACGAATGCTTTTGACGTTTTCTTTAGAATTTTATGATCTTCAGGTGTTTTTGATGATACAAATTCGTTGATTTCACGAGAAACAATTCGATGAGCTCTTCTAAACGATCGTGACCACGTTGGAGATGCTTAAAAGCGAAAATCATCAACTCCTAAATTCTTTTAGCTAATAGCACCCATTTCCTCAAATCAGAATCATGGATTATCATTCCAGCATCGACGGCAGATTTAAAATTTTCCAAAGTATATTTGCAGATTTGAGCTTTTTTTTCTTTATATGCTCCACCTTGATTTAATTGATGTGTCCAGCGCCGTAATTGCCGAACAATTGTACATTTTTAATCTGTTCTTGACAGTATCTATATTGAAATTTTTTTTAACCCCCTCCGTCAAAACTCAACTGCTCGCAACTTATAGACATAACTCAAGTCCTCGTCATCAGCAGTACATGCATCTTCAGGCGTTTTCGGTTTGTTGACTGCAGATGCATATTCATCATCTGCTACAATCCCTGGTTCCCAATCCTTGTATGGTTGTTAAAAATATGACGAATCTCCCTCCATTATTTTCACACCAATGTACTCATCCATTACATTTCTTAATATTTGTTCAAAATGATTCTTTAATTGTACTTCAGCTCTATTAATGAGTATTTCCGGAATTTGTATTGTTTGGACTGTTGTTAAAAGTAATTGAATAACATTGAGGGGATTAACTTTCATTTTTATCTATCGACTGGGACACAAGTATTTACATGAATAATTTTTATGTTCATTTCAAGAGCCACAATTCAATTATACACATTTAAAACAATCAATATTAACTGACGTTAGAATAAGTCCAAGCAGTAAAAATTAAAGTTTTGGAAAAATTTTTATAAATTTTTAAGAATATTATGACACATTCATGCCTCCAGATGAATTGGGTCTGAAAAAAAACTAGTGACTATGACGAATCTTTGATTTATTTTTACCCATACACAAAACTAAAATAACATTTAAATTGATGATTACGTCTTCTATTTAGAAACATTTTATTCTTCGATTATAGTAACGATGAATAACCATCTTAAAACAAATTTCGTATATATTTTATATGCCATATATGATAAATTCAAATTATAAGATAGAATACGAATATAATTTTCTAGGTACTAACAGTAAACATTGTCATTGATAATTTTAAAAACGCGGTTTTAATCATCTATGTGAATGTTATTTTGAAAATTGCAAAGACACGTATTTCGTAATTTTTCATGCCCTTTCATTTGAAATTAGTCTCTTAAAAAAATAATTTAAATTTTTTGAGTTATGAATGTTTTGCCATTTTCAATAAAAAAAATGCATATCCACAAGTCTTGCAAATATGTGGATAAAGGTATTTTTCATGATTTTTCATGCTCTTCTCAATGGTCAATGCCTTTTTGGTGAATTTCTATTAGAAACATGTGAAACTGCGAACCGTCATTTCAGGGTACGAACTTTGAGGGTAATTTTTACCCCTCTGAAACGTTTCTTAGCAAAAAAAAAAAAAAAAAAAATGCCATTTTTTTTTATGTAGATCATTATAGTAAAGCGGTAACTGAATCGGTGAAGGACACCTTGCGAGTTTTCCTTGTAAGGAAAAGTTTGTGGCAGATTCCGTCATCAAAAATAAATGTCTTGTTTCAATTTAGGTCGTAATTGAGAGTTTATTTAATCTTCCAGGGTGGAAAACTCGAATATCGTGATTAAGAATAGTTTATATGATGAAAATAATTAATTTACATATGAAACTGTTCATTACTAGAATTCTAACGTATCATAGCGGAAGTACCTGTCATAAACCCCTTAATGAAAAATAATTTATTACACAATTATCACTGCACTTACACCAAAAAATTTTGTTATTTACTTGGAACGCCCTTTTTTTGCACATATATGAACTATTTTCACTGTGTAAAAATAAGTAAATAAACCGTTATTTGTCGAGAGCTATTTAAGTCGATTATTCCTCTAATTTCGCGCTTTTTTTTTCAGCAGATCGCGCAGCAATGCTATTTAAAAAGCGTAAGATAGTTGAAAAATTTTATGCCAGTGAGTGTCAAAAAAACTCAGGGCTCTAGGATGAATGACGGAGAACATGACATCGTCTGTCCCATGCTCACTTACTTATATTTCTGCGCATGCGTCGCTCATTAAAAAGTAAAAAAGTCGCATGTTAATGAAAAAAGAGAGATACATAACAATTGGCAGCGAGTTTTGAGAGCTCGCAAGCAAGCTCAATCCTTTCTCCCCGTAGCCAAGCGAGTAGTTGATGATTTTCGAATAAATACACCTGATGAGTCAATATGCTAGCTCTATAGCCAGAACACGCGGTTTTTACATTGCCGAGCTGGGTTCAAACCCAGTTACGGCAAGATTTTTTTTCTTTTTTTTTATTTCGTTAAAGTCACATCTAATTGCAATTCCGAGATGCCTGAATTTATTTAAAAAATCAATTTTAATTTCCTACATAGTTATTCTTCTAATCAATGACCGAAAAGTAATGAACAATTGTAATAGTGTCGAAAAAGTCATTTGTATATTAGCTCTATCAGTTGAATGTTTTTTTTTTCAAATTATTTATACCATGAAACACTAAAAAACAGTTGAAACGATCCGCAGTAAATTCCGGCCCTTCGCCGGCAAGCTATATCTCGACTCATTGTCCTCAAGCCTGTAATTTGTAATTTATAAACATGGAAATTGCGAACGAAAGTATGTTAGCACTGTAGTTAGAGCGCTAGATTTTTATTTTGCCGAGCAGGGTTCAATCCCAATCACGGCCATTTTCTTTTTCTCGTTTTTCTTAGTCCAAATTACATGTTATTGCACTTTGTACATATTAAATAAGTAATAATGGTTATCTACTATATTTTGCTGCTTTACGCTTACAATTAAGAGCGGAAGAGTGAGGAAATATCAGTAAGGAATTGAGAATCTCTTTTTCATACAACTGTAGAGTAGTAGCATCTTTTTAGAAAGAACACATCAGCATCCTCTTTAAATCATCAGCGACAGATTCCGGCGCTCCACCAGTGAGCTGTATCCCCACCCTCCGTTTCCAAGCCTGCAGTTTGTAATTTATGAACACGTATGATTTGTTTGGACAAATATTAGCTCTATAGTCAGAGCACTAGACTGTGATTTTGCCGGGCAGGGTTGGATTCCAGTCATGGCTATTTTTTTTTGTTTTATTTGTTGAAATTGCACATAATTACAATGATTACCTATTCACATGAGTTTAAAATCATTTGTTGAAGTTTTTTGAAAACGAAATTTCAAGGGGGTTCGGAAGAAGTTGCTACGTATTCGCTTGATAAAAATATGTGTAGCGATTTCATGGTTAATATTCCAGGAGAAAAAGCGTGGTCACATTATAGATCATTTTGCACGCCGTAAAGAGATCCGGTTACCTTGTGGTACATTAGTCGATGGTTATTATCATAATCCAGAAACTCAGGAAAAAGTTGTATTCCAATGCCATGGGTGTTAGTGGCATGGCTGTACAATGTGTTATCGCGTAAACAGAGATCAACAACTTCGTACAGGTGATACACTTGATCAACGTTTAGAATTAACACAGGCCACTTCAAATAGAATATGTTTAACAGAGTATACTCTTATTAAGGAGTGGGAATGTAACTTCCGACAGTTTCTGGAAAAAAATCCTAGTTTGGAAATATCTATTAATTCTCACCCCTCATTACAAAATACACCTCTTCAACCACGTGATGCTTTCTTTAGAGGCCGTACAGAAAACTTTGTATCATTACGTGATGCTAATGAATCTGAAAAAATCAAATATGTTGATGTATGCTCACTTTATCCTTACGTGTGTAAAACAGGTAAATTTCCCATTGGTCATCCTACAATTCATGTTGGTAATGAGTTTGATAAAATTCTTAAAAATAAAAATAATTTCGATCAGATTAAAGGACTTGTGAAATGTACTATCTTACCACCCCGAGACCTTTTATATCCTGTTTTACCGGCAAGATTTCACGGTAAACTCTTATTTGTATTATGCCGAACATGTGCTGAAACAATTAATCACGGTAACTGTTATCATAATGATATAGCTGAGCCTGTATTACATGGTACATAGGTCGTTGACGAAATACGTAAAGCTATCGAAAAAGGCTATAAAGTTTTAAATGTATTAGAAACATGGCAATATGAGATGATTCAATATAACCGTGACACCGACGTTCCAGGTCTTTTTACTGATGATATTAACACTTTTTTAAAAATTAAACAAGAAACAAGCGGCTGGCCAAAACAATGTGAAAATAATTCTATTGAACACAAATTATATCTAGAAAATTATAAAAAAGCTGAAGGCATCAAACTAGAAAGAGAAAAAATAACACATAATCCTGGTTTCTGGTCAGTTGCAAAATTATTTCTGAATTCGTTATGGAGTAAATTTGGGCAGCGTGAAAATCTTACCCAAACTGAAATAGTAAATAATCGTGTTAAACTTATGGGATTACTGACAAATCCTGAGATCGATATAACCGGCTTACACTGTGTTAATAATGATATTTTGGATATGTCATACGTACGAAAAGAAGAAGCTTTCGAGTCATACCCTACTACAAATGTTGTCATAGCAGCTTATACAACAGCTCAAACTCGTTTGAAGTTATATTCTTATCTAGAAAAATAAGGTCCGCGTGCTTTGTACTGTGACACTGATTCGGTAATTTATATTTCTGATGAAAATAATACAGATCTTGAAACAAGCAGCTATCTGGGCGATTTAACTGATGAGTTAGAAAGCTATGGTACAGGTAGTTAAGTAAAATCTTTTATTTTTGGTAGCCCGAAATTTTATGCTTACATTGTACAAAAGCCTGACAGTTCAATAGCTGAAGTATGTAAAGTAAAAGGTGTAACCCTGAATCATACAAATAGTAATTATATTTATTATGAAACAACACGCTCGTTGATTACAGGCGAACGTACAGTGCCTAGAGTGATTTCGTTTTACGCAATTAGACGAACACTCTTCGATTAAGTTGTTACTCGTCGTGAAACAAAAACAACCCGTATACAAAATAAAAAACGGCGCATTAACGACGAGTTTTCAATACTACCATTTGGATATCGGACAAGTGATTAAATATAAATCTTTAAATACCATAACGCTGTATTTTTATAATTTTTACTATGTGTTTTTGAGGCGTGCCTATGTTAAAATAATGTAAACATATATTGTAATATTTCAATGAAAAAGAAATAAATATATGATTTTTTAAACAATAACAGTGTGCCTTATTATATTTAATTACGTTTGCATGAAAAAAAAACAATTTGCTATGAGCACGTGTATATTGGTTAGCCATCATGCCACGTTGCTAAGCAACGGCGTCAAACATTGGCGTGTGATACACGTGGCTCGTAGCATCAAACCTATGGCTATCTTTCTTCTAGGAATTCATTAGCCGAGGTGTTGTTGTGCTCACACTCGCACAATTTACTGCTTGAGCGGTACGCCCGTAACTGCAAAGATGTTAGAGCATACATATCTGCGCGTAGCGGCCGTAAATACGGTAACGCGTTCGTGCGCAGCTTCCTTCAGTCTCATTTTCCCGTGTAGCTAGCGACAGCAACAAGAGCCCATTATCGAGCGTGGTAACACAGCCGTTGCTCGCAGTATACCCACTGAGAGCCATAACACCGCAGCCAACCGCTAGATGGCTCGTCAAGACCTTTGAGCCAAGCCACGTCAAGTGCGACGCTGCACGCATGCGTTAATGATAAATAATTATTAAAAGTTTTGTAACTCGAAACGAATCACATAATTATCATTAAAAAACCAAATTAATGTATCTCTATTTGGTGAAAAACAATAATTTGAGAAATTGAACCCTTTCCCACGTAATTTCTAAGTTACTATCATTATCCGAGTGAGTTCTTTAATTACTTTTGAAAATAAGCTTCTGGAGAGCTCTTTTTCTGAACTTTTATTTTCCTTCCTGATCAACGCAATAGAGTACTTTCTAAGCTCGTAGGGAGCTTCCAAGCCAGCTTTTGATGGGTTACAACTCACAAGAACGAGTTTCATAAGGGCTCAGTGCTGTTTAAGGAAACATTTTTCTGTGTATGATGCTAAAAAAAATCCCTGAGAATTGACATGCAACAAGTTAATAACTTTTTTCATGATTCATAAAACACATGATGATTCATAACACTTTTAGTTTGTTGTTGTTAAGAAATAATCAATTATTTAGTTTGCATTGTCAGCTGACAAAAACGTTAGCGGCCATCTTGGTACTGGTCGATAACCAATCGACCAAATAATCAATATTTCTAATTCTAGTCACTCAATCGACTAATTTTTCGGAGTAACAAAAATCGTTCAGTAATCCATTCTACCGCAAAATCAGCGAATATTCCGAGACAGTTCCAACGTTATTTTCACAATTATTCTTTATTGAATTGTTGTTGACTTCCACCAGTTTTAAGTGACATTCATTCTGTTCTGTGTGAAATAAAATTGTACTGTGTATTGTGCAACTGTTAGTGCTCATAAATGAAGATTGTTAAATTTTTATAAATCCTCACCACCGATTGCTTTGTTTCAGCACACTCATTCTTGTCCGCAAACGGTAACGTTAATTTGAGGTTAATTTGACATTTTGTCAGGAGTTGTAATGACTTAAAAACGAAAAATATCAACTTTTATGCTCAAAAGAACGCTTTTTATCGTTACATTACTGGATTGGAAAATGTCGAGAGAAATACGATAATGTCGCATAAAAACCATTGGTTCTCACAGGCGAAGAGGGTAGAAGATCGCAAAAAAACTTTCCTAATCGCGGATTTCATGATATCTAAAGAAATGAATTGAAAATTGTATTTATCGAATAACTAATGCATATATCATACGAATTTAGATATTTCTAACAAAATAATATAATTTATGACGAGAAATGAGTTTCAATAATTATATATTGCTTATAACAATACAAATTTGTTATAAACAATTGAAAATTGTATTTATCGAATAACTAATGCATATATCATATGAATTCGAATGCTTCTAACAAAATAATTTAATTTATGACGAGATATGAGTTTCAATAATCACGCATTGTCTATAACAATACAAACTTGTTATAAACAATTGAAAATTGTATTTAGCGAATAACTAATGCATATTGGTACGATTTCGAGTTGAATGGATGAGGAAAATTAGTGGACTGTATAAAAAGGTTTTCAGGTTGACTGTGAGAAAGTCTAAACAAAATAAATTGTGAGACGCTTAAAAGTAGGTTAACTGAGTTTTTATTAACAATCAACACTTATGACCTAGAATTACAGTAAGAAACTAATTTAAAAAAGTTCTCTGGCACTTTGATGTATTATGTAAGTAGTCTGTAGTGTATATTAATGGTTTTTCACTTATAATAGCAGAAATAATTCACAAAAGGTCAATGTGCAGCGATAGCCACACTCACACAGGTGAGTTGTTCGGAAGTGAACTGGGTGTGTGACTATCCGTGAGGCACTATGGCATCGCCGCCAGCACAGATTCGCGCGCGTCGGCACTAAACTGCTCGTGCTGGACCACAGGACCTGACTTTGATGATTTTGACACGTCACGTGTGTCACTGGATGATTGCTTGAGCTGACTGAACTATTAATGATACGAAAGTATGCGAGTTGACTGACAATATGGGTGAATCGTCTGAGAGAAGTCCGACAGATTCGCCTGCGTGATTTGCCTGGAGCTAACTGACGCTACAAGGGCTCGGCCGCGTGCTTGTTGACGTCATTAGGGCCGTAGAGTCGTCTGTTGGGCTACTAAATTAATACTAACTTCTCATTGGCTCAGAGAGTTGACTGAAGCGCTGGTGGACAAGTCCGGCATTTAGAAAATTCAAATATCCTCTGACTGTCTGCCTTGGGCGCTCCAAATCAGGACACATATATCACATGAATTTTGATTTTTTTAACAAAATAATATGATTTATTACAAGATGTGAGCTTTATCAAATACAAACTGCTTACAACAATAAAAATTCGTTATAATAATGAGAAGTTCGTTGTGTAAACACAAAGTGTGCTCAGACCAATTTTTTTTCAAATAAAATTGTAATTCTTTTGCTTAAAAGTATTCAGCACAGTTAATCTTGTCACTCATTGATTATTAGTTTTTTTGTTAAAAAAAAAACGGCTAAACTGAATTTGTTTAAACTTGTTTTAGATTTTCTTTATAACAATCTTTTTCGGATAAATTTTGGTTAAAGTCGATGTCTTAATCCGTTCATGAAATGTCGAAAACGAAAAAAATGCTGACGTCCGTACATACGGAGATATGGTGGAAATTCACATTTCACTAATCGACCCAATTTCAATAACTCCATAATGGGAAGTTAATAACATAGTTTCATTCAACTGATTTGTTCTTTTGCAAAGATAACCATAAACATAAATAAGATGATTAATTATAGAAATATTAGCGAATGTAATTGACATGAACTGATTTCCTTTTTGAATTGGTATAATTGATTGAAGTTGTGATGTCGTTTTTCGTAGTGTACTTATTTTCGGAGATTAAGATGTGACTTTTTTATGATTGAATACAAATTGCTATTTATTCATAGAAATCAATTAAGAAACCATAAATATTTTGTTTCCTGAGAACAGGAAAAAGAATGTGCGACAGAAACATCGCTGGTTAAACTTGACACCAGCTTTTATTCAATTAAGTGACTAAAATTTGAGAATTTATCTTAGACTTTTTTATGATTGATTGGGTAAGGCCTCTACCGCGTCCGTAGCCTCTATTGTAGGGCCAACCTCTACCAGAATTTTTATGCGTAGCATAAAATAATAATAATAATAATAATTATAATAATAATAATGATAATAAATATTTAATAACAACATAAAATATTAAAACATATGATATTTTTTTATCCTTTCCACTGGGAAGTTGGTCGTGTGGGACTCTCGGGTCGCACCTAGACCACTGCAGAGCACTGATATTTTTTTTTTTATTTCCGGGCCTCTCGGCAGCGGCATACATACATACATACATACATACATACATACATACATACATGTGCACACACGGACATCCTCTTAAAAACCATACCATCCGACTCTAAAAACCTTGAAACGTGGAGATATGTTAAAATTTCTAATTCGCAAAATCAGCCCCATTACAATAACTTCCCAGTGGGAATGGAAAAAAATTGGTCTGTGCACACTTTGTGCTTACACAACGAACTTACTATTATTATAACAAATTTATATTGGTGTAAGCAGTTTGTATTTGATAAAGCTTATATCTCGTCATAAATTATATTATTTTGTTACAAAAATCAAAATTCGAGTGATATATGCATTAGCTATTCGATAAATACAATTTTCACTTGTTTATAACCAATTCATATTTTTATAAGCAATGCGTAATTATTGACACTTTTATTTCGTCATAAATTATAAATTATAAATTCATAATTTCCTATAGTTTTCAACGGAAAAAGCAGATGTTGCCTATAGTGGGCCCCAACGTTTCACACAGAGCATGATATAAAGAAGTTGATGTGCGTTATACGAATATTAATATTCCCCATACAGAGTTTTAATGTCTCTTACGAACATCCGGAATAAGATTTCTGCTCGTTGTAAATCCGGCAGAATACGTATAGTTTTCTTGAGCGAAGTGAATAATGGAATTACAAGTAAGAGCAAATGTTGAAAGCACTTTTTTGGTAGAAATTTGTCAAGCATCGGTACAGAATAATATAGAATCTGAGAGTTCGTATGATGATAAATTTATGAATCGCTATCTGACGCTGAAAAAAGTTCTGAAAGAAACTCATTTTACCGACAGTTAAATTTTTTCAACTATCGATAAAAAAGTGCTACGAGCAATCATGAAGCATAAAATTCTATTCCTATGCATAAAAATAATTCAATTGCCGTTTCGTACGATCAGTATGGCTGCTAGTCTTATCTATGCCACCTATCGATTTTCCTAGTGCGTCAAGTTGATAATTTCCGTTCATTGCCAACGTTGATTCTACCTTATTATTAATTATAATCGAACACACTCGTGTAAATAGACATCTGGTGCTTTGAATATGGACTTAATATCGAAAAATCATTCCAAAAATAAGGTACAACTGTATGGTCAACAAAAATGAGAACCTTTGATTAAATGGACACCGGCGACGGATCATAAAAAATCAAGATCTGTAGTAAAAAATATAAAAAAGAAAATAATATATTTTTCTTATCTTTCTATTGAAATGAATTGAAGCATTTATGGTGACTAATATTTTTTTTTCAATTCGCACTAGAATAGTAATAAAGAGATAAAAAAAAAGCAGACAGCTAGAAAGTGATGATAGTTGCAGCGAGGACGAATTGTCTGTAAAAAATAATTTAATATGTGATAGAGCTAAGAAAGACAAAGAAACAACTTCTCAGCTTCTTTGTAGCATCGAGAATAATAATTATGGAGATGTAAAAGAATGTAACAGTAGTAGTACTGATAGTGGAGATCAGAACATTCCATCAAACGCAAAAGATCTCTAGATGTTGACTAATTTACCTCCTGATGTAAATGTAAGTGATAATGATTTAAATGAACATGAAAATATAGAGTGAACCTGCAATAAACGACAATAGATGTGAAGATATTGATAAATACCAAAGCGTAAACATAAGAGTACCACCAGTAAACCAAATATTTGGAAAGGACTCAAAAGATGAATCGGTATTTGGAATTACATATTTATGTCAGTTATTTTGTTAAATTGAATCAAATTCAATTTTTTTCCAATTTACAGATGGTTGAGTTGAAAAATGATATATACTGTATTGGAAGAATTTTGGATTCAGCAAAGTCAGGAGCTCAAACAACTTCGCACACGGCAAGAAGATTGATTGATAGTGTTTTTAAACCAGAATCATTACAGCAGTGCACTTTTACAGAACAGTCTGTACGAACTCAAGGCTAAAAACGATTAAAGCAAAAAGTATACTCTATTACCGAAAATGCAAAGAACGCTATTGTAGGTAAGATTTTTGCTAATTTCCGTTTTTGAACCTCAAAAAGTTTTCTGTGAAATTTATATTGTACTTTTAGCATTAGCAACATTTCTTAAAATTAATCGATTTATAACGTAATTAATTTTAGTTTGCATTGAATGTTATAAAAATTTACAAATAAGATAAGCATTTAAGATGAAAATTCAATTTAAAAGTGCTTTCAAGTGCTTCTAATGTTTTAATTTTTTTGTAGTATAAGCAGAACAAACGGAAAATGTGTACTTAGTGCCGAGTATTTACCGTTATTCTGGAGATGAAGTTTTTAGTAGCATCCCGCAGATTCAACGTTGACAAATGTCTAGTCCAGATAACTTTAAACCTTGGTGCGGTGACAGGTGAGTAAAAAGTCATGGAAAATGGGTGGTGGCCAACAGTTAGTGATGTAGGTGACTTTTCTATAGAGGTAATGGCATCAGAAGCACCAGCATGCACAAGTCAAGCTATATAGCTGAAGTAGACGTCACGTAAGTGACACCCTGATCTTCAATTTCAATTAATATCTTAACCATAAGAATAGTTGAAAAATAAAGTGAGACCGCTTGAGTAGTCATTCATCCAACGCTTCTCATTCCTGTATGAGGCTCATTTGTGTCACGACGCGTCATTTCATTGATTATAAACAAGAGTCTTTTGTGCTGTACATGTAGCCCCATATATTGTGTACTACTTGGATAATTATGAGAAAACTGTTCGGCGTGCTGATCAAATATAGTTTAATATAATCACTGTGCTTGTTAATCAATGATACTAATTATTTTCCTGACCTAAAATCCAACAGGTTACAGGCTAACCATGCTTCGAGCATAAAACTTTTCTCTTGAGATCTAATTAAGTCTGGATTAATTACGAAATAAAGTGAAATAGTTTTTGTCATATTAGAAACATTATTGAGTGAGAAAAATTAGATTTGAAGAAGAGATTAGAAGATTAAGAAGAAAATGACAATCTTCTTCTAGAACATTTGAATAGAAAGTATTTGTGTTTAGAGCGTTGATTCCAGAGAAACTAATTATTTTTAGCAATTCGAATAACATGAGTGATTGAATACATTTGGAAGACTAGACTTTAAAATAATTTTTACGTTTTTTCTGAATGAATGACAAAACATTCCGTAGAAGCCAAGTCGGTGTGACAGTTATGCCAGGTATAGTATCGATAGATCGTGGATATACAAGAAGAATAAGATTTCATATCATAGGACTGGTGGAGTAGTGGTGAGAGTGCTAGAGTACGATGCGAGAGATCATACAGTCAAATCGTTTGACGATTTTTCCTTATTCTTTTTCTTTTTACTAGTGACGCCGAAGGATGATTACGTTTTAATATACAGATCGCCAAAAAGAATGCTGTTCTTCTTCATGAGACACAAAGATTGTTTCTTTTATGAAAAATCAACCGTTAAAATATTTTTCTTTAGTGTTACAGAAATGTACAATTTACCAAAAATTTGTATATCATTTACATTATGTAATTAACGACTACATCTCAAATACTGCAATATCATACGATTGCAAATATTTTTTTCTAAATAAATCGATTTCTTAATTTGTTCATGCAGAATAAAACAAAAATAATGAATAAGTGTAATATCGATAGATTGTGAATACACAGAAAAATTACATTCCATATTACAGGACTGGTAGATTTGTGGTAAGAGTTTTAGACTAAGATGCGAGAGATCATACGTTCAAGTCTTACTGTGGCGCTTTTCAACTTTTTGTTGTCTTCCAATAGCTAGGGTGGAAAATGATTACGTTTTAATACACAGATGTCTAGGAAAATGCTGTTCTTTTCTTAAAGATGTGAAGCCGTTTTTTCCTCGTAAAGTTTTTAATAGTTAAAATATTTTTTTGTAGTGCTACAGACATGTACAATTTATAAAAACTTTTGTAAATCATTTACAGCATGTAATTAACAACGACATCGCAAATACTGCGATGTCATATGATGGCAAAAGTGATTTTCTATGAAAGAAATCGATTTCTTAATTTATTCATGCGGAATAAAGTGAGAAGAATGCATAAGTCTGATATAGATAGATTGTGTATATGAGGGAAAAATAAAATTTCATATCATTGGACTGGCGGACGAGTGGTAAGCGAATCAGACTACGATGCGAGAGATCATACGTTCTAATCTTACCGTGATGATTCTTACTTTTTTGTTTTTTATTACTAGTTAGGTTTAAAGATAATTACGTTTTAATTTACAGATGGCTAGAAAGGATCTTGTTTTACTTTATAAGACACACAAAAATTTATTTTTTATAAAAATCGAAAGCAAAAATATTCTTTTATAGTGTCACAGAAATGTACAGTTTATAAAAACTTTTGTTAATTATTTTAATTTAGTCTTTTTTATAGAAACAAATATCTTAACATATAATTATGCCTGATATAAACGAAAATTAGACCGTAAACTGGGTTTTGATTGTTTGTAAACAGCGTTACAAATTGCTTATAGTCCACTTTAGTAGCCAAGTTCAGACGCCAGTATTGTTAACTGACTCAAGTACGTCTGCGTTCTTTCTGCGGCAGCATCTGACGTCTGACTGGGGTCATACGCTCGGAAACCAAAAGACAGCAACATACGTATTTCTGATGGCAGTCTGTTTCTTAATGGCTACAAGGAAATTTCATGCAACGTAGAGGATCGCTGTAGATTCTGCGGATTTTTTATACTTTATGTTATTATTTAGTGTATTAAATTAGTTTGTAGAGCAATAATTCATTTATAGCGCATTCTTCAATTTAAGGTTACTGATAAAATAAAGAAAATTCTTCTATTTAGAAAAATTTCACAGTTTGGATGATTTTTTGTCGTGTTACATTATTGTATAATTCTTCCAATTTTTTAATATTTCGTACTTTATAAAAAAAGCAATATCAACACAAATACTGTGTTATCATGCGTTTTTTTGCCTATTTTTTTATTTTTGTCTAAATCAAAAGGAGGAATAAAATCTGTTGTATGGATAACGAATAATGAAGTAAATTCTTTCTATTGACATTCTAAAATATATATTCGTCGGGATTTAGAAGTCATTCATCCATTTTAATGTTTCTCATTTGCCGATTGTCGAAATTTCGTTTATTCTTATTGATATGGTTTAATATCCGATAAATATTTGTGTTAGTTAAGGAAACAGAATATTTGTTATCTCATACTGTTTATTTTGTCCTAAAAATTTTGTAAACTTGTAAAAAAAAAATTTGTTTTCATGTCACATAAATGCACAAAGCATACACAAGAATTGACGTCTTAGTTTAGATATTTCTGTGACGTCACAGAAATGTAGTAAAGTCACATAAATGTCTAAAGTATAAATTTTTTGCAACAGAAATGCACAATTCACGTACATATATATATATATGTTGGACGTCTTAACGATATCTTTATATAGGTTTTAGATTTGAAAATTAAGATTTTCATATGTTCCAGATATTTAATGTTCAAAAAATTTTGTTTTGTGTGTGTTGGGTTCGGGGGTTGGCGGGAGAGGAATTAAATTTTTGACAATTTTAGAGAGCATTGAAGAATTTTTTAGATGATGTTAGAGAATATAAGAGAAATTTTAGACAACTTTAGAGGTCATTAAGAACATTTTTTTTTATGTTTGTCGGGAATATAAGAAAAATCCTAAATGATTTTAGACTATTAGCGAAACTCTTTAAAGAATATCAGAGAAAACTTATACAACATGAGTTTACCTAGAATTAAATTCCCTTTACATTGCATGATGCTAATGGTAATCGTTTTATTTTATGAATTAAAATTGATATTACAATCTTAATCAAGATGAGAATAAAGTCGCTGAAGGGTATGATTCCTTAGAACTAGCAATAGCGGATGAAGAGGTTTTAGAGGAACCTGATAAGAAGGAAATAAAGGGTAAATTTTTAACATTAATAGGAGATAAACATGAGTTATCACGTTTTTATCGCTTACATTCTTTGCCAAATGCATGAAATAAAGAGAGCCTGTTATAATAATTAGAGATCAGAGGTTAGATTGATTCTCAGATAGAGATAGAAGGCCTCATCACATAGAGTTAGAGCGAATCCAGGTCATTAGAACAAAATTTGTTGATTCTACAGCTCAAACTAAAGAGGAGGAGGAATTAAAAATAATGTGGCATGTGACAGTGACACTACCTACCCATTACAAATTCATCTTCAGAGCCGCAGAAGAACTCAGACAGCAGCATCAATTGATCCAAATGGAGAAGTTAGTCAAAATAAATATATAGGCTATTAACTCAAACAGGAGGGCAGCAAAAAATTAAGCAGCTACCACTAAGTCTCTGGCACGTGTTGTGTGTAGGTGGTCCAAGATATGGTGAACACTTTGGCCCAGACATCTAGAGATAACTTAGAGTCACAGAGGATTCGCTATGAATCACTGAAGATCAGTAAAGAACACATCTAAAAGTTCGATTTATTATTGAATACAAGAGTTAAGAGAAAAACTGTAGATTTAGAATAAGAGAAAAGTGACACTGAGTTGAGAAGAATAAAATCCAGCAAAGAACAAAATGTTGAAGTTTAAAATGGAACTCAATGACAAATTCATTTAGATTCAATAACACAGAATGTGGTTACAACTGTAGTAGCTGAAAAAGACTGTTTAAGGACTAAATTAACTAGTAAGAGAGAATACAAACTAAAGCGAAGCATGAATTTTGATGTTTGGTCAGACTATTTAAAATTCGAATCAGATAGTGATTTGACGATATGATTTACTAGATGTGATTGGGATATATGTAAAATCGAACCAAAACTATTCAGATTCACTAACAGCTAAAAGAAAAAGATTAACTAGAGACGTAATTATTAATCGACTAGATGAAAAATATCATGAAATACTCATGAACATTTTTTTTTCTACAGTCATCCTACAGTCATTTTACAAAAACTTCAGAAATTTTAGAAAAAGTGAGGTGAGTGTAACTCATACATCAGTGAGAACTCGACTATGCGCTACTAGCATGAATAAAAATGAATCTGTAAATAATTTTTGTGATAGATTTATTGCAATTGTAGGAGAATATAAAGTATGTAAAAATAAAATAGAACTAAGACCACAAGACGTTCGATCAGCGTTTTATCAAGTGGTATCTTCAGCCATTCCTGACGTACGAAACGCAGATTTATTGAAGAAACAGACAACTGGTCAAAAAATGGCACTAGATGAAGTAAAATCATATATTGTGCAGTGAGAGGCAGAGTAGAAATTGGAGAGTAAAAAAAACGATGATCCCAAAGCTCAGTAGGTTCATAACCCGAAAATTAAAAAACGCGGGTGCCATAGATGTTACAGACTTAAGCACTGGATGCGAGATTGCCACTGTTACATCAAAATAAGTGGTTTTGCTGTCATTGCTAGGCCATTAAAGATCATAAAGGGCATGATTATCCAACCATTAGGGGCAACAAAAATAGGATGAATGCATTCCTATAAAAGTCGTCACGATAGGTGATTTAGTGTCAGCACAAAACTCAAAAGACATATATACGAGAAACCCTTCTAAGAATAATAACTGTACAGAGAAATTTAATCAAGCGATGTTATAGCATATTAGACTAGGCGATGCATCATTGAACTAATTAAGAACGTTACAGAGGATCAATAAAAAGATGGAGAAAGTAAAATAGGCTATATAAGAACGTGAACTCTGCATTACAGCCAAAATGCAGAACTTACGTTTTAGAGAAACTAGGAAAAGAGCAAATTAAGAGGTTTCGATGTATTGGATACATGAAAGTTCTACAACAAACTTGAACTTTGAAGTACAATCTATAAAAACAATTCCTGTGGGCTATACGTTAACAGAATATTTGTTTTCAGGCATCCAGGTTCAAGAAAGTTTTTCGAATCAAGACACGTAATATTCAATGAGAAACTTGTCTAGAAAAATGGTTGCAACAACAATAATTTAGAGAAAAATAAAGGAATAGTACCCACAACAGAAAGTGATATTGACTGATACTAAATGGAAAGTTTGACAAGGAAGTACAAAAGGCAAAAGAACCAGAAAAACCTGACCCAGAGAAAAGAGGAAGACCACGCAAAATGCTATTAGACATACAGGATTCAGTAGAGAAAAGAGTAAAAAAGAACATTTGTGGACCAAACTCCAGAAGTCAAAATAAGAGAAAAGTAGAGAATAACGAGAAAGTTCAACAGGTTAAGAGATACATAGAAGACACGAGCTTTACTAGATTTATAAATCTTTTTGAAGATAATTTAGAAGAAGTCATCAAAAACAGAAACATATAGAAGAAGATGTAGAATTAAGATGTCATATAGCTTCAATCGACAAAAAACCTGCAAGTTTTAAAGGACCTATAAGATCTAAGGATGCAACATAGTTGCATCCTTAGAAAACAATGAAGTAAAAAAAGAACTAGATTCCATAAATAAAAATAGAGTGTGGAAATTGGTAGATAGACAAGAGAAAAAATTGCAAAATAACTGAGCTCATAGAATAGATTCAAGATGGATATCTAAGAGTAAATCAGAGGCTAATGGATCTATGAGATACGAAGCTCAATTAGTCTTAAAAGGATTTAAGGATAAAAACAATTATGACTTAAAAGAGACATATGCACCAGTTTCTCGATTACCGGTAATTAGAGCTGTACTGGCAATAATAAAGAAAAATGGTTTATATGCATGTCTATTAAATGTTAAGACAGCATTTTTAAATGGTGTGGTAGATGAAGAAGTTTACATGAAGATTCCAAATGGTTTAGAGGTGGATGAACACACTAGAGAATCGAAAGTGTGTAAATTAGAGAAGGCATTGTATAGTTTGAAAGTAAGTTCTAAAAAATCGAACGTACAATCCAAAGTGAGAAAACTTGGATTAGAGAATGATTCACATAAGCCATACGTATATACTTGGCGGAAAAATGGTAATATAGCTACATTAGCATGATATGTAGATGACATCTTAGCAGCCAACAATGACAAGATGAGACTAGAAAAAATTACGGATCATTCAAGCCAATCATTCGATATAGAAGATCTTGGAGGATCCAAGTGTTTTCTAGGTATGAACGTCCAGAGAAACAGAGAAGAATACATGATAATCAATCAGTTACCATGTATTAAAACCATCATAGAGAGTTTTAACATGAGAGAGTAAAAATTACCAAGTACTTCTATGGTGACTCGACAAATAATAAACAGAAATAAGAAGATAAAACTCGAAAAAACAAAATTGCATTCAGAGTTACGACATTCATAATCCAAAAAGTTGCCCTACAGGGAGGCTATAGGCAGTCTAATGTACTTGGCAAGTGCAACACGCCCAGATATGGCATTTGTAGTCAACTATTTAGTCAAAAAATTATAATAGGCAACTGAAAATGATTAGGGAGATGGAAAAAGAATATTCAGATATCTGAGAGGAACTGTTGATTTAGGATTAAAACTGAAAGCCTCACAAGATGATTTTGAAGCCTATGCAGATACAAGTTTCAGATATCATTAAGACTCAACATCAACAAGTAGATATGTGATTACACTCTTTGAAGATGTGGTTACGTGCAGACGTCATAAGCACAATTCCGTGACACTATCCACATGTCAAGCAGAGTACGTGGCAATAAGTGATGATTGCCAAGAATTGATATTCTTAGATAAAGCGATATGATTTGCAATAGGAAAGACATAGTTCCCTGTCACAATATGGTGTGACAATAAGTCACCAGGAGACTGTGCCAATAAAGATGGGAGTCACAAACTCAAGATGTTAGATGAAAATATAGAGGAAATGAAAAAAAGCTTATTAAGAAGTGAAAAGAGTGGGACCAAAAAACGCATATCTGTTACTTATGAAGACGTTATATAACAGTGTGTTGAAAAGAATAGAAAGTATGAACAAGAATCTTTTGTGCTCTACATTTGGCCAAGTACATTGTGTATTACTTTAATAATTATTAGAGAGTTGTTTCTCAACATAAAAAATGTTTTCCGACATTTTCCCTCATAAGTGAATTTATTTAAGTTTAAGAAAAAATTACACGTTGGAAAGACTCAAGTATGTTAAATACATCCTATTTTTCATAGTTTATAACAAATTCAATTGTTATAAATAATTCACATGAATTAAAAGTAGCCTGTAACCTTCCTAATAACCTCCTCTACATTTCTGCGAAATTTTGTTGCAATCAGATTAACCGTTTTCGAGATTACCGCGAACAGACAGACAGATAACAGAAATTTATAAGTAGTTTAGATCTATTTTGGAAGAAGTTAAAAATAAACAGCAAATAAAATTGGAAAATTGAAGTTAAGGATCATTACTTGAGTTATTTTTCAAGTTTTCCCCAGATTCTTTTAAAATAGATAGGACTTCGAAGAATAGTTAAGGAAATCATCGTTTAGAAATTTTATTGCTTTCGGAAAAACCAACTAGTTTTTTAAATTAATTAAAAAAAAGATTGCAAAACAAATTCATCGTAATCTTTTATCTATGTCATGACTTTTTAATTATAAGAAGAAAATTTGAAAATTATTTTTGCACACTATTTATCAAAATTAGAAAAAAAATTACAGTCTTATAGATGGCATAGCATTTCATGGATTTTAAAACTTTCTCGCTGTTTTCAAAACTTGATTAAATAATTAGTTAGAAATATAAATTTTGTTATTTGCAGGATCATTTAAAACGTGTACATGGCGCAACGTTTTACTGACATCCAAAAATGGCAGTTTTTGTAGGATTTCAATAATTTTTGTAATTTTATCAATTACTAGTTTATATTCATAACTCCGTCTACATTAGTGTCCAGTAACGAAAATATGTATCATACTAGGCAACTGGAAAAATATCTGCTTGATGTCAATATATTGCAAAAAATGTTAATTAAAAATGAACAACAATTTGACTCAAAAAAGAAATATACAGACGTAAGCCTGATGTGAATTCTTACGTCAGAACTGATTACTAGGATAATATTTTTATCACTACTAATTGCTTCATCATGTCTATTGTAATCTATGACAACTTCTTAAAAAATATAAGTCTGTCGTACTGAATTCAGAAGTCAGAAAGTGCAGTTAGCAACAATCAACACAAATATTCATTTCGTATTTTATCGTAATCTATGAACAATATGTATACATATTAGAGAATATTCGATCGTATCCTGTCGGAATTATTCGTGAATATATCATTCACTGGAAAAAATACTATCGTACTCTGTCGTAAAAAATCGTATATATATTATTCACTCTACTTTTTATATGGACGGCATATTCTACAGATCTAGTATTACAAACTTCTGGATACAGTTGCTTTTCTTTTAAATGTATAGATAAACTAAGATTAATAGCAAGTCAGGGTGATTTTTATGCTATAAGAATATTTAATAGTTTAACAATTAATTACGTTCTTGAATGGTTAGAAAATTCCATATTCACTTTATTGTTGGCCATGTACATTCAATACCCAGAGAATAAAGATTATTTTATCCATTTGTTTAACGTACGTCATTTAGACAATGTCCTGTAATCTTGAAAATCTTAGTCAATAATAAAATAGACATTATATATAATAATTATTGGATAATAATTGAACTCAACTTTAATTAACACAATAATTATTATTTTTTTTCACATTCAACAATGTAAGGAAAATATCATGACTCTCCGGTGGCCCGGGTGTGACCGAAGAGGTCCACACGACCAACTGTCTAGTAGAAAAAAAAAAGATTTCGTTTTTCATTGTTTCTAGATACAGGAATTGTTGTGAACGGAAAGGGTATGGTTTTATTCATTTGACATGGTTAAATACTTTATTTCCGTTACAGGAAAAGAGATAAAAGAAAAATATTGAATATAACCTGTTTCCAATCGTTTGCAATAAATTTAATCGCTATGAACCAAAAGATTGAGTTTTTATTTATGTGAAACGGTCCGCCACTTTTTTTTAATAGAAGAAAAATTACTCGTTGAAAGAATTCAAATATGTTGCATGGATCTCAATTTTTACTGTTTACTATCTGATTCCCGCCCGCTCCGCGGGTCGTGCGATAAAATTTGGTGGTCAAACCTGAATAGGAAAAAAAGTCTCATTTTTCTTCTGACGATGAATTCAAATTTAACATTCCAACGAATTATACTGGTTACAGTACGTTATGTAACTGTTATCCGATCGCTTCTCTTGGAATAAATTAAAGAAATAATGTATATTTGGTTTTTTTTTTTCCTTAAATTTGTCAGTTATTTGGTATCATTTAACATGTCGAAGCCCCAGAAAATTTACTAATTTACTAAGGAATTTCTGTTTCTAAAATTTTTCTATTTCCGAAAAATCAAAAACTTGCCCAGTAGAATGATAAAATAACGTAAAGTACAACTTTGTATCATGAGAGACATATGTCTAATTATGGCGATTTATCACTCACTCACTCACTCACTCACTCACTCCGATGATGCCAATGAGTCGTCCGAGTACTAACACGTACAAATACTAACAGGTATCGACGGGTACAATCACTGCTGACAACGACAATAACCGCTAGTAACAATAACTGGAGAATACAGACGAATACTGACTAATACACCCAAAACTACGCGTTCTAGAAGCTTCTTGATCCTTCGGAAGAAATATCAACTAGGAATTAATTAGAGTAGTCTAATTGGTGAAGATGAGTGGGCAGGAGAGACCTTGAGTAGTCTTAGGGTTCGCTGATTAAATAACCGCGGACAAAACAACCGCGACAAAATAACCACAGACATAATAACCACCCGACAAAATACCCGACGAAACTTTAAAAATATAGCAAATCTCAGCTCTTTTACCCACAATCGATATCTACACGTGGTGCCATCTATTATAACAGCATTGTCGTCATTATTGTTTGCACTCAGTATACACAATTCATGAGACTGAAATGCTTTAAGTAATATTTATTAAAATTGTTAACTATAATTGTTTAATTATTTTAAGTTCTAGTAAAAAATTACATTAAAAAAAATATTCTATTATGCCGCTACAATTCATATTATCACAGAAGGGAATTAAGCAGCTTTATTTAAATTGCTATTTGTTTACACGAAAAAGTATTAACCTCAATAGCATTACATGGCGATGCACTAAATATCACACTAAATTGGGCTGTAAAGTTACTGTTTGTTCAACTTCTGAAAAAAAAAATGGTTAGATTTTCATTTTTATTTCATTATTTATTATTATTTGCCTATTCATTATTATTTCGTTATTTATTTCCTGTTCGATTAATGTAGGTAATATTATTGGAGAAATACCACTCCACGAAAATGCAGCAGATCAGTCATCAGTTGAAGCCAAAAAAATCAAAAATAAAATTAAAAAACGTTGTCGTAATAATGATGATCCACCTGATCTTGGTATTGGCAACTGTTTCATTCCCAGTCATTGCCCGTTTACCAAAAATTGTTTCAATGACGAGGAATATACAACGTTTACGACAAGATCATGAAAATCCGTTTGTTGAACCTCGCAAACTTCAAGATTTAATTATTCCTCATGGGTTCTGTATGACTAAAAAAAATGAAGACATGTTGTACTATGATAGCGGGAATTCTAAGAGGCGGTTTTTAATATTAACTCCTGAAACCAACTTAAAATGTTTATGTGAATGTTCATAATGGGCTGGTGATAGCACTTTTTCATCAGTCCCATTTATTTTTAAACAATTGTATACTATACATGGCCTCAAAAATGAACAAATGTTACCATTGGTATATATTCTGTTACCCGACAAGAACGAAGCCACTTATACTACGGTGTTATCATTGCTCCAAACCTGTGTGCCAAATTTGAAACCTACTAAAATCATGTTGGACTTTAAAAGTGGTACAATTAATGCATTTAAATCAGTTTTCTCTGGAATTCAAATATCAGGCTGTCTATTTCACTACAGTCAGTGCATTTGGAGAAATATCCAGTCAGTCGGCTTACAACGTTCTTATAATACAGATTCACGGCTAGCACTAAACTTACGTATGTTACTTGCACTAGCTTGTGTACCAATCAACGATGTTAGAAGTGCTTTTAATTAACTCGTTAAATCAAAATACTACATAGATCATGAAGCAGATTTACATAACTTGCTAGATTATTACGAACGTACGTGGGTTGGCGTATTATCTCGCAGTGGAAAAAAACCAATAAAGCCATATATTCCCATATCTCTATGGAATTGTTACGATGCCATTGTGAATAATGAAATTCGCACTAACAACGCCGTAGAAGGCTGGCATAATTGTTTTAATAACAAAATCCATGTAGTTCATGCGAGTTTCAGTAAATTCATCGACGTTATAAAAAATGAACAGTCTAAAACCGATGTACTTATACTTCAAATTAATACTGGGTCAGAAGTTACAGCTAAACGAAAACGAAAATATATCGATTTCGATTATCGATTAAAGAACATTGTCTTAGCATATCAACCTGAAAATACATTGCATTACCTACATGCCATTGCATCTATTTTACTATATTAACGTAACATTTACAGTATTACTTGATGTCAACATTATTTATAATATTAAAGATTCATTATTTTTGAGACTTAATTATATAACATGATATAATAATAATATAAAGTAATTACTATTGTGATATATACAACATTCTTAAACTTTGTACAATAATTTAACACAGTTAATAACGATTATAAATTATTACTTATTACTTATGTTATAAAATCAATTTGCATACATTATACGTTGTAAAATGATTTATTTCTAATCCGACAGAATCAGAGACAATTCTACAGAATTTCATTTGATTAACGGTTGGTTTTGCCTTCAAATACGGGATTGTATGGTCTACATAATCACGAATAGTTCTACAAAATTTTATTCAATTGACATTTGGTTTTGTTCTCAAATCCGTATATCGGTGTAAATAAATAATTCTTTATCAGTTATTATAGCGATCGGTTATTTTGTTCTCGGTTATTATACCTGCAGTTATTTTGTCTTGCGGTGATTTTGTCGTGGTTATTGTGTCCGCGGATATTTAAACGCGGCACCGAATGGGTATACTGATATCGAAGTGATGAAGGAAAATTTATTACATTTTGGAAAACCATGGCCTTGTGAGTCAGTTATTGATTATTTACAAATGTTAAAAGTTTGAAAATGACTTATTAAATAAGGGAATGATAGAATTTTTTGATAAGTCATTTTTTGGGACAAAATACAAAATTTATAATTATACTGCATGTGATTTTATAATACATATCTCTACATTACACTATTTCGGCATTTTACTGCGCAAGTTTTTGATTTTTTTGAAATAGAAAAAATGCAAAAACAAGAATGTCTTATTAAAGTGGTAAGTTGGTCGAGGACCTGCCCTGTAAAATAATGGGAACTTATCTTATTACACAGTACCCTATGAGTGGTGTCGAAATCTTTGTAATGACAGGTTCATCGACCGACTGACCAATTTACGGAATAAAAAAATACCGAACTTACATGATTTCTTCAATTCACTATAATAGAAGCAAACGAATATCAGTTTCATTACATACTGTAACCAGTATTAGTTGTATCTTCAAATTTCAATTCATCGTCAATAGAAAATTGAGACTTATTTTCACATCAAGGTTTGACTGTTAAATTTTATCGTACGACCTGCGAAGTGGGCAGGTATCAGCTAGTTTCCAACATTTGTAAAAAATCAATAACTGGCTCAGTAAACTGATAGAAAAATGTGAATTACTACTATTTATCGTAAGATATTTATAATATTCTTAAACAGTATGTATAATTCGGGACATCATTCGTGTCCCGTATCGTCAAAAACACATTTTAGCTCTAGAAACAAAATTTTATTCCGTCCTTGGCATTAAATTTATTTACATTATAATATCGTTTTATACAAATTACCCATGTCATGTTAAAATTTCGATTTTGCTTTTTACTCACAAAATATTTACAATAACTATTAACTATCAAATTCACTTTGTGAGATTTACTCTAGTTATTGATAAAAGGTCAAAAGAGTAATATTTACTTTATCAAACAGTCACTATGACAACTGTTATCATAGCAACGGTAACTATGGCAACTATTGTCATGGCAACTGTTACCTTGGCAACTATTACCATGGCAACAGTAACTATGTCAACTGTTACAGAAGCAGTAATAACTATGGCAACGGTTACCATGGTAACGGTTACTATAGCAACGGTTACCGTAGCAACAGGTGAATTTTAGCTGATATCGATATATTATTAAACAGCAGTAAAAGAAAATTTTTGGATAGGATTTACTTAAAATCCGTTATAAGTGGGTGTCTATGTCGGAAAACGAAGAACTGTTTCAAATTTCAAGTCAATCGGATGGATAGTTTCGGAGATCTCGAGATGAAGGCGTGAGTGAGTAGTAAACAGCCTATATATATAGACAACAGATTTAATCATTATCAACAAAAAGAATGAGTTTTTACACATGTTTTGATTTATGATTGCATCAAAATGGTAACATTGTTTATCTACCTGGGGCCAAGATGGCCGCCGAAGTTCCGATCAGCTGTCGGTTTAAATTGAGGATTTAATGATTTTTTACACTGTTTAACAATCAATGTTGGAATAATGTACTCTTTCTTTCTACTTCACATTTATAACTGATCATTGAAATATTTAAGACACAAATTTCCACAATTACTCGTATTACAATCTTGATGTTTTTTATAATTATACAATTTATAATCAGTATTGAAATAATTTACAAGTTCTCGAGGTGCCCATAAATCACCAAAGCTATCAAAGTATACAATTTTTCTTTCTCCTTTTTTTTATGACACCCAATGAGTTCTAAGTCCATCTTTATTATCTGAATAACTGATTGCTAATTCATTTTTTTAAGCCCCTGATTATGGTAAATTATTTCGCATTAAAACATCCCGGAAACATGGTATTTTTAATTTTTCTGCATAGTTCAACGAATCTAAATTAGTGAATGCTCACTTTGGTCATTTTGTTGAAATTTTTTTTTTCCTTAAAAGCCCTCTCCCGATTTATATGGGTTTAGATATGCTCATTTGCCTGCTTTATACAGTTTTAAATAGGTGCCTTTACCCATAGCTATAGCCTCCATTTTGTCATTATGACGTTTGAGCTCATTCACCTGTTTGTTTGCTGCTTTAGCGGTATTAACAGCCTTAGCAATCCCAGCAGCACCTCCTGCTAGGGCACCTATAGCACTGAATCCCGCTAACAACATGCCGCCAGATCATCGTGATAAAGGTAGAAGACGTTCACGCTGTGCGGGCTTCTTTTCCTTTATTCGTCCTCCTCTCTTCCTGCTTCGTCTTACTTTCTTTTTTTTTAAACTCATACAAAATTTTGTTTTAAGTTTTATAGCATTTACAACACCCCACGCTTCATTTTAAAGTCTTGATCCTTTTTTGGATGACTTTCTCTTAGTAGCCATTATTCAACTGAATAAAAGCTTTAAAAGGACCGACATTCAAATCTTCATTCTTAGTTATTATCAAGATGGAGTTTAGACTGTAAGATTTAAATTCATCTGTGGAAAATTTTGATAAAATTATTCTAATGGAAAAAAATACAAAGACTCGACGTCATGGTGAATAATTGACAAATACTATGCGCTCAGATATTTGTGGACCATCCAATTGCGAACAAACAAATGCATTGTTAGCTCTAATCACTCATTCAAATAGATTGAGATTCAAACATATTTATCTGTATTCAAAATCACTAAATCCCTCTAAATAATAATACTTGGAAAAACTACTCGAGCCTATTGATGATGTTGGTTTTTCTCCCTTCAATGATAATGAGCAATGTGTAAAAACAGATGATGCTAGACCCAATTCTAATATGATATTTGACGATATAGCCTGTGAAAAACAGGATAATGTTCGAGCATATTTTTGTATAGGTCATCACAGAGATGTTGATAGTTTTTATCTTCGTCAAACTGATGCATGAATCCCAAAACATTTAATACAGGATAATGTAAATTTTCTTATTCTCTTCCGACAAGATGAAATGAATTTACGACACATGCATAATGATCATGTCAATACAGATAGAAAATTCCAACCATTCAAAGATTTGTATACTTCAGGTTGAAATAAAAATAATTATAATTTTCTCGTTATCGGTAAAGATTGCGAAATCAACAATGGACGATATAAAATAGGTTTTGATTGTTTCGTATGGATAAATTAAGTGATTTATTCTTTGAAATATACATTTGTAAGTAATTGTTTGTCAAGTTAACATCATCGATATGAGTGAATTAAGTGGGCAATGGGGGGATGCTGTCAACGTCTTGGAAAAATTAACGAAAGTCAATGATGTTATACGTCAGGAACATGAAATAATTAAACACGGGAAAAATGATAGTGAATATTCATTAAATAAATTTTTCAAGTCAGTTGTAACGGCATTACATCAACTCGTGAAAGGGAAGAATAGCTTCCCTAATTTATCATTATTGAACAACGATAGTGCCGCAAATACATCTATAAATAAAAAACAATATGCTGTTTCCAGGAAAAGAAAATTTGATCGTCAGTAAACAGACATTTTCTCCATTTATAATGATAATATAAAAAAAAGAAACATGAAGAGATCAATCAAGCTGTAGAAGTTAGAGCAATATTAAGAGCAATCAAAAGACTTATTTTTATAAATATTATGAAGCAAGAGATAAAGAAAAATTTAAAAGTACAAGATAAAGAAAAAGGAGCAGTAGAAGAAGAATATGATAGAGCTATAGGTGATGGAGAGGGAGCAGCCGAGCAAGGGGCTGTAAAATCGAATGAAGGCTGTAAAAAAGGAAGAAAAGCAAAGGTTGAAGCCAACTGTAAGCACCCTACTCAAAGCTACAGAAATAATGAATAAATACATAAAAATGCTTAAAGATAGTAATCAAAATATGGATTCAAAGTGTGGCGTGAGAAACTTCGAGAAAATATACTTTACATTGGCGACTCAGAAATTGTTTTCGAAGGTAATAACATTTCCATTGCTGATAGAGTTCATTGGACTACACCGAGACTACTAGAATAAATTTTCAAAAAACTACTCAACAAATTTGTTGTTGATGAGAGAGATGAAAGAATTTATAGTAAAAATGCTCAGTTTGCAAACTTAGCTCGGAGAAATTATGATCCAAAGCAAAAATTGAGGACTAATCATAGCGAGAAATACAATACGTATGTTGCAAAGCATGTTAGCCGTGAATTATCGACCGGAATGAAGAAATTTTTACCACAATTCGAAGTGTCTATACAAAATCGAGCACCAAGCTTCACTTATTGGGAGGATCCTTACGAGCTTGTAAACCGATTGCGACTGCTTGTGGCTTCTTACAATGCGGTAAATAATGTCATTCAAGTGAAATAATTTCAATCATCGAAGAGCTTAAAAAAGCAAATATAATATGTTTGTCTCAGCCAGGTATAAATCAACTCTGAAGTTGACACCTTGTAAAGGTGATTTTTAGTTTTCACATATTTCTAATTGAAATTTTTCAAAACGACTTTATCCATTAGAAAGATCATAAAAAATACTGAAAAATACTTTTATCTACATATTTATAGAGCTTGTGCATATACATTTTTAACTTCCCGTGTGTGAGTGTACGTACGTATGCACTTTTAAGTGCAAGACACCATATGGATTTAGATGCTTTTGACAAAATGATATTATTAATAATGAACTATAACTCTTGACGATTATGGATTGTTTGTAACAATATGAATTTGTTATAAACAATCAATAATGGGAAGTTCGTCGGGTGAGCACAAACAATGTGTGCTCAGACCTTTTTTTTATGAATAATACCAAAAAATCTATAACTCAAAACCTACTCTTTATTTTTTAATGATACTAATTCCAATCGAAAGAGCATAAAGAATTCCAAGATACATTTCTTTGCAATTCGTGAAATAACATCAAAATCGATGCCGAAAAAATATGCTTTTTTCCCAGATTTGTATTAATATGGAGAAGATGAATTATTTACTCATGGTACGTATTACATATATAATAATGATTGTAAAAATGCTCGAGACATAATGATTCTTTACACTATGGATAACGGATAATTGCTATATTTCGACATCCTGAGATATCACAGTGAAAATAACACTTGTCTCCAAATGCAAAATTGACTAAATTTTCAAATTTATCCGGCTTAAGAAATCTGTAATTACTTTCGAACCATAAACAGGAAAAGAGATTAATGTATCGCGGAGACGAAAGTTAATTATGAGTCAGTGATTGTAACTTAATAATATTGTTCCTTAAGTGTAAATTTGAGCTCTTTTAGAAATAATTATTATCTCAACTTCTTTATTCGGTGGATTCGCAGACGTGACCCTTCAGGACAATGCCCAGTTCCGGAATCAATCAAAAGTTAAATTATTTTTCAGACATTCGGAAGAAATACATCCACCAACCCGATTCTGACGGTGTGTTCTAAAAAAAATTAGTATTTAAACTCCCAAAATGTATCATATAATGTAATATTTAGACTGAATTCTCGACCGAAAGTGAGTCTACTAGATTTCGATATATCTACGTTTACATTATTTGGCCTAAAAAGCGATGCTTCAACCCGTGGACCAAGTTTTCCAGTTGGTTCATTTGACACAAAAAAAAAGAAAGTCAAAAGATTTCTATCAGCTGATATAGTCAGTTGTATAGCATGTCTATGAGTTATCGAAGAAACTGATTGAACTGCCTACTCCATTTTTTTTTCTTCTTCTGGAGCCAAAGATCGCTCAAAATGCACTTCTAATTGGAAGCCTCTTGAATCAAAATTATATGTGTTGTCTAAACCATATGATTGAATCTTGGATTTTACATCATTAACAAACGCTTCTGATGCTTTTTTATAACTTTACGATCTTCAATCGTTTCTGATGATACGGATTTATTAATTTTACGGAAAACAATACAATGAGCTCTTCTCAATGAAAGTATCTACGTTGGAGATGCTTGGAAACGGAGATCATTAGATTGTAAATTTTTTTTAGCTAATAATGCCCATTTTATAAACCGGATTCATGGATTATTATCCCAGCATCGATAGCAGCTTTAAAATTTTCCAACGTAGATTTGCAAATTTGAGGTATTTTTTCATTGTATGTTCCACTTTGGTTCAATTGATGTGCCCAGCGTTTTAACTGTCAAGTAGACTAGACTTTTCTAAATTTTTGCTTAACACTATAGATACTTAAATTCTTTTCCTTAGCACTTCGCTGATGCTCAACAGCTCACAATTTATAATCATGACTCAAGCTCTTTTTATCAGTAGTACATGCTCCATCACACACTTTCGGTTCATGGATTGCAGGTCCATGTTCTTCGTCTTCTATAATTTCTGGTTCTCAAATCACCTTTATAGGGTGTCAACTTTAGAGGTGATTTTCACTCCTTCGAAACGCAGAAAAAAATACGTAGTCCATCATGTTCAACGTAGATTATTGTATGGTAGCGTTAGCTAAATCGTTGAAGCAATTTTTTATTGAGGGACAAACGTGTGAGTTCATATCACCTAATCATCCACATTACTGACATAGTGACGTTGATATAATATCTATAGCTATGAGGTTGAATTGTTCCTCTTGGATAACAGCAGAAGCGTATATTAGTGATTTACCACAGTCTCGCCTTCTTCTCACGAGATCCCTGCAACTATAAGTCTGATTGACTCAAAATTTGACATTATTGTGACTTTGTTGACGTATGTGCATAGGCACATATCTATAGACACGAATTGAGAACGGATTCAAATTGAATCATGTCCAAACCATTTTATTCGCGTATCATTAATAATATGTCAATGATGCGGATGGATCATGATTATGATATAAAAAGATGCAATCTAAAAAGAAAACCTAAATTGTGTTCTTCATAGCAGAAACGTGTTTACTTCAGTCGAAAAAAAAAAAACGTTATAACCTAAAATATGTAACGTTGAGAATCAATCTTGAATAGCACAAATATCGCTGTTCGAGGCGTGGCTTATTGATAGTTCTGCTAACAAATAATAAACAGTTGTCGTTTAACGTTTAATCGAAAGCTTAGGATATAAGATGACTACTTGTCAAATATTGAAGCAGGATTTGTATCAATTATGAAGATATTCGCTTATAAAGATTTGTTTATGACGTTACGCAATTTTTTTCGTGTATAGAGTAGTTATAGCCCCGCCCCTCTTTAGAACAGCGCTAGTGAGAAGGGAAAGAGAAAAACGATGAATGTGCACTTGGTGCCGAGTATCTACCGCTACTCTAGATTACGAAAACTAAAATCAGTCATATGGACTAATTTTTTTTTTTTTTTATTATTATTGAGTAAATTTTTTTATGAATATTAAAATGGAAAGAAGGGTGGATGCATATTTAGTCCTTTGCAGCAAAATTAAATTTTTTTTATTTGTAGAAAACGTGATGAGTTGTATAACCAATTGAATAAAAGAAATGTGAGAGGGATAATAGGGAATTAAAACAGGAATTGATGATAATTAATTCTTTTTTAAGCCTTTAACTAATATAGATTTTAAATGAAAGAAAAAATTTTTTTCAAAATAAAGAAAATTAAAAGTTTTCAGAGTTGAGCATTTATCTATAGGTGCAAAAGTTTTTTTTCCTTTCTTTCTCCTTCTTGAAGATCAGAGACATTTTGAATACTGTTAAAGGAGTCTATATCATATTTTATCTTTATTTTTATTGAAAGGGAGGAATTAAGAAAGTCGAAGTTTTTTTTGAAAAGGAGTTTGAAAAAAAAGTACAAGACGATCGCGAACGAATTGAGTTAAAACAAGAAAGGTTAGAAGGTAAACGAAAAGGTGTACACAAAGATGAAAGTAGACAGGAAGATATAATAAGAACAGATTTAAGAGAAAAAGAAAAAGGTAGACAAAAAGTCGTAGTTGGAAATCAGATAGAAATGGCGGCCAATGAACAAGGATTAGCTGTTTCAATTGAATATGGACTGGAAGCAGTGCCAGTTTTTGATGGAAATACTACGCGAATCAACCATTTTATAGGAAAATGTCAGGAAGTTAAGAGAATGGTGCCACCACCAAATAAACGTTGGTTGAAGGAATAAGCTTAGAAGAGAAGCGCGTCGGGGAGTTGACTTTGAAAATGCTGAGATTTGATCAAATTTTTGAAGAAAATGTTTACGCGAACCAAGACACTATTTGAATTACAAGGAGAATTAGGGTGACTTGTGCAAAACGATAGTGAAGGAGTTTTAACGTATGTGATTCGTGTGAAAGAATTAAGCAACAAAATTAAAGAGCTTTATAAACTTAATACCTAAAGACAAGCAATATGTGCCATATGAGCAGCGAGTTCCGCGAGATAAAAATTCAATTCAAACGATAGATTTCGCTATAGCTACTCAGAACGAATTAAAAGCTATAGAAAGTTGAAAAAACAATAATCAAGCTAAGAGCAACGGGGGCGATAAAAAACAATTCAGAAAGAATTACCATACAGTGAATATAATTGAATCGAATCCATTAGTTTGTCAGCTACGTAATAAAAAAGGCCATGAAGCGTTGAAGTGCTATAGCTCAAATAGAGGACAGGGTCCGTGCAGTGGTACACTTACTAATGGAGAGATCCCAGAGAAAAACGAGTACAGAAAACAAAATTTTAAATTGTGAAAATTTCGGAATGACCGGACATACAATAAAATACTGTAGAAATAAATGACAAGGTTATCTTCAGAATTTCAATAAAAGAATAAATGATAGGGGAATGCAGCAAGCTCCAAAGAATGTAAATAGACACGAAGATGGAAACTATAATCCACCAAAAACAGATGTCGATGGACATTCTGCGAATCCCAAATTTTTACATATCTCCATATTTCAAGACCCTGAGAGCCAAATACAATAGTTTTTGAGTGGACGTCTATGTGTGTGTATGTACGTATGTGCGGTCGGAATTATTTTCCTAGTCGATTATTTCGAGAACGAATAATGATATCGATGTATGACCAATTGCATTCGACGCGTAATGTCGCCACTCGGACCTGATTAGATTTTTAGGAGAATCGATTAAGTTATTTTTAGTAGAGAATCAAAAAACTGAAAAAAAAACTGCCTGAATCTTGCAATTCGTGGAGCACAACGCGTTCTGATACTTTCAACATTATCATTGTATTTCTTACCATATAACTGTTAATGTTGTTTGATAATAATTAAGACTAATTAGAGTTTTGAATAAACATTTATTCGTATAATCGCTGTGCATATTAATTTGAAATTGAGTGATTCCTGAAGTTAAATCCAACAGGTTATAGGCTAACTACGCTTCTAACATAAAACGAAGTCTTTCATTCGATTTTCAATGAAGTTTGGTCAACTATAAAGTGAAGTGAAATAGTTTTTGTAATATGAGAGACATTATCGGGAGCAGCAGAGTCACACAGGTGAGAGTAATTATATTAGTTTCATTGTCGACTGGGGAGCAACCGATCATATAATTAATGATGACATGATTCTCAGTAATTTTAAAAAATATAATAACAAGATAATTAAGAGTGCAAATAAGAATGAAATTGCTGATATAATAATATATGGAAACGGAGGACTGACACGGTAGACTAGTGGGTAAACGTCAGCCCCACAGGTCTCGGGTTCAAATCCCGGCCGAGACAAAGTCATCTATATTCGACTTTTCTCGGATCACCGTGAGCGGGAGGATCTCCGAAGGAGATCCGGTTGTATCGAAACAGGTTTTCTGCAGTTTCCCTGTGTCCTCGTGCAAATGCGATATAATGGTTATGGTCGTAAGTCGACTGCAGACGCAACCCGGCATGCTATGTTGTAATAGTGTGTCGGGCAGGGAGGAAAGTGGTAGGACAGGTGAAGGGCGAGAAAGAGGGGGAGGGGAGTTGAAAGTTGGAGGAAAAGAAATTGGTTAAGTTTGTGGAAGGGAAAGAGAAAAATAAAGTGTCTATATGGGATGAGTAAACTGGAATGTACTGGAGAAATATTGTAAAACGCCGGGTCCTAGCCTGGCATACAATTAAAATAAATGACGTAATGGATAATATATGAAAAAGAAGACTTACTTTTATATGCAGATTTAAATAAAGAAAATATAATGAAAAAAGTCAAAGTATTTGCATCGATTAATGCTTGAGGATCTTAAGGTAACTCTTTCGATACAAAAAATTCTCCTGGTATGCTAAGACTCATACCACAAAGCATGTCTACTGGTGTTGCTTGTAGACTCTCCTTAAAATTTGTTCGTCGACCTAACCTCACTGTGGATGAAATTTCTGTCCATGGTTTTGGTGAGCACATCAAAGCTCCCTCAAGAGTTCTATGAAACAGTCCTATCATCCCAATCGATTGTGGGTGATATGCGGTTGTTCTGTTTCTTTTGCTCCAATAAAGTCTGCTAGCACATTAAATAATGATGATTCGAATTGTATCCCTTGATAAGTCGTAATAACGGTAGGTGTGTCAAACTGAGCTATCCAATGATCGAATAATGCAACGATGATTGTTTCTGCTGTCATCCAATCTAGTCAAACTCATAACTTACTGTCCGGCAACAAGATACTTTTATAAAAATCGTTCGTGTGAATATAATTAAATGTTGACATTATTGTTTTTTCCTAAAATCATAGAGATTATAGTTCAATGATACTAATAATACTAAAAAATTCTAAAATTGCCGTGGAAAAACCTCGAGAAACTATTTAATTGAAAAATAAAAAATTGAATCAACTAATCAGAAAAGTTTAACTATATTATTCGTGCGTTGATTGGCCGATTTTTATTTAAAGTTTCGAAATGGATAAGAATGAATTTCCGAATACATAGGATAATAATTTGCGTAATTAGAGCTCGCAAATCATGAGAACTTTAATAGATTACTAATCTCGTATTAATATAAGCGATTCGAAAATGTGTATGACAAATCAAAAATGAATTTTTATAATTCAGCATTTTCGACGAGAATTGAATATCGCAAATATTCGCGAAATAATAGAAATCGATCTAACAAAAGATGATTTTAATCATGGATTATGTGTAGCATTTTTAAAAGTTAGATCTTAAGAAACTTCACGAGTGTAAATAACTGAAAAAGGAACAGATCGAACTATTGAAAATTACGTTTATGAAGGACCACTTTTGTAATTTTCTTTTTTTCTGATAATCAGAATAATAATCTGTAAATGTTTCGATTATACAAAGTGGAAATGATATTTGATCTAACTGAACACTGAAGTTTCTTTTAAATATCCCATTCTCTACTGTGTACTGATATAAAACAATGTTTATGAGATGGACACAATTATCATGATATGATTCTCCCGTGTATAGTGGGCAAATCAAATAATGGGCTGTTTAAATAGTAAGCTTATCAAATAGAGGGTTTTTCAAATAGTGAGCATATCAAATAATTTATAAATGAATGATGAAGAATTTGTATTTAAGTTTACAGTATAACTATGTAGAGCGAATATGTTTCAATTTAAGAAAAATTGGTCTGAGCACGCTTTGTCAGTGCTTACACGACGAACTTACCATTATTCTAACAAATTCATATTGTTATGAGCAGCTTGTATTTGTTGAAGCTCACATCTCGTAAAAAATTATATTATTTTATTAAAAACATCTAATTTCATGTGATATATGCATTAGTTATTCGATGAATACAATTTTCAATTGTATTTAACAAATTTATATTATTATAAACAATGTATAATTTTTGAAACTCATATCTCGCCATAAATCATATTATTTTGTTAGAAACATCGAAATTCATGTGATATATGCATTAGTTATTCGATAAACACAATTTTCAATTGTATTTAACAAATTAATATTATTATAAACAATGTATAATTTTTGAAACTCATATCTTGCCATAAATCATATTATTTTGTTAGAAACATCTAAATTCATGTGATATATGCATTAGTTATTCGATAAATACAATTTTCAATTGTTTATAACAAATTTGTATTGTTATAAACAATGTGTAATTCTCGAAAGTCATATTTAGTTGTAAATAATAATGTTCAGTGAAAATCGAGTTGATTTTAAAATAAAATCGTTATTTTTTTGCTTAAAAGCATTTTAATAAATAGTCGATTTTTTCATTTATTCATTATTAGTTTTTATTTTATAAAAAGAAAACGGCTCGACCGAATTCGTTTAAACTTTTTTTAGATCCTCTTTATAACAATATCTTTCGAATCAATTTTGGTTGGAGTCGATATCTCAATCCGTTCTTAAGATATCGAAAACGAAAAAAATGCTAAGTTACGTACGTACATACATACGTACTTACGTACACACACACATCGTTTCAAAAGTTGGTCATGCATGCATATATCTTGAAACGTCGAGATATGATGGAAATTCACATTTCACCAATCGACCAATTTCAATAACTTCCTAATAGAAAGTCAATTATATACTACGATTTTGAAATAAATATAAATAATATATAATACATACTAAGGTACAAAGACAGTTAACTGTCTACTTAACTACTTCATAAAAAATTACTTTATCTACACATTTATAAGACTTTGTAACGAGATGGGTAGACCGAGTGTCACCCAGCCCTTCAGCAGGTCGATATGTTATCAACCTGTCGATCATTGATTGACCTAATTTACCAATTAGGTCAAAATAGTTTATTTTTGGCGGCGCTATCATCACCGCGTGGTCAGCCGGCTGGAAATTTTCCATTGAGACGCCATTGTGGAATTGTCGTTAAACGAGAACGCACGTGGTGTCAAATTCTCTTCACGGATTATTTTTGCAATCGCTTTTCTCCGACGTTGCGGAGTATTAATTGTGAAAAAAACTCATTAAAACAAGTCTCTCGACGTTGCGAGAGCAATAGTGCAGTGCCAGCTTGGCCCTAATTATTGAAAAAGCTCTCGACGTTGCGAGGCGAAGTTTTCCATTATTGGTCGGCGTGTTCCTGACCAGTGAAAAGGACCAGTTATTTGAGTACCAGTAGCAGACGAGATTTTTGATGTTCCGCCGAGGAGGCAAGCCCCGTTGGACCAGGGGTCTGGGATATTTAGACGACGAGGATCTTCCGTAAGCTGAAACATCTACATCTGTCTCTATCTCTTTCCTTCCTATATTCCCTGTGAGCGAGTGTGAGAGAGAGAGTGTGTGTACACTGTGATCTGGTACTAGTAATTTTGCCTAGGACCATCTGTCCTTGTTCCTCGCCGAGGAATTTCTTTATTCAAAGACATAAAAACTTCCGAGAACGTTCTCGCGTGATTATTATTATTATCAATTGATTTCGAGTATACGTATTATCCTAATGGTTAATTATTTTTATCATTATTCTGCGATTTAGTTCGAATCAAAGTTGAATTCAGTTAAACTTATAAATTGTTTAAATTAAATTAATAAATTTGTTTTTCTTGGCGTTACTCAAACGATTAATTGAGAAATTGCTTTCTGTCATTGATTGGATTCATATAAATTGATTTTTGTGTCAATAAAATTATTTAATTGAACCTAAATAATTAGTGTAAAGATTATTTGTGTTCGCGCGAGTATTTTCCGCGGTTTTCAGATAAACCCGAGCTAGCCGGCTTAGCCAGGTTTCTCGTTTTCTGGCCTAAAAACTAGTGGCGTCCACAGGTAAGGTTAGAAATAAAAATAAATATTGTTGGGTAGATTGGCACCTACACGGTCAGGGATTAAGGCAACTTGCCCTGATCGCGGTAGCGTTGCAACTTGCAGACATACATTTTCTCTTATTAAAAATAAAAAAAATCTGTAGCTCGCAAACAATTAATTATTTTTGATGGGACTAGTTTCAATCGAATAATCATAAAAAATTACGAGATACGTGTCTTTGCAAGTTTTGAAATAACATCGAAATCCATTCAAAAAAAAATTTCTTTTTTTTGGAAAAATTTACATCCACGTACTACATATATGATGATCATTGTAAAAATGTTCAAGACACAATAATTTTTTACACCAAGTACAACAGAAAATTGTAGTATTTTTGCATCCTGGAATTTTACAATGAGATCTACCGTTATCTTCGAATGCAAAATAGACTGGATTTTTACATTTATTTGGTTTAAGAAATGTATATCTACTTTTAAACCATAAATAGCGGAGAAAGTTAATGTATCGCGGAGACGAAAGTTAATTATGAGTCAGTGATAGTAATACAATGATAGCTTTTCTCGAGTGTAAATTTGAATTACGTTCTTGTGATAGAACAGTGTCTGAAAAATGTCTTACAAAGTTGTTCTATGTTCTAAACACAAAAACATATAATAAATGAATTTTTTTAAATGAATTGGGTAACTTTCGAAATGATCATTATCTCAACTTCTTTATCCGGTAGCTTCGCAGCCGTGACAGCTTTAGGACAATAACCAGTTCGCAAATTAATCGAAAGTTAACTTTTTTCCAACATTCCAAAAAAATACATCCGTCAACCAGATTTTGAGGTGTAATAAAAAAATTGAGTATTTGAATTTCCAGAATATATCATATAATACAATATTTGTACTGAACTTTTTACCTGGAGTGAGTTTACCAGATTTCAATATATCTTCGAATGTACTTCTGATTGGAAGCCACTTTGATCAGAATTATGTGTCGTCTAAACCATATGATTAAATCTTCGATTATGTGTCATTAACAAACGCCACTGATGTTCGTTTGAATATTTTACGATCTTCAATCGTTTTTGATGATACGAATCTATTAATTTTACGAAAAACAATACGATAAGCTCTTTCGAATGATGGTATCCACGTTGGAGATGCTTGGAAACGGAGATCATCAATTTGTAAATTTTTTTTTGGCTAATAATGCCCGTTTTTTTGAATCAGAATGGTGGAATACCATCCCAGCATCGATAGCAGTTTTAATATTTTCCAACGTATATTTAGAAATTTGAGCCATTTTTTCATTGTATGTTCCACCTTGGTTCAATTGATGTGCCCAATGTTTTGATCGTCGAGTAGAATGTACTTTTTTAAATTTTTGCTTAACACTATCGATACTTAAATTATTGTTCTTACCAATTTACCCATACTTACCAGCTCGAAATTTATGATCATGTCTTAAGCTCTCTTTATCAGCAGTACACGTTCCATCAGACACTGTTAGTTCATCAATTGCAGATGCATGTTCTTCGTCTTCTATAATTTCTTGTTTCCAATCTCTATATGGTTCGTCAAAATTTAATGAATCCTTCCCCATCATTTCGATATAAGGATACCCATCCATTGCATTCAATAATATTCGTCGAAAGTGATTCGTTAATTGTATTTCAGCATCATTTACAGGTGTCTCCATAATTTTCATAGTTTCAAATGTTGTTAAAAATCACCGAATAACATTGAGGAGGTTTCCTTCCATTTTCACGCATTAAGTGTGAAACAATTTTCAGAATGAAAGAGAATAGTATATCTATTTCAAGCACACGATTTGATAAACAGATGAAATTATGACTATTAACCAAAATTGAACTGAATACAAGAGAAAAAAAATATCGATTTACTAAAGGATTGAAGATAAATGCAAAGAAATAGTGTTACAAATTTTTTAATGACCATAATATAGCACATTCATTAAATATGTTAGCTTTGAATAATCCGTATATTACAATTACAGAAATAATATTCCTCAATAATAGTTTATCAGTTACCGTGATAAGAACTATATCTATGTTTGCTCACATGATAACAAAAAATAATATTTTGACGAATCATAAACTATTCAGTCTTTAATTAAAACGTATTTTATTCGGTGATAATTGTGACTATAGATAATTATTCAATAACATTTAAAATTTTTAAATTTTGATTTTTTTCTTTGTTGTTAATGTTATTAGGAAATTGCGAAGACACGTATCTCGTAATTTTTTATACTCTTTCGAATGAAATTAGTCCTATTAAATAACGATCAATAGTTTTTGAGCTATAGATTTTTTGTTATCTTTGATAAAAAAAATGACTATCCATGAGTCTGATAAATATGTAGATGGTATTTTTCATGATTTTTCATGATCTTTCTAATGGTTGAAGTCATTTTGGAAAATTTCGATTAGAAATATGTAAAAATTAAAAATCATCATTATATGGTGTCAACTTTAGGGGCGATTTTTACCTATTCAGAACGTTTTTCCGCAGAAAAAAAATACGTAGTAGATCATTTTCAACATAGATTATTATGTAGAAGTCTCAGCTAAATCGGCAGTAGTCACCTCGCAAGGGTACCTTGTCAGAACTTTTCTTATTTTTTCTATAAACGGATAGGTTAGTGACTTATGATCAGTCCTGATCTTAAACTTTCTGTACTCTAGAAGGCTTCCAAAGTGTTTGATTGCTAATAATATTGCTAAGAGCTTTCTGCTGTATATTGTTCCGTAGCATCTAATTTTCGGTTATTGTTCGGATTACCTGTCACAGAGTCAATGACCTTGACCTTGAAATATGTTTTTTTTGAGGTCTTTTTGAACAACTTTGTCCACGGACATATGGTGCGGAAATGCCTCCTTCACAATTTTTTTTCATGTTAAAGTTTGTTATTTCGTAGATATGACGACAGGCATTTCCCCGTATCATTTCATTATTGTACATGTGATTGACGATATTTTTCAGCATTAGCAAAGCAGATTAGTTGGTTCTGCCCACGAAACAGCCCCCCTCCCCTTCCGCCGCTCTCTGGTCGTTCCCTTACCAATTTGGTAATCCTCATGAACTTAAATTACTGTCTGTCGTATTTGCTGCTATTCTAAAAGAATGTCAACAAACTTATACATTTTACACGCTATCAATCGCCGAATTCCACAGCAATTCGTCATACCACACTCGTGAGTTTCTCTTACATTCAGTCTCTTGAAAGTATTATTAACAGAAATATGAGGTCGTATCAGTTTGCGCGGATTGTAGATAATTACGATGTGTTATTGGATGTTTTAATTCATTACCATGTTTTGCGGAGTGAAATGTTATGCCCAAGATGTGGCTCAGATATGCAGATGAATCGTTAAAATATGAGATTCCGGTGCAACACTCTGCGAAGAGTCAGGCGTTATCACCGCAAAGCTCGCCGGGAATGGTGTACATACTCCGTATCAGCGTTCCGCGGTATATGGCTCCACAATGCCCGCCTGTTGCTCCAAAAAATTTGCCGCCTCGTAGCGTCATTTTTAAGCCACCGTCCTCTGCATCAACAGCAGATTGAGGAGGACTTAGGAATTGGTTCGGAGGCTGCTGTCAAATGGATAGCACGCTGCCGGAAGGTATTTATTTACATTGTTTATCATCGGTTCTACGTTCTCCAGTTACCCTCATCATTCTTACTCTTACCTAGATTTGTCAACATTGGGTTCGACGTACTATCACTCGTATCGGAAGTGTTGGATCCATCGTCCACATCGATGAAACGAAGATCGGGGGTCATCGAAAATACAATAAGGGGAGAATGCTCGGGGGCAATTGGGTGTTCGGAGGGATCGACACCGTGAGCAGGCGTTATTTTATGGTGCCAGTACCGAATCGCTCCGGCCGTACACTCATCACTCTCGTTCGCCGCTACATTCGCCCCAGGACGACTATCATGTCAGACTCGTGGCCAGGATACAATAGACTTCGGCAGCACGGTTGGTATCACTTTACGGTGAACCACCGTCTTAATTTTGTAGACCCGATAAAACGGGCCCACACTCAAAATATTGAACGCCTATGGCGGGACTGGCACGATAACATCCCGTCATATGGCGTTGTTAAACGTCACTACAAGCAGTACATCGCTGCTTTTCTATTCAAACGTGCCTTTTCATACCCGGAACGCATTGAACAGTTTTTTAGGGAAGTCGCCCGATGTTTTCCTGTATCACGTAATGATGCAATAAATTTCGTAGAACCGTAAACGTTGATGTTTTCTTTCTTTCACCTTTTCGTCCACTCCGTTCCATTCATGATTTTATTGTCGTGTATGTGCTGCTCTTTGGTCGTCTCAAACTTTGGTGATTTTCATGAATTCGAATTATGGCCTAATGATGGTGATGATGATGATGATGATTATGATTCCACTCCTTTACATTCATCATTTTATTGTCGTGTATGTGTTGAAAGGAAACATTTCCCCCACCCCATTCATGCACCAACGGGTCGGGGGTGACCTCAAGGTCAACATATTCCAAGGTCAAGGTCATTGACCCTGTGACAGGTAAACCGAATAAATTCCTAATTTTCTTTAATGAAATCTAAGTAGTTTCCACAGGCTTTTCTGTAGTTGTTTGAGTGAAGTACCTATTGCTTTTGTTAATGCATCCGTTCTTGATATCATATCAATTATGCATGTGACGATGGAAACGTCATTTTAGTTGTGTGATCCAATTTTCGTTTTCGTTGCTCAAAACAAATTTTCTGCTTCAGGGTTCCAATTAATTTTTTTTTTGTCATTCTCTTTAGATGTAGTAATGTACTGATAAAAAGATGCTTGAAATTCTGCCATGTCAGGAATGGATCTTCCATAGTAATTTATCGCACCTAGAAACATCCATAGCTTGGTCACTTTTCCTGGCCTTGGATAATCCATGATTTGTTAAAGTCTGTCATTTGTAGGTGAATACTATTGATTACTGATAGTAAAACCTGAAAAGTTTACTTTAGACTATAAAAATTTCTATTCGTTGCCATTGATGGATGGTGCATGATCTTGTGATTTTTTAAAAACATGGTAAGGATGACTATGATGTTGTCGCTCCTTTTCTGACATTACCAGGATATAATCAGTGTAAACAAAAACACAATCCAGATCTCGAAAAACTGAATCAATGAAGCGTTGCAATGTTTGTGACTCAATCTTCAATCCAAAAAGCATAAACAAATTTCGTACACACCCCACGGAGTTGTAAGACGTCAAGGGGTAGGAATTCAACGTACAAATTCCATTTCTCTTGACCTTACTGCATTTGTTGTTACTGCGCTTGTTGTCCGTCAGAGGTTTATTTGCTTTTCTCCAACCCCCACATCGTAAATACTGAGGTGACATCTATACCACATAGCGTCAACTAATCACCAAATTTAATTTATAAAAACACTTTGATGTTTAATGTTCTTTTATTTGCAGTAAATTATAAACTAGCTTTATAGATTAACATAAAAGTGGAAAATACAACATACAAAAATAGGAAAGAGGTAAAATTTCTGTAATTTCCGTATTCTCGCTCGCATAATGTTTTATTAAAATATTGCATTTTTCACTGATTCAATGAAACATCTTTGTGTTTAAATTTTTTTTTCCTTCAATAAGATGAAAACTGGCTTAGTAAATCAGTAGAATAGTAGAAAATACAATATAAGAGCATAAAACCGGTGGAGTTGCTGTAGTCAACGTATTCGCGCTCGGATAATTTTTCATTAAAATATTACATTTTTCACTAATTTAGTAGGACATTTTTGTGTTTGAAATTTTTCTTTCCCTGATAAAATAAATATTGGCTGGGCACACTTATAGAATAATGGAAAATAAAACTTCCTAGCATAGGAAATGAATGACATTTCTCAACAGTAGATATCTTTCATTACAATTTTTCTTTTGAATAAGTAGAAACTTTTTCACTGTATAGAATCCAATTTTGGTTCGTCTTTCATATTGCATTCTTTTACTATCATGATCTTGATTCATTTGTATTATTGATATATTACTAATGATACGTAAATGAAATGTTTCGGATATGATACAATGGAAATCCGTTTTTAGTGGGTGTTGCAGATTATTATCTATGCAGATATGTCGGAAAAGTCACAATAATATTAAATTTTGAGTCAATCGGACTTAAAGTTGTTGTGTTCTTTTGATGAAAGGATAGGTCAGTAGTGAATCCTTGTATGTAGATATATATGTATTATTTTATTTTTGCAGGATAATACATGTTTATATTTTCTTCCGAAAAATATTTCGAATGATTCAATGAGGAAGTAATTGATTGTTAGATATTTACAAGACATCATTTTTGAAGCAGCCATGACAATATTCCTCTTTATGCACGTAGAAACAATGGGCTAAGCTGTGAAGAATTGATCCGAAAGTAAGTCACTAGTTTGAATTTTCAAAAATTGACTTACGAGGAAAAAATGAATTGCTACTATTCATTGACGAATTTGAGAAACCTTACGACTTCTTCTTGCATTTATGAGAAGTTATGATATAATGGTGATTTCATTTTACTTTACATCATGATTAATATATACTTTATATATATTGTAGATAAATAATAACTTTAGCATTTGTTCTGTTAATAACATGGATGAAGTATAGAAATTCTCGAAATTAGTCAAAAATGATTCAACGATACAACAGACAATTCATAAACTTCACTATATCAATTGAGCGAAGCTTAGTACAAGTAGATGATTTCAGCGATTTTTTTGTTATTGACCGAGTCGAATTCATGTATCCGGAAGTCATTAAAATGTAAGCTTGGCGCCAAATCTTACAGATATCTAAAAGTATCAGTTTTGTCCGGATTATTTGTTGATCCTATGTATTGTACACAGTCATTCAACTTTTGGAGTGAGACGTCCGAAAATGAGTGTTGACGTTTTTGGACGACAATAAGAAAACGATTTTGTTAAAAGTGAATAGAATGGAACATTCAAATTTTCGTACTGCCAGACTTGTCCACTGGGGCGTCGGTCAACTCACTGGACCAATAGTCGACGAGATGCTTCCTCATGACCCAGCAGTCAACTCTACGGCCCTAGTGACGCCAACAAGCACGCGGTCGAGAACTTGTGGCATCAGTTAGCTCCAGGCAAGTCACGCAGACGAATCGATCGAAGTTTTCCGGACGATTCACCTATTTTCTCAGTCAACTCGGTAATTAATTGAAAAATATGTCAGTCAACTCAATCAAAGTCACACGAACAAGCGTAAATTATTAAATCAACACAACTCAGTTGCTGTGGTCCAGAGAAGCAATTTTAAACGTAAAAAAAAAGAATTAAATAAAACAATTAAACTCTATGAGCCAGATCGACTACGCTTACTAAGAAAAGCAAATCGTAAACAAGCCGAAATTATTAAACAACTGAAAGAAAAGATTTAGAAATTTCTTGTTAAGCAACATCATAAACAAGGAAAGAGAAATGATAACTGAAGAGCTACGTAGACTAGTTGGGAGAAAATTTCAACGACAATACGTTGATATATGTGGGCTTAATAAAATTTGGCGAGCTGACTTCGTTGACATAAAAGCATATAAATTTTAGAATCAAAATCGTCAGTATTTATTATCTGTTATTAGTGTTTTCCCAAAGTACGCTTGTGCTGTGCCCACAAAATATAAAAAAAGAGAAGATGTCGCCTATGTAATGCAATCTATTTTATTGTTACGTCTGCGTAACGGAGCAGTCTCTTTTTTCGTGTCAAGACTCAAACGTCCTCGACTCAACATGGATGCGGAGAGCTCGTAAAATATATTGCAGATAGAGAATTGAACTAAACGAGGAGGGAACTCCGTGCTTTACATACCATAATGGTGTATTTTGCTTTTGAAAAAAAAAGTAAATTCTTCCGATTTGACGTTTTTTTTTTTTATTATGTTATTTTTTTTGTTCATTTATTATGTTGATACGAGCAACTTTGTCTTTACAATGTTTTACAGTACTAATAATTCAGGTAGCTAGGTAGCAGAAAGTCGTATCTTGGCTGGTTCATTTTATGGTGTTATGGCTGCCCTTGTTGAAAAATCGTCGTTGGCGTGTTAAATGAGTTGAACGAAGTCCTTTCTTTCCTTGTTCTTCTTCTTCTTTCGACACTCGCGAGTTTTTCTTAAAAATATTCTTTGTTGAAACGCAAATTATTTTTAAGTAGTAAATTTTATATGTTAATTTTCTTTTATGATGCTCGCTATTTGAGAAAAGGATGCTGAGAGGATTATTCATTATAAAATAATTCAATTGCAAGCTCAAAAACTCTAATGTAAAATGTGAGTATTAAGTTTAAATATATTTAACCGAGAAAAAATTTTAAGTTAATCAAGATGAGTCGGAACGCACCGTGCCCAGTAAAATTCAGAAAGAGAATGTCGCCGGTCTCCAAAACCTAGCATTTTATTGTGCTTTTCGTGTAGCTTTCTAAGAGCTTCCAGGCCAGTTTTTTCCAATCTAACGTTTGAATTGATTTGATCGCCTAGGTGCTGCCTAATTTTCCCCAATCGTTTCCGCACATTAATCCTCCTCATCTCCATCTAGTCCTTGACACGTCCCTTGGCTTAAAAATTTCCCCACGCAGAGTTTTTTTATGCCTACACACTATGTCTTCTAAGGCTTGTCGCCCCCACATGATATCTACCTGCGCTCACCTTGCATACGCCCTTCTCCTTGCGCCACAAGTTTTTATTATTGATTTTTTTTAGGTAACATACGAACTCTTCTCCTTCCTTGCTTTCCTTTTACTCTTGTGCCTTCTGCTTCTTTCGTTTTCTCTTATTAGGCTCATGAATATTTTGATGGAGACTAAAATTTGGGATATAACATAACTTCCCACTTTAAGATTAAGCGTTAGTATCCACATGGTTACTACGCTAATCCTAACTCACGTGTTTCCTCCTTTGTAGGTTTCACGGGACTCTCTGCTCCCTTCACAGAGTTGTATACATAAAATTTCATGATTATATAATTAATATGACTGACTTCTTACTCATTATTTGTATTTTTGTACTGAGGTAATGTAAGTGTTAGTTTGTAGATAAAAGAAAAAGTATGTTCATTCGTTATCTGTATTGACTTCTCATTAGGAAGTTTTAGTAATTAGGTCAATTGGTGAAACGTAAATTTCCATCATATCTACACGTTTCAAGATATCCATGCATACTGATTGATTTCTAGAATGATGTGTGTACGTACGTACATACATACCTACGTATAGGCGTATGTACGGACGTCAGCATTTTTTTCGTTTTCGATATCTCAAGAACCGATTAAGATATTGACTTCACCCAAGATTTTTTAAAAGATATTATTATAAAAAAGATCTGAGAGAAGTTTGAACAAATTTGGATCGACTTTTTTTTTCTAACAAAAAATTTAATAATAAATAAGTGACAAGATTAACTATTTTAAATACTTTCGAGCGAACGAATAACAATTTTATTTTAAAATAGACTCGATATTGACTACACATTGCTGTTTACAACTAACTATGTCTTTCAACAATTACGCATTGTTGATAACAATGTCAATCTGTTATTGTTCAGTAATTATACTGAATTCATTATTTAAATATCGTGCTCATCTGATAACCTATCAGCGCCTTCATAACGCGGACCAACCAAGGGCCGTGAACGCTGTCAACTTCCAGGTGACGACTAATTAATCGTTGTCGTTCGATTGTCGATCAGTTGCTGAGAAGCATTCATCCGACGCGTGACTGTTGCTTATCTTTTCGTGCACTCTCTTTGTACTTATTTAACGCACTTATTCAGTCACGAGAGCTCATCGTTCTGATCTTAGTGCTCACAAACTCAACTCAGTAACTCACAATTGAACTCAGTACATTCATTGTCACTCACTCACAATAAAATTAAGCATTCAATCGAACTCAACGAACTCACGTGTACAACGCGGCCTTACAATCCACGTTGTCGTGTACTCAACGCATTCATCGGACTCAGTGGAATTTTCTAGTGCTCATCAGTGCTTATTAAATAAATTACTTTTGTACTTCGAATACTACTCTTATTACTGTTGCCTATTAATTAATAAATATTACTTGTTTTTAATTAATTATTTGACAGATATGATCGAATTAACCCAGCATTCCTGAATTCATCATTTACTCAATAGTTATAAACAATTAAAAATTTTATTTACTGATTCACTAATGCATCGATCACATGGAATTTTTCGACGGAATAATGTTATTAATGATAAGAAATGACTTTCAACCAACACAAATTGTTTTTAGCAATTTAATTTTGTTATAGATAATGAAATCATGGAAAGTTCGTGGCGTGAGCATGCAGTGTACTCAGACTTTTTTTTTGTATTTTAATCGGTAATCAGAAAATTAAGTGGACTGTATTTTTAGGAGAGGTTGGATGCTAAAACAGTTGGGACTGTTGAACGGTTGTAAATGAATCAGCTGAGACACTATTTTTTGTAGTAACAATTAACAATTTATTCAAAACGAAAGACACAGTAACACAAATCTAGCGAAAGATCGTCTGCTTAAGAATTGTCTGATCTAAGTTCACTGAAACACACACATAATGAGTTTACTGATCTTCTATATGGTGAGTTCACTGATGAATCGTCTGATGAGTAGAAATCCCTGGAAAGTTATACGTTTTTCAGGACTGGTCCCTTGGACCAGAAGTAGTCTGAGTGTGTATGAGTTTGTGTCAATCACAGCAACACAAGCGAGTTGTTCTGGTGTAGACCTTGTGTGGGTGGCTGTCCTTGAGGCCTTTAGGCGTCGGAGCCGACATCATTCGCATCTCTTTCAGCGAAGATGCATGATCGGACCAACTTGCGATGACTGGTACTGTTTGATGTGAGTTAGACTGCTTGGTGAACTTACAATCATTTCTATAGATGATTGACCGTTGAGTTATTCCATTTCTGAGGAATCTTCTGGAGAGTCTTCTCGTCTTTCACTCGCGAGTTTTTCTGCGTGAGTTGTCCATTAGTACACACGTACCAAGTTGACTGTTCTAACGAGTTGTCTATCGGTTGGCATCATTCAATGATGCCAATGAGTCGTCCGAGTACTAACACGTACAACTATTGACCGTACTCAGCGAATACCTGGTGACTATTGACCAACGAAACTCTAAGTTCTCGAAGCTTCTAGGTCCTTCGAAAGGGAGATCGACGCCTAGAAATTAATTAGAGTAGTCTAATTAGCAAATATGAGTTAGCAGGAAAGACCTTGAGTTGTTTAGTTATCCGGTGGGGAGAAAAATGTCAGGCTATAGATGAACTACTCCTGACCAAGTCAGACCAGACCATATTTTTTCATTCCACTAACACTTTTTTGCTACTTATTGAATATTTTGTTGCTCTGGTGCTTTGTGCCCTCTCGTGTGCTAGTGCTTCTCATTGGTTTTTTCTTCTTCTCTGTGCCAAGATCGTTAGCATTATACTTGTTTTAATTTATCCGCTGGTTATATCACTTGTGTACTTCCTGGATTATCCGGGTCTTAAATTATATTTGGTAAACCTCGTTGACACTTTCTTTGTGGTTTAGTCTCACTTCAGTAGTTGCTAATATAATCACAGCACATCAATGTGATGAAGTTGACTACCAAAGTTTTACTCATGAATTTAATACTTAACAACGTCTCACATGTAATTCTTTGTTGCTGATCGTGTTTCAATTGAAAATAATGACTAACAATGCTGAAGTTGAACTAATAAGGCTCCAACAAGGCTCTGAGTTGGTCAAAGTTCTTCAGTAAACTGGTTACTTCAAAGTCTCAACGATCCTCAGCTTCTCGAATTGCTTTCAGCCTTACAAACGTCTGGATGGCTTCCTACTTGGCTCTTGTTCCACAGTTCCACGGCTAGTTTATCCTTTCCAAACTTTTCTATTACCCTCACCTTGGGCTCCAGCCCCAATGTCCTTATGCTTCTTATTTGCCACGCGTTGTACCGGCATCTGACGCAACATTCTCCTTTAGCACGAGCTATCTTCGTTCCCTTTTCCCTCTTTTTTAAAAAAAAAACTGTTAAACGAAAATATCTTCTGTGCAATAAAATGTTTTCTTTGAGTTTGAACCTTTGTGATTTTAGTATGTCTATTATCTCGGCTCTTAGTCTATTTAGACATTACTCTATAATGATCACGCAGCTTCTTGTTGGTAAAGCAAATTTCACAGCTTTCTGCGGTGGCTTGGGTATATCATGTAATCGTCCTCATCCTATTTGTGTACCAATAGCCTTTTTTATCGTGAACTTGCGTGATCTTCGGCAATTTTTGATGACTAAACTTGCACTGATAAGAAAACCAACTAATAAGCTGAGCACTACAATAGTTATCGGATTTTCAGATGTTTATGCTTAGAATTTCCAATTATTTGGTTTGTCTTTCGTCTTTCTTTTAGCAATTTTTCCATCTGTCGTTTCAACTGGTTATAAATTGTACATTTATTCACATTTTCCGTAGTCTTTAAAGTGTTTTCTGCCATCCTGTTGAACAATATAGCCTTTTATGAATAGAAGCTGGTTTAGTATTGTTTCGGAAAATTTCCCCATATAAAAAAGTATCTGCTGAATTGATTATATGATAACTGTTCACTCCTATTATTCCTGTATCAGCTTTATCTATTTTTGTCATCTCTTCTCGATAAGTGGTTATACTCACTTCTCTTCCGTAATGAGTTGTGTTCATCAACCCGTTACTGTTTACTGGCTGCTGTTATTATATCTCACAACTAGGTTTATCTATTACTTTACAGTCCTCAGTTATCCTTCCTTCATAACTAAAAAAAATCTTGCCCTTACACTCACATAGAAACCTTGCGAGGTCGTCACCGCCGATTCAGCTGAGGCTTTTATATAATAATCTACGTTGAAAATGACCTACGACGTATTTTTTTTTCTGCAGAAAAACGTTTTGAATAGGTAAAAATCGCCCCCAAAGTTGACACCATATAATAATGATTTTTAATTTTTACATATTTCTAATCGGAATGTTCCAACATGACTTCAACCATTACAAAGATCATGAAAAATCATGAAAAATACCATCTACATATTTATCAGACTCATGGATAGTCATTTTTTTTTATTAAAAAATAACAAAAAATCTATAACTCGAAAACTATTACTTATTTCTCTATGAGACCATTTTTAATCGAAAGAGTATAAAAAATGACGAGATACATAATTTTGCAATTTTTGAAATAATATCAAAGTCGATGCCAAAAAAATACTCTCTTTTTTTTGCCTAATTTGCATAAAAATGAAGAAGATGAACTATTTATTCATAGTACCTATTATATATATGATAATCTCTGTAAAAATGTTCAAGACACAATAATTTTTTACACCAAGTACAACAGAAAATTGTAGTATTCTTACATCCTGGAATTTCACCAGACTTACAGTTATCTCCGAATGCAAAATAGATTGGATTTTTACATTTATTTGGTTTAAGAACTGTATAACTACTTTTAAACAATGAATAGCGGAGAAAATGAATGTATCGCGGAGACGAGAGTTGATTATGAGTCAGTGATAGTAATACAATAATAGTGATCCTCAAGTGTAAATTTAAATTACGTCCTTGTGATAGAACAGTGTCTGAAAAATGTCTTACAAAGTTTTTCAATGTTCTAAACACTAAAACATATAATAAATGAATTTGTCCACGGTTACCTTTAGAGATAATCATTATCTCAACTTCTTTATCCGGTGATTTAGCAGCTGTGACACTTTCAGGACAATAATAAGTTTACGAATCAATCAAAAGTAAACTTTTTTTTTAACATTAAAAAAAAAAACATGTATCAACCAGACTTTGAAGTGTTATAAAAAAAGGAGTATTTGAACTTCCAGAATATATTATATAATATTATATTTTGACTGAATTTTTTACCTCAAGTAAGTTTTCCAGATTTCGATATTTCTACGTGTCCATTATCTGGCCTAAAAAGCGATGCTACTACCTATAGACCAAGTTTTCCAGTTAATTTTTTTAACACAAGATGAAAGGGAGTCAAAAGATTTCTATCAGCTGGTATAGTTGGTTGTACAGCATATCTATGAGTTATCGAAGAAACTGATTGAACTGTCTTCTCTATTTTTTTTTCTTCTTCTGGAGCTAAAGATATCTCAAAATGCACTTCTAATTGGAAGCCTCTTTGATCAGAATTATATGTGTTGTCTAAACCGTATGATTGAACCTTGGATTTTACATCATTAACAAACGCTTCTGATGATTGTTTACGATCTTCAATTATTTTTGATGATGCAAATTCATTGATTTTCCGAGAAACAATACGATGAACTCTTTCAAACAATAGTAACCACGTTGGAGATGTTGAAAAGCGAAGATCATCGGAGCTCAAATTTTTTTCAGCAAACAGTGCCTCTTCCTTTTAATCAGAATCATGTATTATCATACCAGACTCGACGGTAGATTTAAAATTTTCCGAAGTATAGTTGCAGATTTGAGCCATTTTTTCTTTGTATGTTTCACCTTGGTTCAATTGATGTGCCCAGCTTTTTAATTGTCATATAGACTGTACTTTTCTAATTTTTCGCTATACACTATCAATACTTAAATTCTTTTTTTTACCACTTCGCCGATGCTCAACTGCTCGCAATTTATAATCATGACTTAAGCTCTATTTATCAGTAGTACATGCTCCATCAGGCACTTTTGGTTCATGGATTGCAGATGCATGTTCTTCATCTTTTATAATTTCTAGTTTCCAATCCTTATATGGTCCTGCAAAATGCAATGAATTTTCCACCATCATTCCGATATCAGTATACCTATTCATTGCATTCAATAATATTTGTTCCAAGTGATTCTTCAATTGTATTCCAGCATCATTTACAGGTGTCTTCTCACAATTTAATAAGCCACAAATAACACCACAGGCACTATTCGGTAAGTCGTCCGGAACGTTTGATATTTGTGTCTTGTAATATTCAATGTTAATTATAGGCCACTAAATGACTTGTTGATTGAACTTCATCTTGATAAAGAATGATATTCTAGCTATAAATTTAGATCTTTTATAGTTGACGTGTCAGTTGTTCTTAGACAATGATAGTGCAAAGACGTATCAAAAAACAAGGTACCGGTATTGTAAACATACTTATAAACAAATTACCATTTGATGTTTATACATCAGGATATCATTATTGTGGTTCGGAAACGAAATAGAAGGAGAGATTAGCACGTAGAAATTCTGGAATCAATCCATTAGACGCTGCTAGTAGAGAACTTGACATTGCATACTCATAAAATCAAAAAAACATTGAAAATGTAAACCCAGCTGATAAAGAACTTACTGAAATATCGATGGAACATGTTTGTGAAAGATGCAGATGTCGCTGAACAGAGTACTGCTTTAGGAATTTCCATCATTTTGATAGTTCAACCGAATTCGGGAATAGGTTTGAAAATAAAAGAGAAAAAGGAGTTAAACATTTGCAAAAAGTTGTTAAGTTAGCAAAACTAATGTTAAATTCCGGTTCTGATCCTATTGAATCTCCATCAGCTACTGTACGAAAGACCGTTCGCCATACTGGTGAAGAGAAAAAAATTCAATTTTTACGTATTATACCAATGCCGCCGAAAGTTGAAGAAATTCTACCTCTTGTACCTATTCTTGCGAGTTTGAGTGTAGTTGGTGCTGCAACAGGTGAAACTGCAGTAACACGTTTACTTTTGAAATCAATCACGTGATGGGGATCGTTTATAAACCAATGGTAGGGGAAATCTATAAAACTAACGTATTATCTACTTAATACAGCGCACGATCATGTGTTCTCGCTCAGTAATGGTGGCTCATTTCATTTTTTTTTCACGTTGTGTACACCACAGTACCCTCTTTCTTGCCATACGTATTGTTATCACTTCCTTCCACGTTAGCCTTATAATGATTTCATCTCTGCTGCATACCGAAGAGACATCCATACCAAATGGCGTGAACTAATCATTATGTTTAATTTAGTAGGACATTTTTATCTTGAAATTTCATTTTTTTAATAATTTAAAAACTGGCGAGGTAGATTAATCAAAGAGTGTAAAATACAACATAAGAGCATAGAGAAAAAGTCAAATTGTTGTAATTTCTCTATTCTCTCTCTAAAAATGTCTGATTGAAATATCATATTTTTCACTAATGTAATAAGACATTTTTATGTTAAAATATTTTCTCTCTTCAGTAAATTATAAACTGGCGAGGTAGATTTATCAACGATTGTGAACTACAACATAGAAGTATAGGAAATAAATGACAGCTTTTACTGGTCATATATTTCCCTTGAAAATTTTTTTCATCGAGAATAGTAAGAAAATTGTTGATGTCACGAACACAATTCTGGTGGTTTTTTTGATTGCATTGTTTTTTATTATAGTCTTGATTCATTCGCATTTTTAATATATAATTAATAATACGCGAATGAAATATTTCGAACATGATTTAATTGAAATTCGTTCTCAGTTAGTGTATATAGATACATGTCTATGCATATATCTTGAGGAAGTTCAATAATGTCAAATTTTGAATCAATCGGACTCACAGTTGCGAAGATTTCCTGATTAAAAGGTGATTCTGTGGTAAATCGCTCATATGTGCTTTTGATGTTATCCAAGGGAAACACTTCAACCTCATCGCTATAGATATTATATCAACGTTACTATGTCAGTAATGTGGATGATTTGGTGATGTGAACTTACAAGCTTGTCCCCTACTAAAAATTGTTTCAACGAGCCTAAAGAAAGTTTCAATTCAGAAAGAAGTAAAATTCGAACCAAACAGGCATCTACAAATGCCTGAAAAAACTGGTGGCAAGTTTACATTCAATTAAAATTAGTATAAAAGGAAAAAGGTAAGATCCAGAAAATATATGGAATCAAGTGAAACGCCAAGTTAGCTGTGTCTTTTCTTATAATTTATCGAACTTGCAATGTACTTTTGACTTACGAAATTTGAGTAAATTTTACAAAAAACAAATCTTTAAAATCAAAAACTATGGCACTTAGCCGAATTATTAAGATTTCCTCAACAGTTCCATATACTATACTCTGTAAAAAATTTCTGTGGTAATTTTACTGTACATGTAATGGAAGTATTTTACGTGTACAATTGTATAGTAATTTTACTAAACATTTTTGAAGTAAATTTTATGTACGCAGCATTGGGACTTACTTTTATACATCCTATACGTACATTGAAATTCACTCAACATCTATTGAAATCACACTATGTAAAGGACCAATAGTTTTAGGTCACAAGTAACCCTGATATTTATTCATTAGAAAAAAAATATTTGCATCATTTTGAGATTTGTTTATTGTTGACATATTATAGAGTGAACATTATTAGGCTTGTGAAAATACTGCGAAAAATCCATATTTCTAATAAAGATGGTCCTCATGGAGATTCAAACCTACCAACGGCCAACTCGTGTGCATCTAAATCCGGTGTCTTAACCCACTCGGCTATCGGCTCATTAGGAAAAAGATTTTAATTAAATGTTGTAGCAGAAAATATTTTGATAATTAAAAGAATTCATTCTTGGGATTCAAAGAATATAATGACATCTATTGCTTTGTTAGTTATTAAAATATAAATATCTTATTTTTACTCAGGATTGTGCAGAGACATCGACGAATAATTTTTATGGTTATCGACTTCCTGGCATTAAGCGGGTTTTATTGTGCACATTGAAAAATACTTAACATATGTGTTGTAATTTTTAGTCAGTATACATGAATTGTCAATGTTATGAGTGAATTTCAATAGAATTTATTAACATTCAGCTAAAATAACGAATATGACTTTAAACCATTAGATATTCGTACAAAACATAGATTTTTTTTTTTTTCTTTCTTTATTGAGCAATTGAAGTCCTATCCGAGATCTCTTTCAGCTTACATCGGTAGTATTGTTAACCATTATCATACATCATATAGGATTATACATACATACATATATATATTTATATACATTTTGGATTCAGTAAAAACAGTTTGGTTTTTAGCATAGGAGTTTACAGTCTTTGAGATATTTATAGAGTTAAAAACATATTTTGATTTTGGGTTGGGCTATGAATGAGTCCACTGTGAAGGGGGGATTCATTTTTTGTTTCTTCAGAGCTTCCAGGAGTTTGTCCCGTTGGTCATTATATAAATGACATTGCTAGGGCACGGGGTTAAGGTCTTTTTCACTCTGCCCACATTGGCACCTAGGGGTTGAGCTGAGGCCCACATGGGCAAGTGAGGCTTTGAGGTTGTAGTGATTGGCTCTGCAGCGGTTGATGGTGACTATGAACTCTCTGAATGGCTTGTTGTGAACGAACCATGGTTGTTTACTGTCTTGGTAGAAGTTCTCAAAAAAATATTTCCCTTCGGTAGTCGCTATGTCTTTAAAGGTTTTTTGTGTTTGAGCTATGCACTTTTTTTGAAGCGTTCGTGTAGATCAGAGGGGGGGGGGGATAGAAGAGGGGTCAGGGAATACTACGTACGTTGCTGCTTTAGCGGCTGCGTCAGCTCCATCATTACCTGTGATATTTTCGTGTGATGGGATCCAGTAAAGGTTTATGCTTCTTCTGCAAAGGTTGTTGGTGATGATGTGATTGTATTTCTTTTTAACTCCCAGAATGTATGGATTAACTTCAGAGTTGATGGTAGGAGAGTTAAGGCTCTGTAGGACGCTCAAGGAGTCGGGGAAAATTGAGACGTTTCTTGTGTTGTTGCTTATCGCAATGTCCATTGCGTCACTTATGGCGATGCATTCAGCTGTTAAGATGGATGCTTTGCAGTTCAAACTTCTTGTCTTGGTCGATCCAAGCTCAGGGCAGATGCAGGCAGAGCCTACACAGGGAACACCTGCCATCTTACTGCCGTTAGTGTAGATGAAGAGGAAGTTCCGGTTTTCAATGAAGGAGGAAAATAAAGAGTTACGTTTGGTGGCATGTTGAAGGTCATTGCCCAGCTCAGTGTCATGAGGTATGGAGGTTTCTAGAGTAGATAGTTCATTTTGATACATCCTGAATTGACAGATGTTTAATGTGTTGCTATATCGTGAAATATAATTGTTAATACAATGTTTTAAGACTGAGTTTCGAGTTACTGACTTCTTTTTGCTTCGTTAAAATTGTTTGTTGATGGACTTGTGTGTTCGGGAGTCAGGAGTTGCCATAGTTTTAGCTAGGAACGGAAGGCAGAGTTGTTTAGCTCTTTCTTTTAGGTAGTTGAGTTTAGCTTCCGCAATGAGAATGTTGGTAGGCGTGCTAATGGGATATCTAAGAGCGTACCTTCTAGCTGCATACTGTACTTTCTCTAGTTTTGCTGCCGCATATTTATTTCTTGGGAAGTAGATGAAGCTACCGTAGTCAATAATTGATCTTACATAGCTTTTGTAGAGGACGAGCAATGTTTCAGGGTTAGCTTCCCACCATGTACCCCTTAGTTATGTGATTATATTGAGTGCTGAGGTACATCTTTTTTTGACAAGTTCAGTTTGCTGTTTGAATCTTAATCTGTAATCAAATACAATGCCTAGAAACTTGACTTGGTCTGTAGATTTAATTGTGAGCTTGTTGATTTTGTTTCAGGTGAGAAGAACTTCGTGTAGACTGCAATGTCATCTGCGAATTGACTGACGAAAACTAGTTTCGATAGCTTGTCAGTAATTTTAGATACATATATTATGTATAGTAGTGAACTTAGGACACCACCCTGGGGGACACCTTTGTGGACAAGTCTGGAGTTTTCATTTAGGGCTTCTGTTTTTATTAATCTTTCGTGAGATAGAAACTTGACAAGTTTCAGTATCCTTGGAAAGCACCCTATATTAGCTAGTTTGATTAGCAGTAAGTCCACGTTGATATTGTCAAAGGCCCCAGCAACGTCTAAGAATGCAGCAGCAACTTCTCTTTTTTCAGAGAATGCTTCTTCTATTTTCAGGGTGAGATTAACTAGGTTGGTTGCACAGGATTTGTTGGATCTGAAACCGTGTTGACTGTCTGGTAGTAGCTTCTCATGCTTAACCCACCATTGTAGTCTGTTGTTAATTGATGACTCAAAAAGTTTGCATAAGCATAGAGTAAGAGTTATTGGTCTCAAATTGATACCATCAGCCTTTTTGATGAAATGGACGGAGGAGTATTTCCAGCTTCTAGGATAGCAGCTGGCTTGATGCATTTGGTTAAACATGTCTAATAGGATTAATTTGATTTTGATCGGTAAGCTTTTGATTGTAGAGTAGTCGATTCCATCCATTCCAGGCGAAGATTTGCTTTTTTGCCAGAAAGGGCAGCATTGAATTCATTGGACATAAATGGAGCATCAAAGAATTCGCTGTCTTGTGCATCTGGAAGCCATGAAGGGTCGGTTTGTGACCAGGGAGGGCTGATTTTAATTAAGAGCTTGGTTTATTTTGTTTTTTTTCTTGTAGGTTTTCAGTGGAGGTGATTGGTTTTGTTTGTATCAAGAAGTGTTTTAAAATTTTACATTCATTCCAAACATATTTTCTATTCGTGAGAAAGTTGATTGATTTTGCGAATTGGCGAAAATGTTGCTTTTTTTGCGTTTGAAGGTTTTTTTGGCAACCACGCAGGCTCTTTTGTATTTTATTAGGTCTTGGAGGTGAAGCGTGTATTCCCATTTCCTAAACGCGGCTTGTCTCAAGCGTTTGACATAAAATAGAAAAAACATAGAATTATCCTACAGTTGTTTATGGAATAAAAAGTCATTAACAGTGTTCAGGAAATTTCATGCACAGTTAAAAGTTAAAATCGTTGAATCTTCAATTTACTTTTTACTGTGTAGTACATACATAAGGGGCATAAGGGAAACTTAATGGGGCAGACTTTAAAGACAAAATTGGGCCAAGTTCGATGGTTTTTTGATTTTGAAGTTTTTTTTTTGTGCTTCAAAATTAACTCAAATTTCGTAAGTCAATGATACATTGCTAGTTCGAAGAAATTGTGAAAAAAGACGTAGCTAACTTGGCGTTTCACTATATTTCACATGTTGTTTTGATCCTACCTTTTTTCCATTTATACTAATATTACTTGAATGTGAACTTGGCACTAGTTTCTACGAGCATTTGTAGACGCCTGTTTTGTTTGGATTTATTGAATAAATGAAAGATAGGATTTTTTGAGAAGTCATTTTTCGAAACATAACACACAATTCAAAGTGATTTGACCTATGTCTCTTATGATACGTAGTCATACTTTACACTATGTTATCATTTTACTGGACAAGTTTTTAATTTTTCGGAATTAGAAACAATTCAGAAACAAGAATATCTTACTAGATCAGTAAATTAGTTAGAGACGTGCCATATAAAATAATAGGAACACATCTTACTGTACAGTACCTTATGGGTGGTGTAAAAATTTTTTTAATGACAGATTTACATACCGACTGACAAATTTACGGAATAAAAAAAATACCAATTTTATATAATTTCTTCAATTTACTTGAAGAGAGGAAATCGAATATCAGTTACATTACATACAACAACCTGTATAATTAGTTATAACTTAAAATTTCAGTTTATCATCGATAGAAAATTGAGCGTTATTTTCACATTTATGTTTGACTATTAAATTTTATTGTATGACCTGCAAAGCGGGTGGGTATCAGCTAGTATGTTTCATATAATTTGTAACTTTGGGCCAGTAAAAGAAAAAGTTACACGTCGCAAAATATTCAATATATTGTGTAGATAACGTTTTATAATGTCTATAACATATTTAATTGTTATAAATAGTTATTCTAAATAAGTGTTAAAAACTTCTAAAGAGTTTAAAGAATACACTTGTTTTGTTTTAAGCCACTCGGGTGTATTGTTATTGAGTAAAAAATCAATAAATTATTTTTGCAGGTTTTTCCCTTGAAGGGTGACCTTTCTAGGGTTCACTCAGTTTATATTTTTTTACTTAGGACCTTCGTTGCACCTAACATACATTATCTTAACAGAAAATTTATTTCACTCACCTGACATCACCTCCTAAACATGTTAAATTATCGGGGACAGTAGGACCAGATGCACTTGATACTGTTGCATTTATTGAGGCAGGATTTGATGTTGATTTGGTGTAATATTGGAATATGTTTGAATCATCTAGCTTATTCAGTTGAGAATTTTTCTGCTGATGTTGGAGCATAGAGTTTGTAAGTGATCCACCAGGTGTTGCTGGCGCGGATTTACTACTGGTCATTCCATTTAACTGCAACGGAGGAGATTTAATGCTCCGAGGTGAACTATTCGGTGTCGATTGTGGCGATGATTGATGATTCTTTAATAAATAGTGTCGATTGAAGCAAAATTTATTTTGAAAGATATAGATAATTAAAATTGAACCTTTTTGATTTTTCTTAAACTTACCTTCAACATTCTCATCAAACTCTCCAATTGAATCATTAATTGCTTTCTTGAGTCTTGTAACGCTGACAAGTGTGTTTCCAGCTCATCTTTTCGCAATCGCAAAGCCCGGAGCTCATTCATAAGAGTAGGGTTTTCCACTGCAGATCCTTCAATTTCTTGCTGGCGTCTAAAAGCATTATCACGATTACATATTTAAATATTGGAATTAAGTAACAATAATTTTTATCAATAAATTAGCAGTATCCTGTAACTCCCTTTACGTAGATATCATTTAATTAGTACGAAGAGCAAAAAACTAATAAAAAACAAGCACGATAATTTTAGAGAATGTGTTTTTTTTCCTCTAATTAGATGATCACTTATTTACATTAAACGATCCATGTAACATTATAGCGGTTTATATTTAGAAATTAACTCACTCATTCCGGCGAATGCGTTTGCATAATGTGCATAATTACATTACAAATAATTGATTTATCAAAAAAAGTACTAAATACTAATTTCGAGGTTTACTTTTTTTTTCAACCTATGGATCAATTCTGCTTGTAAACAGCAAAAAAAGTAATGCATGAGGTGGGTACTACACTGATAATGTGTGCATGAAAGCACAGTACGTTCTACGAGTGAATTCAAAGAATTTATTGAAATGCTCATTTCTTCTAAAAATGCATGTCACCTTGGAATTTTTGATAGTTGATTCATATGATTCTACATCGAATTTTACGATAGATACTCGGTGCCACATCACCTGCACATTTTGCTTCTCGTGCAACTAGCGTGCTCTCGCAGCTCTCACTTACAGTGCCGAGTAACACGCTACTCTATACTAAAAAGTTTTCGCGTGACATCACGACATAATATTTAATTGTAAATATCTTGATAACTATTGACCATTACAAAACAATATTCAATAAATGATTAAGAATGACCATTAGCTTTCATTTCAATCTAAGATGAGTTTAATCTATAGAGTATTTATCGAGATACAGAATAGGCTACGCCCCTAATTGCCTTTTCCGCACATTTTAACTCGATTGATAACCTCTTCATTGTCAGTCTTATTTGAACGACATCCGACGCGGACCTCTCTCTCGTAGCCAAAATTCCTCCACAAGGTAAATAGACATACAGACAATGTCTAAGTACAGTGAATAAATAGCTTGTCTTTCTTATGTTAATAATCCTCAGAATAAAGATAATGATGTTGATTTATAGAATATAACGACTCTCTTTGTTTATAACGACTAAATTTGTTATAACAATAAAAAACGAGATCTAATTATCTATTTTGAATTATGTAAATGGAATTTTTTTTATCTTTTTGGAAAAATGTTGCTGACGATCTTATATACGTGACAGTGGACTCTATTCGTTTATAATGACTAGATTTGTTATCAATGTTGAAAAACCTGACCTTTTGTCAGACTTTATTTTATTTCCCTGGTCGAAAGATTTGTATCACTGTAACGTCCATCAACTCATCTTCAATCGACTTGATTTAGTGTAATCATTGCTGGAGATAAAAAATTAATTTAGGTGAACGTGTATATTCAATACTAAAAGCATACTAAACGACATTCATTAATAAAGTAGAAGGTAAGATTATGGGTCACATTCTGTTTTCATTCCACGACATTTTACTGTGTCAAATGATCATCAGTTATAACTTTTCGAAGTTTCTGTTTATAGCCGAGAAGTTATTCGCCAATATATGTGTTGGTTAATTGATGGAGAACGCATCGTACTTGCCTGATGAATAAATGAACAATATTAAAAACTAGACTATAATCCTACCTTCTCCTATGTCTATTAATTTTCTGTGTAAAATTAAGTGACTATGTCAATTTTAATATTTTTCCATCTACTATGAAAACTTGTTGAAAAAACTGAACGGGATCCGCCAAAAGTAGATATCGTCCGATATCTGTAAAAAAAGGCGCCACGTCACTGTTGTTCATAAGTTCGATAATCTCAAATTTTCCTTAATGCAAAAAATCATGAAATTGCGGCAAGTCTGACTTGCTATATTCGCAAAACCATGAAATTGTGTCTATCGATTGTTTAATTATGAAATCGTATGTGTGTGCGTAAGAAGTTGTGCATCGAATGCTTGATTAAAATTTTAGTGAGCATTGGCTAGCATAAATCTTATTTAGGACTTTTCATTAAGTGCTCAAAGTAGCCTTATCAAACTGCTTATATCAGATAAGAATGAAACACTGCGCCATGTACACGTCTTAAATAACCCTGCAAATATCGAAATTCTCGATTTCGAATAATTATTCCAGACAATTTTATGACAGCAAAAAAGCTTAAAATCAAATGGAATAACATATCATACATGAAATACGTTTATTTATTCTTCAATGTCGATAAATTGTGTAGAACAAAATTTTTTGAATTTTTTTTTAAAAATTTAAAAAGTAATTTTGTACACAAAAATTTACGATGAATTTTTTCTGCAAATAATTTTTACTTCATTCGAAAAAGTAGCTACTTAGAAAATATTTTATAAAACGTGGCCCAATTTTCGTATTGTTTCACATAGATAAAAAATTTTGGACATGATTCTCGAAAGGTGGTCTAAAAATGAGAAATTTAACCAAAGTTAATGATAATAGTTTATGACTGATATTCTGTAACGTTACTTTTCCGTCCCTGAAAGGAAGTACCCCGTAATGCACCTTTTTCTAGGTGTGAATCCTGCCTGGGGAAAAAGTTTCTTATATGATCGTATATGGCAAATTGGCCTTATATGGTTTTTATATGAAACATATATGATCTCATATGGATTGTATATAAAACTAATAAGATCTTATACACCACTTATAAGACCATATAAGTAACTTGTTCGGCCATGTATGTTGCGCATACAATCTTACACGTTACATATATAGCCCATACAAGCTCTATATATTTTATATAAGACCATACATATTGTACATATAAACCATATAAGGCCAATTTGCCATATACAATCATATAAGAAAATTTGTTCCAGGTGAACTGGTAGAGTTCAAACTAATTTGAACTTAGATCTAAACTTGATATCTCAAAACCTCCAAACTAACTCAAAATCTCAATACTTCAATCTAAATCTTAAACTAACACCTAACTTAATTAACAATGAAACTTCGCGAAGTGTTCAGCGCTGATTCAGCTGAGGCTCCTATGTCATAATTTACGTCGACAATAATGTACTACAAACACTTTCAACAACATTTGAAACTATGAAAATTATGGAGACACCTGTGAATAATGCTGAAATACAATTGACGAATCACTTCTAACGAATATCATTGAATGCAATGAATGAGTATACTGATATCGAAATGATGAAGAAGAATTCATTACATTTTGGAAAACCATATAAGAATTGGGAACCAAAAGTTATAGAAGACAAAGAACATGCATCTGCAATCCATGAACCAAACGTGTCTGATGGAACATATACTACTGATGAAGCGAGCTTAAGTCATGATCATAAATTGCGAGCAGTTGAGTATTGGTGAAGAAAAAAAATTTAAGTATCGATAGTGTTGACTAAAAAATTAAAAAAGTACAGTCTACATGACAATTAAAACGCTAGACACATCAATCGAACCAAGGTAAAACATACAATGAAAAAAAAGCTCAAATTTGCAAATATACGTTGGAAAATACTCAAACTGCTATCGATGCGGGGATAATAGTCCATGATTCTGATTTAAAAAAAACGGGCATTATTAGCTAAAAAAAAAATTTACAATCTGATGATCTCCGTTTCCAAGCATCTCCAACGTGGATATTATCATTCAAAAGCGCTCATCGTATTGTTTCTCGTAAAATCAATAGATTCTTATCTCAAAAAACGATTGAGGATCGTAAAATATTAAAACGAGCATCAGAGGCGTTTGTTGATGATACAAAATCGAAGATTCAATCACATGGTTTAGACGACACATATAATTCTGATCAAAGTGGCTTCCAATTAGAAGTACATTCGAAGACATATCGAAATCTGGTAAACTCACTTCAGGTGGAAAGTTTAGTACAAATATTATACTATATGATATATTCTGGAAGTTTAAATACTCATTTTTTTATAACAATTCAAAATCTAGTTGACAGGTGTATTTTTTCTGAATGTTAAAAAAGAGCTTATTTTCAATTTTATTCGTAAAATAATCATTGTCCTGAAGGTGTTACGGCTGCCACACCACGGGATGGGGAAGTTAAGATAATGATTATCCCATAGGTACCCTTTGACAAATTCAACTATTGTATGTTTTTGGGTTTAGAACATTGAACAACTGTGTAAGACATTTTTTAGACACTGTTCTATCACAAGGACGTAATTCGAATTTACACTTAAGGAACACTCTTGCCATTATCCGCTGTGCTTGGTGTGAAAAATTATTGTGTTTTGAACATTTTTACAATGATTATCATATATGTAATAGGTACAATGAATAAATAGTTCATCTTCTTCATTTTGATGCAAATTAGGCAAAAAAAGAGAGTATTTTTTTGGCATCGACTTTGATATTATTTCAAAAATTGCAAAATTATGTATATCGTCATTATTTATGCTCTTTCGATTGAAAATGGTCTCATTGAGAAATAAGTAATAGTTTTCGAGTTATAGATTTTTTGTTATTTTTTAATAAAAAAAAATGTCTACCCATGAGTCTGATAGATATATAGATGGTATTTTTCATGATTTTTTATAATCTTCCTTATCGTTAAAGTTGTTTTGGAAAATTTCACTGAGAAATATGTGAAAATTTAAAATCACCCTTATAGGGTGTCAACTTTGGCGATTATTTTATCCCCTTAAAAGTGTTTTTCCGCAGAAGAAAAAAATGCGTACTACGTCATTTTGGACGTAGTTATTATATTGAAGCCTTAGCTAAATTAGCCATGACTACCTCGCGAGGTTTCCTTGTAAGATGGTTCTGCAAAAATCAGAATCCCCATAAACAGAGTATATTCTGACCGGCAGTGGCGTAAGTTGTAGAGAGAAGTCGTTTCTCACCAACAAAATAGATTAAATTAGGAAATCAATAGAACTAAAGAAACACATTGAGGAAAAAATGCAATGGGATAGATTGAAGGTCCCATACTACTATAACTAGTCTATCTAACAATCTAACAAGTTCATTACATTTAAATTCTTGGATTTCTTTCAACACTTTTTTTAATTAAAATTTCCTCAATAATTACCGGAGCTCATAAGTCCAAAATCTCGTAAAAAAAAATTTTTTTGACGCCATTATAAACTGAAAAATGGACTAATTAAACCCTAACATGTTACAGTTCGGAAGCTCAAACATATTCTACGTAACTAACGAGTAATTATTTAACAAAACATTCCTTGATAAATAATGACTTAAATACTATTTTAATAACGCAATATCTTAATTCTTAGCAATGAAACAAATCTTCACTTAAATTGACTAAACTAAATCATATTCTTCTCCAACGAAATCTTATAGTTAAACTCAACCTAACGATTATAAGAGAAAACTAAGCCTCACGGATCCTCTTAAATACAGTAAAACATTCTAAACTAATTACGAATTTACCTTTTGAACTTGTTGCAAAACAAATCTTCATTACTTACAACTTTCGCAGAGAAGTTCTGATACTTCTTTTCTGAAAGCGAGTCCAGGTGTTCTGGACTTTCTTCTATTTGAATTGAAAATCATTCCTGGTTTTTATGTTCTTCACAGAATCTACTCTCTTCTTCTTTCTTACCAAAATGGTAACTCTTGACTATCCATGAGCACAGCTCACTATCGACTTTCGACAAAATGCATTTTCCGAAATCTGTAATCTTTTATTTCTTCATTTTCTTCTCGCTTCGAACTTAAAATTTGTTTGATTTGTCGTACAAAACTTCGTATTGGTGGTCATCTTTCTGTGACTTCTCTCAGATCTCTATATGAAGGAGTCATTTAAAACTAATATGTACCAAAACTTAATCCTAATCCCAAAACTTTATCTCTAGACTCAAAAACTTATACTATAACCTCTCCCATACTTTCATCTTTTTCTTGGAGTTTCAAATAAAACTCCAAAAATTACTGGCCACAGCCTTGTGGCTATAACCATCAGGACTAAGACATTTGCCCCAACATGGGAAAACTGCAAGGTGACACGTTACTTTTGGTCTTCTACTTCACTATAGCCTCTCAACTCTCCTCTTAAGAGCCCATATTGTCGACAAATTTACTTTGTGATCTCCAATATGCTCCTACTTAGGTTAATCAGATCTTTATCATTAATTTAATGAACAGCTAAATCCCTTAAAGTTGGTTCGCATTACTAACTAATCACAATCATAATCAAACTCATAAAGAACTATTCTACGCTGATATAGACTATAGTTTAGGATAAAATTAATATAAATATGAAATTAATAATAAATTATACAGAAATTGAATTAAATTATGAACCAATAAACCTAAAACAACTAAATTTGTTAATAATTGGTTACTGGAGTAGACTAATGTAGCCACTATCAACTTCAAATTAAAATATACAATGAATTATTTTTGGAGTTAATAATAGGACATTCTCATAAAAATAACGTCGCAATTATTAAAGTATTATCACACTTTATTCACTGACAGTAAGTTTCTCCGATTTCGATGCGTCTACATATACATTATAAGGTCTAAAAAGTGTTTTTATCTGTTGGATCAAATTCTCCACTTGGCTCTTTCAGAACTAAAAAAAGTGGTGAGAGAAGTATCCGTCCGCGGACATAGTTGGTTCTATAGCATAACTGTAAGTTGTCAAAGGAATCAGTTGTACCAGGCATTCAACTTGTTTTCTATCTTCCAATGCTGAAGTTCTTTCCGAGTGCATTCTTAGTTAAAATCGGAATAGTCCCGAAGAAAGTCCCGGAAACAGGGACTTAATTATTAGCAGGGATAAAATTTTTTTAAATTTTAAGTATTATTCCACATATGCGGTCTATTTGCGCTCAATAGACAAGGATCACAACTTGTACATCTAAAGTTATCTCACTTCAATGTTTAGCTATTGTTATGGTTAAGAAATCAATAGAAATTGCTGACGAGTAATATTATTCAATTCGAAATATTATACACGGTAATTCATTTTTCATCGATAAAGTCTCTCGTCTCTGGTTTACTCTTACTTGTTTTCTCCGTTATCTGATAGGTTTATAAAATTCAATAACTCTTCTATTTTTGCGAATTTCCAAAATTTGCAAAAGCCAATCTGTTCCAAATTCTCTCTAGTTTCTACATGCTTCCCTTGTGAAAATAATTTTCGATCACCCTGTATACCGCAGCAGCTGAGAATCAGCTATCCATAATATAACAGGTTGTTGTACTTGGTTTCAATGAAATTGAGCACTTTTTGTCCATTTGCTTGATGAAATGAGTTTTTTACTATAAATATAACACTCAAATTACGATGATGACTTTCCCTCGCAAAAGGTACAATAATCGTACGACTTGATGATCCGTGCGTACGATCGTTAATAATAATTATTTTAGCATATGATCGGACGTATAATCATCGTTAGCTGGTAATCCCTCTCTTACTTTAAGAGCTGAAGAAAATTTTCAATAATTATAACCTTCTTGCCGATCAGTATAATACAATGGAATTTTTGGAAAACATGTATCACTTATGTGATGCATAGGTCACGAAGAGCATTTTTCCACTTCTCAAAAAAGAAGAAAATAAGAAGTACCTCTAGTGTTCATACCCTATTTTTCAGTGATTTTTGAATTTTTAATGTTTCAAAGCATGATAAAGTGCTTATTAATTGATTTCCTGCTTCATATGCATTGTTATCGAAACAACTTTTATTGTTCAGAGAAAAACAGCTACGTCCTTCAAGGGATCCTTCATAGCGTAATTTATTCGTCAGAAGAAGTGCAGCAGAGCAAAAAACGTATTTGAATATCATTTCTAGTGATTATTCAGATTTAAGTAGAGTGTCTGATGGAAAGGACGAAGACTGGGTTTTGTGGCCCATTTCAACACTTCCTGTTTCCGATAATAATTCTCAAAATAAAGAATTAGACAATCGTGAACAAAGAATGTTGCAGCAATATCACATAGGCCCAACATAAACCTTACTATTTCCCGTTCAACAACATCAAATTGTTTTGTTCCTGTCTCGTTACGATAATATAACCGTTATGTTATTATAATGTTACAGGCCCAATTATAGTTTTGTTTTATTTAAAATATAAAATCATTGGATAATTCTTTTGTATGATTATTACATGAAAAATATTATGAATTAATTACACTCCATAAAATTTCCACGAAAAATTGAATAATTGGAAATTGTACGTAGATTGATACGAACCAACGATCATACCTTTGCGCAACTTAATATATTCACTTATATACTCATAGTCAGTAAATATTCAATATATTCATCACAAAGATTGGAAATAAAAAAAAATAATCATCAACATTGTAAATACTGTAAAGTCATTAGTAATTTTTTTTTTTTTATAAATAAATTATTCTCTTCCCAAAATAGTGCATTGCCCTTTTTTCATTTTGGAGTTAACATTACTGTCAGAGAATTTATTTTTCAAATTTTGTAAGTGGTATATTATATTTATATAGTTATGTAATATAACATCCATGATACGTGCATAGAACACATATTATATTACATTGACATGGAAGGTATACTCTGAATGTTTTCGACTTGATTAGTACGTTTGTGTAATAAAAACCTTATAAGGATTAGATTACACCGATGTAACAATGGAATATTGTTGTTACGTTGAATAAAAGCAACTACTGTTATAGTACTTTGTTACGCTCACGTTATATAACAGTAATATAACATACACATAACTAACATTAGTATAACGTATTATGTGTATGTTATTCAACAGCAAGGTTCAGTGTTTACTGGGCTATGTCCGTGAAGTGGACCTCATCGCAGCACAGAAACTCGGCCAATTAATGAAGCATTTAACAATGTTGGCAGTAAATATGGTAAACATCATTATTTAATACACTAATAAGAAAGCTTCGTTTACATATGTGAGTTATAATGCAGATCATCCGTATTCACAGCGATAAAAGAAGCCTGTACCTAGATTGCAAATTTATTCTTTCATCGCTGTTTTGATTATCGACTGTATTTTTGACATGTAGTATCTAATTCAAATTCACCTCATCGTTTGACAATGGAACTTATCAGATCTGACGACATCAGGCATTGTCTACAATTTCACGACAATAATAGTTGTAGTCAACACAAAAAAGAAGACAGTGCTCGATGGTACGGTTTAAATGGGCTGTCGGAAAAAAAATGATTTGAGACTACAGGTAGACGGTAATCAGAGAGTAATGTAGACGGCATATTTTAGGTTAATCGGATACTAAAACAATCGGGACTGTTGAACAGATGTAAATGAGTTAACAGACACTCTTTAACAGTAATAATTAACGATTTATCGATAACTAAATAAACAGTAACAGGAACATAGAAATAATAGAGTCATTGTGATCATTGTCATCAATTTACTGAAAAGAAACTCTTTGAATTGTCCGTACAATGTTGAGTTCACTGATAGTTTACACAGGAAGGCCACTGATATTTCGTCTAATAAGTTCAGTGATAACTTGTCTGATGAGTAGAAATTCCTGGAAAGTTGTGAGTTTTCTAAGACTGGTCCAGAACCAGGAGTAGTCTGAGCTTTTATGAATTGGCGTCTGTCACACAGACACAAGCGAGTTATTCTGGTGTGACTCTTGTGTGTGTGACTGTCTATGAGGCTGTGAGGCGTCGAAGCTTACATCGTTTGCGTCTTTCGCAGCGCAGATGTGTGATCAGGCCGACATGAGATGACTAATGATATCTGATGTGAGTAAAACTGCTCGATAAGTTTACAACCATCTCTGGAGATAATTGACTGCTGATTTATTCCATTTCTGAGGAATATTGTGAAGAGTGCTCTGGTTTCTGATTGAAGAGTTTGTCTGTGTGTGTTGTCTATTAGTACACACGTACCTAGTTGACTGTTATGCCGAGTTCGATGATGTCAATGAGTCATCCGAGTTTTAACACGTACAAATACTGACCAGCAACCTTCAATAACTGATCGTGACCGACACTAACCGGCGTTTACTGATGAATACTGACTAGTATACCCAAAACTCTGTGTTTTCGAAGCTTCTAGGTCCTTTGAGAAGGGCGATCTACATCTAAAAGTTTATTAGACTAGACAAATTGGCGAAGATGAGTTGGCAGGAGAGACCTTGAGTTGTCCAATTATTCGGAGGAGAGAAAAGTGTCAGGCAATAGATGAATGACTTTTAACCGAGTTAGAATATATAACGAAAACATAGCATAGATATATAAGCTGACCAGAAATTTGCCATTGGATAGATAACTTTATCTTTACCTAGTTCGTACAGGAGTTACTAAATATTTTTCTTCAAAGATTGCTACGTATAATGTCAAAAAGTTCCCCAAGAAAAAAAAATACATTCTGAGGTATATTCGAAAATATATTATGAGATAGATTTAAAAAGACGTACTAAATATGTCTAAAATTTATAAGAAATATACAAATAAGTATTTTCATAATTTTTTCATCTTTGCCCACATGAATATATGTCAAAATATATTCATAAATAAATTTTGAAATATATTGTCTAGTATAAATCAAAAACTAGTAATGAATTACTATGATTTATCTGAGGTTATGTACAGTAATTCATTTTCAGATACATACAAATATGTATTATAAAACTTTTTAAATCGAGGTGAATGTAATTTGAGAAATAATAAAATTTATTAAAATTTTATTCAAATTTATTATCATAACATTATAATTAGTATCCTTTAATACCATCAATAATTACTAAAACTTGAGTAACAATTGACAATAGTAATCAACGAAATTTATGCTTGGATTCATGTATAAGATACATGTTATTTATTTTCTTCATCTTTGAAAGTCTTCTTCTCCTTCATTCTGCTCTAATGCCTAGAATATTCGAAAAAATCATTTAATTCCCGATAATTCATCAACGTTTTTTCATTTTACGTTAACCCTAGATAGGCCACCCTATGAAGCAAAAGCCGGTGGAAACAGTTTTTCATTTTTTAACTAAATAACAATACACCCGAATAGCTTCTAAAAAATCAAGTGTATTCTTCAAACTCTTTGAAATTTTTCAACGCTTTCAGAAAGTCCCGAGTGAAAATAATTTGTTGTATTTCTCACTCAACCAAACTACCTCCAAATTGGTTCCATACATTGTCCGAAAATACAACTATAAATGACCCGTTTGAAGGATTAAACCACTGATTGAGTGCCAGAATAGCACCAAAATAGTGTCATATTTTATACATATAAAATGCCGATACAACAGCCACTGCATTTTAAGAAACATTAAGAACAGCACAAAAATGGTGCCACGTTTACACTAAAAGAGCACTGGTACTCTGGCATCGGTATCGTACTCTCCCTGCATTCAAAATCTTTAAAACCGCACTAGAATACTACCAAAATTTCATTAAATACATATATTTTAATTAACAAAAAAAAATCAATTGATAATAAAATTTTTTTTATTCTATATCATATTACAAATTAAGAATATTGTGACAATTATCATTATTATTAGCATTATTAATGTAATTATTGATGTGACTGTTATTAGTGTTTTCATAACAATTATACGGTGGAGCATGATATTATGGATGGTAAGATGGATAGTAATTCGGATTTGGATTACAATTGGATAGATAATAATATTCATTATAATTTGAATACTGCGGTAGTACATCATGTGGGTTAAATGGAACGTTGTAGGGTGATGGATATAAAGGAAAATTTAAAAAATTCCCGGATGATGATGATGATGATGGTGGTGCTGGTGCTGATGATGATGGTGTTTCTGATGCTGACAATAATGGTGATACGGATTCTAATGATGGTGACAGCATTGAATAAACTGCAAAATAATTGATATATAAATAATATGATAAAAATAGGTCCGAACACACTTTGTCTGTGCTTACACGACGAACTTCCTATTATCAATGGTTTGTAACTGTTGAAAATTAATCAATCCTCAATTCAAATAACCAGCTGATAGGAACTTCGGCGGCCATCTTGGCACTGGGTCGATAACCGATCGACCAAATGATCAATTATTCTCATTCCAGTCACTCATTTGACTAATTTTCAATGGCCATTTTGACTACTAAAGTTCCTGTCACCATTCTTTTTCTGCTCTCTTTCACGTGTACACGCCATTCTGATCTTTTCTCTAAACATCCAGAGTTTTTGAGTTAATCATTAGTGCTAGTGTAATTTTGAACCTATAGAAATATTCAGTACTTAATTCATTAACTAAATAAAGTATTATTTTTTGAAATTCTAAAACAATTCATCCTAAATAGATTAAATTCAACTTGCATTGCTAGTTAGGCTAACGCCACGTGCACAATCATCATCTTGCTTGACTTGGGAAGCATGTTGAGCATGCGCGGGAGATCAATAACACTGAACACACCAAGTCAAGCTACTTAAAAGACATTCATACAACTTTCAGTGATATTTAGTGACAGACATTGATCGTTCTGTGAAATAAAACTTTGTATTTGTGTGCCTGTTGATAGTGTTAATAAATAAATATATTTATATTTTTATGTATATTCATATATTATAAAAAAATATAAAAATAAATTAAAAAAAATAAATAAATAAAGAAATAAATAAACTTGATATATTTTTGTTAATAAAACCTGTCTACACTGTTTGCTCTGACCCGGAACAATCATCCCTATCCTTGAACGGTTAAGCTCATCTCATTTTATAGAATTCATATTAATAACAAATTCATACTGCAATATACAATTTATAATTGTTGAGATTACTAGTTCATCATTAATAATATTATTTTGTCAGAAGCATTCAAACCCATATGCTGTCTTGCATTTAGAAGTCTTTTAAATAGTCAATCTTGTCATTAAAGCATTATCAGTTTTTTTGTTAGAGAAAAAAAAACGGCTTGGCTGAATTTGTTCAAATGTCTCGCAGATCTTCTTTATAATAGTATCTTTTGAATGAATTTGAGATGAAGTCGATATCTCAATCTGTTCTCTAGATATCAAAAACGAAAAAAATGCTGACATACGTACGTACATACGTACGTACACACACACATTATTTTGAAAGTTGGTCAGTATGCTTGCAAATATCTTGAAACATGGAGATATGATGAAAATTCACATTTAACTAATCGACCCAATTTCGATAACTTCCTAATGGGAAGTTAATAATCTCATAATTGCATGGAGTATTATTCAATCGAAAGCAACATCAACAAAGCGATTCAATTGCTCTACTTACTCTGGATCTTTTTGGGATGTGATCGTTTTGTTGATGCTTCTATTGGTGATGATGGTGCGATGATCTTGATGATAAATTTTCTACATAAAAAAAAAAATTATTTATTACAAAATTACTGTGCATGTCTATTATGTAGACATGCGCATTATGAAGATAAACCTTACAGTACGTGACTTACGTTTCCTTTTCATGGTTTTACAGGAGGTTTGTTGGCTGCTTTCACGTTTTTTAGTGTACACCTAATCTTCGTTTTCCGATATCGTTTCATCTAACTTTTACTCTTACAATATTTCCCGCATTTTTCTATTGATTACGTCGTTATATTTAACTGTGCTAATTCCAGTATTATAACGATGAATAACGAATCCTGTATAGAATGCGTTTTTGATAAAACGAAATCATCAGAAAAGTGATATGGACATTCACATGAACGTATTATCACTTACAAATTATGGCTGCTTAAATACTAGGTCGTTGTTTTGTGAATTTTTTTTCGGTTTTGAATTCTCTAATGTCCCTATTCGATGCAATTTTTTCAAATAAATTGGGAATAATTGCTTTCTTCTTTTTATTAGCTTTCGACAAAGCTAATGTTTTATCGTTCGGGGGAATCATCACTTTTGTTCCTGGATATAGTTTAATCTGTACGAAATAAAAATCAATGATGGTGAATGTGAAAAAATTATTACCCATTTATTTTTATCGAACAAAATTAGTTTAAAATTACCTGGCCTTTCATTTCGTGCATCATTGCTGGATATTTTTTGAATAGCATTAATGAAAGCGTATCGACATGAGCTTATAGGAATTGTACGAATTCCAAAGTAACTAAAAAAACACATAATAATGAATATTATACAAAACGATTCCTACAATAAACTTTAAGCTTTCATTTATATTTACACTCACATTGCCAATTTAAATCGCTGCAGATACATTTAGTGCACTTTTCACAATTTTTTTCTTCTAGTAACATAGCATCCTCCGTATTTATAGAAAACTCCTCTATCGGTTTTCTTATATCCGAGAACTGCAGCTTATTACTATCTAACTCTTTCAATCTAACCATTTTAGCAGCCTTTTTTGTTTTTATTTTCTTTCAAAAAAATTTGTTTTGCAGCGATCAATGCTGGTAATAATTCTGGTTTAACAATTCGTCCGAAATAATCAACAACAATTGATATCATGTAATCTCAATTTTCTGTAGAAAATTATATATTAAAATTTTTCATAATTGCTACAATCTTCACAACGCACTGTTTCAGCTGAGAACATAAACTGAAATGATTCTACGAATCCCGAGCATGTTTTAGACGAACAGCCCAAAAACTGTGCAGCAATAAAGACTGGGAAAACCCAAGGGTTGAGGTTCAAGTCTAAAAACTCAGGCGGGAAATTTTCACAGCTTTGTGTACTAAACATGTGTTACTATACTTTTGCTGGACTGTACGAATATTAATATTATTAGATTTTTCGTATAATACTTACTTAATATTTTTAATAATCTTGCTTCATACAACGTTGTCTGATCGTTTTTATCAATTCACGGAAGATCACCCGCCCATCGAACTTTTATAATTGTATGAATATCAGACCACGCTACGACTGATATTTCATGAGTCTCAGGCAAATACACTAATATCCACGACTGTTCATTTTTCTTTAAACAACACTTCATTACTTAACATAAAAGCTTATAGAATATTGGAACTTCCCCGGCAAAACTACACAGTGCACAATTCGATTTTTCGATTGACTTCATGGCATCACTAGAAGGATCACTCGATAGATAAATAACCTTTAAACACTCGGTATAAGCTTCGGACTGTTCGGCGTCATTCGAAGTGACTCGGCTACCAAGAAAGGACCCAATAGATCTCATCCTTACAGAAAAACCGGACACCAATGAGGGTCAAAGCAGGTTATTCCAATATTTTGAAAAAAATAGTCATTAGTTTACGAAATTGAAAAATATAAAATTATATACATAAATTAATGTCAATTGATAATATTCGCACAATTTGATAGTTATAATTTAATGTTATTGTTGCTTTGCATTATTTTGCAATTTTTTCATGAATACAAATTACCGAAATTTATAAATCTACAATATTGCTTCTCTAACTCCAACATCTAATGCGTTATAATGTTTGCGAACAACTAACATTAAAAATAAATTATTCATATTTCAAAATAAATCCAAACTCACAGTGCTTTCCATTATGAAAATGTTTCGTTAATCGTTACAATCTGAAATATATAATTAATGTGATTAAGCAAAGGTCATGATTCCGGTATGAAAGTAATGATGATGACAAAACTTTGTTTTTATCATATTTTAGTTAATTGATAATGTTAATTATTAGAATACACAAGACTTTTAGTCATATTCAACATTATTATACGGCTTCCCAATGTATACTTCATTGGCAATGTTCATTACGTAACACATATTTGTAATACATTCAATATCAACTAATTTTACAGGATCATCTGAACCTTCCACTTTATGAATTGTAACGTTCTTTTTTTGGCCCGAGAAGGGGTTACTCTATAACGCACCTGACGAAAGCTTCAGGTAAGAGTCCAGATTAGAACCATCCCGGGAGACTACAACTATTATACCTGGGGCGCCAAGTTATTTTTAGTCACTAGAATAACTAAACTGGCATAACTTATAACTTATACCAACTTGAACCTAAACTCAAAATCTCAGAACCTCACCAACTAACATAAAAACATCTCAATATTTGGAACAAAATCTCGAAATCACACACAATATCTCAAAATCTTAAACTTATAACTAATTTATCTAAGATGGTTCTAGATCAAAAATCAGGATTCTCCTGAACAGAGCATATTCTGGCCCTCAGTTCTGTAGGTTGTTGAGAGGGGTCATGTCCAGCTAACAAAACAAATTAAATAAATAAACAAAAAAGAACTGAACAACGAATAACATAACCGAATTACGAAATTGGTTACAGGGTCTAAACTACTATAAATAATTATACAGGTTCACCTTCTCTTAATTTTTTAATTTCATTTTAATACTTCTACTTAATTAAGATTCCTAATAATTACTGGAGCTCAGAACTTAATTGTAAATTCCTTTATCTCAATAAGCAAATAAAGTAAGTGCAAAATGCAAAATGAATCAACAAATCTCTACATCATTACAATTCTGGAGGTTGAACAAATCTTATATCCACTCAAAAGTATTTCTTTAACAAAATTTATCAATAAATCATAACTCAGAATTCTAAACTCAATAACATAATATCTTCATCTTAAACAATAAAAGAAATCATTAAATCAAAGTAACTAAACCAAATCACAATCTTTTTTAGTTAAATACATAATTGAACCTGAACTAACGAGTATGAGAGCAAACCAAGCCTCACGGATTTTCTATCAGTCAGTAAAATATTTCAACTCAATACCTATTTACCTTTCAATCCATTACTAAACAAATCCTAATAACTTCAAATTTCCGCAGAGAGCTTACAATGTTTAGCTTTTGTCAGACCTGATTCGAGAGTTCTAGACTCCCGTTCGTGGAATGGAGGATCCTAGCTGGTCTCCATTCTATATTTTCGAACTCTGCTTTCTTCTCATTCACCAAGATGGTAACACTTGACTTCTCAAGAGCCCAATCCGCGATCGACTCTCCATGAGCTCGGCTCATCAACGACTCTCTACTGACTCAATTAATCTCCAAAACGTATCACCAAAAAATCTGATCTTCAATTGCTTCATTCCCTTTATTCCCTTTCCCCCCCTAACTTAAAATTCTTTTGACTTGTCGTATAATACTTCTCATTGGTAGTTATCTTCACGTGACTTCTCCTAGATTTTCATATAGAGGGGTAACTGGCATCTAATGTGCACCAAAACTTAATGTCTAAACTCAAAGCTTACTACTACAACCACTTCCATCCTTCCATCTTATTGTTGGAGTTCCATTTTACTGGCAACAGCCTCATGACAACAGCCCTTAGGGCTAGTACGTCTAATTCATTCGGAATCGTATCGTCGGGATATATAACTCTCCCAAGGGCAAAGTTGATATTTGATATTTTTTTACTCCCGTTAACTCTTTAACCTATTGTTAAAAATTCAGTACATGTGGTTTTCAAGTCAGAACCGTTAGGTAGTTTCTGAAGCATATTCCTAACAATCATATTATTAACAACAATTTTACTAATTAGGTTTTCGAATGGAAAACACGACGTTACTCACAATAGTCCTTGATTTTCTACAGCTTCCGGAAGATGCTCAAGAGAATGAATTTTGAACCCCGTGAAACGGTCATCATATAAACATTGAAATTTAGACATAAATGACATCAGCAAAGACTTACTATGTTCGAGATCAGTTTCAGTTATACTAGTTTGATTTAAAAGAAATATCCCGAGTACTAACTGTAAATAATGATTCAAATATTCTGGTTTGAATAAGTCTTTTAGGTTTGGAACTGAATAGTAGAAAAAACATGCTTCCAATTCGCTAACTTTCAGAAATTTGAAATTTTCTGTAAGCGATCTCGGCATTCTCTCCATAAACTGAGGTGTTTTGATTTTCAAAAATCGAGAATTGATGATTTCCCGGTATAAATAAAGGGAGAATAAATGATATCGGTAAGAACGATCGAGCCATAACTCCGACAGTTTTCTGACGTCACCTAAGTATACACAATGCATAACATCAACAGAAGTACCGCGTATAACATCGAGTAGAATGCTATTTAGACCTGATGGACCTTTGACGCCACACTCAGGTCCATTTTGTTAAGTTGCCAATAATGCGTGTGGCTTATGTTCTCGATGTGATCTTTATCTGTATGAATCCCCTTCAAACGGATAAATTAATGTATCACCGTGAACACCTTTTTCTCGGATGGAGTATCCTGGGATCGAACATCTCGGGCAACCATAGAACACATTGAATTGCGTATGGTTTAAGAAATCACTTCTAGCAAGAGCATCACATGTACCATTAATCAAGTAGCCTCTACAACTTGCTGAGATCTTCCTGTAATTTGTAAATTCATGCCAGCGTAAAGTATTTAAAGTTGATCATATAATAGACATAAAAAAAAATGTACAACAGGACCTAATGGTCCCAACCAAATGCCAGCAACAATAGTATTTTCCTTTTTTTTTTTTTCACATGGTAATTCGTTGATCACTAGATGATATGGCCATACACTGAATTTTCGTGATTTAAAAACAGGAGCACCATCAGTATGCCGCATGAATGATAAGTTGAAAATTTCGGATGATGGATAATTTGTTTCTAAATGTTTTTTATATTGTAAAATATAAGATCAAGACAACTTATATTTCAAAATGAAAGTTTATTGGAAATGACAGATTCAAATACAGAATCTAATATATGACGTCTAATCGGTGCTAGTCTCAGTCACAAACTGGAGATGAACAAACTCTCCCCTCGTTGCTATAAGCAATATAATCGTCAAGCAATCGTCGTTAATTCATAAACTGTCGTTTGTCAATCCATCAATAGATGGACACACACATATATTTTACACTTCTCTCGATCGTCTGAAATGTTCCTCCTGGTAATATCTGACAGCTGGGTAAAAATATTGGATTAGGCTGGAATAAAATAAACATTCAAAATCTGAAATGAATTCTTCATCCCAAATTTCAAAAATAAATTCGATCATTCTTCAGCCGAAATTCCAATATTGCCGCTTTCCAACTCTGCCTGCATAAAAATAAATGAAACAAATTATTCTGGTGGGAAAAATCCTGCGGTGAGTAAAAACCTCCAAAACACGCCAAAATAATCTAAGCTAACTAAAAACATGACTCTATACAATTTAAAGATCTTAAAAATTAAGAGTCCGTCAGTCAAAATTTTAAAATAATTAATTCTTTTTTCCTTCCTCCTTTTCCATTGAAAAGTATCCGGAAATAAAATCAATCATAAGAATTGGAAATGCCAAAAGTCTGGGAGGTCATATCTAAACGAATTTCAAGAATGACTGCAGCATCGAAGTTAATAATTATTTTTTAATTCTAATTCATTTTTATTCAATTGAATGGTCTCACTTCTTGGATTACATTTTTCCAAATTAATAACCTTCTCAGAATATAATTTTGTTTTCTAATTTTCATAACAAAAAGTTAATTTTATAATTATTATTGGTATAATAGAGAAAAAAAATTGAAGAGAAAATTCAATAAACAATGTGGTAACTTTGCATCTTAGAAACCATTGCGGCTTTTCCTGCAGAGTGTAACCGATGTCGTTAGAGCTCACTATGTGACCTACCTAGGGTTAACCACTAACTTTTGATATTTATATCGAAGTTTGTTGCATTTCGCGTTTACAGTGTGACCAAAATCTGCCTGATTGATTTTTTCTTCAAATTGACATTTCACGGTTTCTATGAAGTTATAAAAACCGAAGATAATTATCAAACATAGAAGGATATTCCAACAGACATTTAAATTACAAAATAATGGAATTACCTCTGATGGTTTCGAGTTTTTTCGAATCCAATGCTTTATGTTTGATGGTCCGATCAAATGCGTTTTTCGGGGGACCTCCTTCAAAGTTGATCTCTAATAAAATATGTTCTGAAAAAAACTATGGTAAGCAATGCTTTGGTTTTTTTTTGCTTTTAAATTTTTTATTCTTTCGTTGTTCCTCAGTAATGAATATATTACCTTCAGGGTGTCCCAACTCTTTCTTCATATTTTGAAGCAAAATTTTGTATTAATAACTTCAATTCATTCACACAAATATTTATCGCAAATTACCAGATCGTCTGGACGAGAAACTCTTTTATCATTATTTATTCGAGTATGAAATAGGCGAGGAGATTCTTTGTATAATCCAGAAGCCAGATTTTGTAATGTTTCAAATTATACTATACATTAAAATAATAATAAGAGTAGTAATCATGAAATCAGATAATTTTTTAACAAAAATAAAATATGAATAGTAGGATAGTTAATACGGATAGAGTTCTGGGCACACCTTCAAAAATAAATTATTTGTGCTGGGATACTTTATAATTATAAATAACGGTGCAGATGAAGGGGGGAGCCACACGCTCGATAAACTTGGGCACGATTTTAAGCGAATTATATTGAATGGAGAGATAGCCCAATTAGTAGAGCAGCCAGCGCGTAACTGGAAGGTCCGGGTTCGATTACTGGTCTCGACAGAATATATTGTAAAATATACGTGTGGGTCCATCTATTGATGGATTGACAAACGACAGTTTATTAATGTGTTAATAGTGTTGGCTACAAAGCTATGTGAAAGTTTAGATAATGAAGTTGTAACATGAATGAATATTTTAATTGATGCAATGATCGACATGCCTCTACATTTTACTTCATATCATCATCCAAAACAAATAATCGATAAATATACAGTTCAAATCCATCACTTTTGTCAAAATTGTAACACATGTTTTGGAGCAGAAACAAAAATAACTAAAATTGAAAAAGGAGGTTTATTACATTGTAAAAAATGTGAAATTGATGTTATCATTTTAGCGAACCGAAAATCTCAGAATATTTTCTTGGATCTATCATTTACAAAACTAATTAGAGAAATTCATGAACGTTATTATGATTTTCCATATGTGTTCATATGCTGTAGAAGATATTTTTGATAGAAATTTATATAAGGAAAATTATTTGAGAGAAACGTTAAAGAATATTATCAGTCCAAATTTTAGTATCAATGGGACTCCTTTATTTAAATCTTCAGCAACATCAGTAAAACGGATTGTTCGTACGATGAATGAAACATGCTCAAAGAAACAGACTGGTTCTACGATACTAGCGAGTATTTATTTAGGTTAAAAAAAATGTGCTATGAATGAATATCTAAAGCCATTTGTTGACGAAACTAGATTATTATTTACCAAAGGAAATAATTACAAATTCAATGGTGTTTTATACAATCAAAAATGTCAAGTTTTATTATGTGTATGTGATGCTGTTACACGCCCAGAATTGAGAGGGTCCAAGAATTTTCAAGGTGCTTTTGGCTGTGGTCTCTGTATACATAAAAGAGAAAAAATCGCAAAAGGTAGGGGTCATGTTCGTGTATATCCTATTACTAATAATGGCAATGCCTATGGAGAAAGTTTATGGAGTCATCAGGAAACCTTCACACATGCTAAAAATATTAAAAAAAAATTAAAACATCGTTCAATTTTTTGTGATATTTCAAATTTTGACATAATTAATAACTTAGACGTTGACTGGATGCATTTTGTGCCATTGATCATTTTAAAATCATCTTTACTTGACAATTATGTTCAACATTGATGTTTATTAGGAAGAGAAATTTTAATATTATTAACGACGTCTATTTTAGAAATTGACGTATATTATATGAAATGATGTCTCTTCAAATTTGTCAAAGGTGTCGAGGAATTATATGGCAAAAAGCATTGATCATTTAATGTTCGTTTATTAACTCATTTGTTACAAAGTACTTTAAACTGGGGACCACTTTGGTTACATAGCACTTTTTGCTATGAGGCTTATCATCAGTAATTAAAGCGATTTGTTAAAAGTTCAAATTTTGCTATTCAACAAATAGCTGAATTGTTTAAGTCTTATATTACTCTCAATAATTTAAAAAAATTACATGGCAAAGATTCATCATGGCGTCAGCAAAAATTTTATATAGAATTAACTAATAGAAAAAGAAAACCCGCTGTATTATTCAACACTGAAAGCATGGGTTCAATTGGGAAAAAAAAGGTTCTTAACAAATTACCAATAAAAGATTCTTTAACGTTACAAAGAATGAATATAAACATTGATAACTGTGGTCATGTTCAGTATTATGATAGAATTGTAATAAATAGTGAAATAATCCACAGTAAACAATACTTGAAAGTGGGAAAAGAAACAGCTATACAGTGTTACTAAACCCACTAGAATTTTCGAAATTTATAAATATCTAATTGTACAAGAGTAGTTATACAATGCGCATTGACCGACATGAGTCTACACTCATGTAGAGCTAGGGAAATTGACCCACACGCGCCGATCGCTGGGGGAATTCTCCCCCACTTTTTTCTATATATTTTATAGAAAAAAAGTGTGGGAGGAATCCCGTAGCTGTGGACGTTTGTGGGGGAACTCTTCTATGATGAGGTAGTGGGAAGGATTTTCGAGGCGAGCTCGAATATAGGCTGAGGGGTGTCTCGGGACTTACGTTTTCGGGGGGGGGGGGGGCTTAGTGCTAGCTGGGCTTTACCTGGACACAGGTAAAGCCCAGCATTAGTCCAGGAGCCGGTAACACTGAAAGTCCCGTCATAGCGGAATCAAAAAATTTTTATTTAAATAAATAGAACGTAAGTATAGGAATAGATTAAGATCGGTATGCGTGGATTCCTATTTCCGAAACAATGTGAAAAAAGAAAATTATTAAAAGAATAGAAAAATTTTTTACCGTTATCGCGGATATTGAATTTGAATTGATTGAAGTGTTTGGCATTTATAAACCCGTTTACTGAACCAGAAGCAAGAATTTCACATTCTTTAAGTACAACCTCAATACCACAAGAATCGATGTATATACCGAGAGTCTTAAAAAATGCCATTTGTATGTGAAAAGCCCCCATGTTGATGAAAATGTTGTCATAAGTGGGACTTTCGGTGATTTGAATTTCCATTGCCATCCTTGCAATAGCTAAATCATACGTAACTATTATGTTTTCTTGTTCACACTGCTTGGCAATTTCTTGTGCATTTTTCAAAGTTTGCAGAACTGTATTATAAGATGTTGGAGATGTATTGATTTGTGGTAAATAGTCACTTATTTGTAGCTCACTATTATCTATTAAAGTTTGACTATTGAAACCTACCCACATTGGAGTTTGTGGTATAAATGTAACTGAAATTGCCCAAATAATGTCTCTAAGGATTGCATCCTGTTTAAAAATATAATTTTCTGCTGAAATATTCTCTAAATATTCGCATGAATGGAGACATGTAGCAGCTCTCGGTGTTTTTGGATATGTAGCTATATCGCGAGGAATAACATCAAATTTACGTCTTTTATTTGATCTTGAAACGGTTGTACTATTGTCTGGTGATTCATCATTATCAATTGTTGCTTCATGATTGTCAGCTTTGAATTGATAGATAATGCCAACAGTATCATAAAGAGTTTCTTTGCCATTTATTGTATCGACAAAACGATCATACTTGTCGAATGCGACGTGGGTACATAAATCTTTAACTCTGATGATGCCTGCTAGATATTATACTATTTTCTTCATATGCAGTATATGTCATTTCTGTTCCTAATTCCTCAGCTACAGAATATGACACACAATGGCCGTATTTATTTAAAATTGTCAAAATTTTTTTACTTCCAGTTAATGATTTTAATGATGATCCTAACATTATATGCTTTGCGGGCTTTATTCTTCCTTTATTCACTATATAAATCAAATCGCTGCATATTGATCCTATTCTTGTGGTGTCTTCATCCGATAGTTTTCTGCGTAAATTTGGACCTTTTATTAAATGATAAATGAAGGACTGCAATGAATCTGGAATATCACAATCTCCTTTTGTGATATATGCCGAATCTATTTTTCGTGGTTTTGTAGTCTTTACGTTTAATATATCATGATGAAGAGAGTAAGCAATATCGCGTAGTTTATATTTTTCTGATGATGTAGAAATTAATTTTTCTGCCAAGTCATGATCCAATCTCATGTTTTTTTTATGAATAATTTTTCTGTAGCTGTGCTCCTTGGTTGTTTCAATAGCTAAAAAATCATTATATTTATGTAAAATTCTAGCTTGCAAAGGTTCCATTCGATAATTCTCAAAATCACAAATTATTTTACGTTCTGCAGCTAATTCATTTAATAGAGCTTTATACCGCTTGAAGACATCAGCATATAAGAAGATGTTCTGTTTTTCTAAAATTTCCAACTTTAAAAACTCTTCTGATATCTGGAATGCTTGATGATGAATTTGACGTTTTTCAGACCACAATTGAGATTCAGGATCTTCTTCATTTTGTTCTGCTATTGCTCTTGTATATTTCATTTCAAAACTATATCTACATGCACTGTGATAGTAGATACATGATGATTCACATACTCTTTGCTCAATATTTTCATCATTTAGGACAAACAACATATCTCTGATTTTTTGAACCAAATTATTGTTATCTTTAACTGGGCATTCCCGACGTTTTTTTATTCTCTTCTCCCAGCACCTGCGAAAAATACAAGTTCTTTTGATTGTATTATCTTTGCTCTGTTCAGTTATATTGTTTTTCTCTTGATCATCTGAAACTTCCATTGGTTCTGCTGGAGGATCATCACGTGAAGTACTCGGTTAGTTCTATAAATAATCATATAAAATTATATATTTTTATATGAAATGACGGTTTTTTATGATGTAGAGAGTATTAAAATCAGAGAGAATAATTATTGAAATTATTTCAAACGCGTCATTATTTGTGAAACGTTTATAAAAAATTTTCTAACCTTGCAATATCTTCAGCAATATCAGTTACTGAAGCAAGATTTTCACCCCGTAATGTATGAAAAAATGCGTATTTTATATAGTATGCTGGATATAATCATTCTATGAAGTGTTCTGGTTTTCTTTCGTTTCTATAATCTTTTCTATTTCAATATCTTTTAATATTCGTGTTCATTTTTTGGTTAAATTTATTATTCTTGCAAGAATGATTGTCATACGAAAAATTTCTAGCTGTACACGTAAAAAGTTTCAAATAATTTTTTTTTGAAAAATCGATATTTCTTTCAAAAATAAACTGTTTAATAATTATTGTAAGATAAATTTTTTTAAAAATACTATTTGATCTTGGAAAACAAGTTTAGAAACTACATTTTATATAATATACATTTTCGTTGCTTGAAATATGTGGAAACTGAAGGTAAATAGTCACTTTTAGATTTCAGAGTTAGTCCTCATGCTTCTTTTAAACAATTGCTTTTATAGGTACCGTAAGAAAGGACTCTCTCCAGGTATGTTGCACGTCACGGCCCAGTCGAGATGACTCTCTTAGCCTTATTGTTAAGTAAAGGTACAAAGGAATATCGTATTCTGCCTGACTTGAAAATTCTCTACAGGAGCAATTTTGAGAAAGATAGGAATTCAGTTACCTGAGTAAGAATCGCGATGCTAGTTTTTTTGGGAAATTCAAATATTATAAACTCTCTGAAATTCATTAGTTGTTGACAAGAATTCATTTTGAAAAAATTTTGATTCAGTTATACATGCACTATTATTGAACATTGAACATCAATTGAAATATAAAAAATATTTTCTACTCACAGCTTGTGTCCACAAGGCATATTCTTCTCTATAATCAACTGGTATAAGCGTAAATTTCCTGTAGCACGAGAGATGATAGCCGTTATCACTCAAATCATTCAAATTTAAATTTAAATCCGCATATTTTAAGTTTTTTATTCACTTTATTTTGCAATTACAATAAGGAAATAGGAAAATTTGACACAAATATATAAATGTTTCACCACAAACTACAACACACTGAATTAATTGTCACTACGACACAGTACAAAAAAAAACAATATGAGTTGATAATATTTAAAAATATAAAAATGCAACACTTCTATCCAAAATAGAGAACGAAATGACGAAACATTCAACACTTGAAGGTGAAGCAGACTGAAGGGACAGAATAGCTCGTACCTTCTAGAATGCCCAAAGACAACCTTACCTGAACTAGAGAAAAGTAATAAATATATACATAGAAACCATGGAGAGTATATAGTCTATTCTCCTGTACTAAACTATATTATTTATGTAAATAAACATTCAACAAGAATAATTTTACAAGAAACATAATTATTATTAATGTAATATACGCTATCATAATAATTATGTAACAACGGTAATTCGACAAAAAGCATTTACTCCAAAATAAATATATTGAACATCGTACATTTTGGAGTAGATGCTAATATAGTTTATGCACTTCAAGATAGTATGCGGGATTTTTCCGGCAGTTTTTGAGGGCGCATACCAAGCTATTTTTAAAAATTACATAAAAATGAATAAAATAAAAAAAAAAAAAAAAGGTTTCCGACATGGTGGAGAAATTTTAGCCCTCATCACACACTTCAAGTGGGTATGCGAGACCCTTCCGGCAAGAAAAAGTGGTTTGCGTGATTTTTTTCTAAAAGCCAATAAAATTTACTATCGAATACAAAAAAAAAATTAATATCCGCGATGACGGTAAAACATTTTTCTATTTTTTTAATAATTTTTTTTTTCACATTGTTTCGGCAATAGGAATCCACGCATACCGAGCTTAATCTATTCCTATACGAATCATCGCTCTTCTTCTCCAACCTGGCCAATGATAGTGGGCCTACTATCACGCTAGGTCTACCGACGCCGGCTACAACGTGTTTGCAGCCATTAACGCTCATGTACCGCGCTTATGCAGGTGCTCGTTCGACGCTCTGTTAAATCTGCTCTGTATAAATTGTTCTAAGCTCTGTTCAAGCTCTAGTTTGTTTAAAACTGTTCTGATAAGCTCGACTATTATTAATACGTCATTGTTAACGTTCTAAATAGTTTTATTTTTTATAATAAAAACCAGACAAGCTCAACAAGTGTCTAGTTCGTGCGTACAAATTCCTTCCTGACCACATCCTTCGGCGGAGCTCAATCGCTATCTCTTATCTAGCTCATTTAAACATTAAAAATAATCAGTAGCAATTTATTTGCATTAATAACACAATCTATGAAATGAGTATTAATCGTCTTGGCCAACATTGAGCTCCTAGTCATAATCAACTTAAAGGTCCTTCAGGGATTGGTTTTAAATTAACCAGTGATAATAATTATGATATTTATCGTGAAAAGTTATGTAATATTGGTGACGCTGTAAATTCAAGCGATGCTGTTCTATTGAAAATTTTAAATGATACTCCTGATGAGTTGAAAAAGCAAATAGAATCAATTGATGATAAAGTGAAAGCCCTCAATAAAAGAATGTTAGATATTACACTCAAGATAAAAACAGATGTGATCGCTATCAAAAAAACACTGGAAACTTATACATCCATAGAAAACTCAATTCTTACAATAGAATCCATGTTGAAACTCTTAAAACTCAATTTAATGAGATGAATAAATTGCTTGAAAAGGATATATCATCTAAGGTATAATCAGAAACATATCGTTCGGTTACTGACCTTCATAGAGTTCAACAGCCTAGTGAAAATGAGTATTTACCGTCTTCGTACACGTCCAGGAAGTATCCGCGGTCTGGTCAGAGGACCCCTAGGAGTTGTTTTTAAATTAACTGATAATATTTAGTTTAATATTGATAATAAACGATTGTGTAATGTGTCTGATCCTATAAGCTTAAATGATGCAGTGACATTGAAAAGTGTCAATAATATTGTCCATCAAGAATTTAAAAACTTCCATAAAATAGTGCTGGCAGATATAAATGAAGCAATAGATTCATCACATGATAAAACATCATTAATGAAAGAAACTATATCTACTTTGAGAAAACAGATAGACGGCATAGAATATTCAGCATCCGGCGAAATATCGTTATCATCATTGGAGGAAACTAAATCTACTTAAGAGAAGAAGTTGCATAATTTTGACCAACGATTGTTCCCAGAAAAAATTCATGCGAAATGTAAATTTTCAAAATTCGATGCCATTACTGATTTAATGAAATTGCAATTCAATGTATGCTGGCGAGCTATAATACACCTAATCCGAAAATTAAAAGAACAAGAAGCTAAGAACTAACCTGGAATAAAGCATCAAATGGAAAAAATTAAAAAAATGATCTCCGATAAGCTGCATAGACCTGCAAGAAAAAATTTTAAGCATCGTAAAGTTCGTGTGCGGGGACTAGATAAAACATGGCATGCAGACTTGATTGATTTAACTGCCTATCCATCCTTCAACAATGGACACAGATATCTATTAACAGTTATTGTTTTTTTTTCAAAATATGCATGGGCTGTACTGCTGAAGACAAAAAATGGTAAAGATGTGTCAGGTGCTATGAAATCGGTGCTTATTAAGAAACGAGTACCCCAAAAATTACATGGAGATAAAGGCAAAGAATTTTATGATAAAGAATTTCAAACACTCACGAAACAATACAACATAGGAATGTATTTGACATTTACAAATCTAAAAGCATCTATTTGTAAGCGATTCAATCGTACATTAAAAATAGACTGTGGAAACAATTTGCCATTCGAGGTAATTACAAGTAGATTGATATTTTATCTACTTTAATAAAATTATACAATCATACAAAACATCGTACAATTATGATAAAGCCGAAAGATGTAACAGGCAACATTGAAAAACAGCTACTCTATGATATTTATAATAAACACTTATACATGAAGAATAGAGGATTGAAAGTAAATTTAAAATTGGGGTTGAAGTACGTACGAGTAAATATAAACATGCATTTGAAAAAGGATATACACCAAATTGGACAACTGAAATTTCTACTATTAAAACCATAAAAAATACAAGACCTGCGACATATGAATTGATTGATTATTAAGATCAGCTGATTGAGGGAGGATTCTACACCGAGGAATTAATCAAAGTCCAGTATCCGAATGTCTACCTTGTTGAAGAAGTGTTGGAAAAGCAGAAAAATAGAGCCTATGTCAAATAGTTGAGATTTGATAAATCGCATAACAGTTGGATAGATATAAAAGACTTACAATTTTTTTCATTTGAAAAAAGAGACAATTTCTAACATTAAATGCTTTGAATAAATAAAAATATCTACACATATTTCTTATTCGTTATTTTTTTTTTCTTTTTTCCGATTTTATTTATTATGATTTCTATATTGTTATTCTCATACCCTTATGGAAGTGTATCGGTTTTCCCTTTTAGCACCATTCGCTTGTCATCCTCAGCGCTTAAAGCTATTGTACTTACGTTATGTTTTTTACTAATTATATGATGCTCAATTCAAGATATTTTCTTATCTTCAAATAAACATTCTTTATAGTGATCGAATGTTATCGTTTTGATAACAGATAACTTCACTCCTTTCGCTTTTATTTTATCTGTCACTTCTACCGAATCTTTTTCTTTTATTTCATCTTTATTATTCATCACTTTATGTGCATACATTTTAGCTCTTAAGCCTATAAAATGAATCATGATCTTACCGTTATTTTCATCTTTCATTAATTCAATTACTTTTTTATTTGCTTGAAGTATACCCTATGGGTTATCTTTCTTATATTCTGAAGTATCAAATTTATCGATATCCTCTTTAATATGTTCATAATGAAGACAAACCGACTCTAGTCTAGAGAGCCAAAAATCGTAAAGCTCATTAATATATGCGAAACCACTCGTGAACTTGCTTATTTTACCAGAGTAAGGATTGAGCTGCATGTTAATTGTATGTATATTTTACGTTTCCTTGCATCACCCACTCGTTTGAGATACTGAAAAATCTATGCGCCGAGCAGCTATTAGATACTGATTGAGTACCAAAATGTCCAAAAGGCCCATCCCATAAACATTTCCCATAAGAGCAGAATGTCAATGACCCTTAAGATGCGAACAGCCCCCCTCTCCCGAGTGCGTTAGAAAAGCGGATACATTGGATCAGGAAAACGTTAGAAAGTACATCAATGCCCTCCTAAGTGCGAAGTGCGAAAAATAAAAATCTGTCGGTTAAGGAGCTGTAAAGTTGAAAATAGTAGGGATGTCGGCTGATAACTTTAGATGGACGATCATAGAGAAGTGCATTAACGAATTCCTGACTAGGAAAAGTTAAAAACTTCAGCCAATGAAGGGAGGGTAAATATTGAAAAAATAGTAGGGATAAAAATGGATTCAGCAGAATTCAACAAATTCGCCAAAAAAATCTTTGGAATACGGAAAATAAAGGATCTGGAATTATCGAAAAGATATAAAGTAACGGAAATGAATTTAATCGCAATTAAGTTCGGCGATGCTGCTGTGGCAACTTCGGACGATAAGTTTAAAGTTTATCTTTCGAAGAGAATCATCAAAGTTTTGAAGGCAAACGGTGAGAAACAATTGCTTGAATTGCAAAAGGCATGCTCTGATCACCATTTATCTATGGAATATTATAGGCATGAATGCAACTCATTCGAATTCTTTTATGAATATGTTCCGATCATGTAATTATCCGTAAGTATTCGAAATTTATTCTATATTCTACTTAAAAATTTATTTTTAAATAACTCATTAACTTCCCATTAGGAAGTAATTAAAATTGAGTCGATTGGTGAAATGTTAATTTTCATCATATCTCCACATTTTAAAATATATGCAAACATACTGGCCAACTTTTAAAATGATGTGTGTGTGTACGTACGTGTGTTAGCATTTCTTTCGTTCTCGACATCTCAAGAACGGATTGAGATATTGACACCAACCAAAATTGATTCAAAAGATAGTGCTATAAAGAGGATCTGAAAGAAGTTCGAACAAATTCGGTCTAGCCGTTTTTTTTTTTTTTGAAAAAAAAACTAATAATGAATAAATGAAAAGATTGACTATTAATTAAAATACTTTTTAGCAAAAAAAAAACGATTTCATTTGAAAATTAACTCGATATTCACTGAACATTATTATTCACAACTAAATATGACTTTCGACAATTACACACTGATTATAACAATACAAATTTGTTATAATCAATTGAAAATTGTATTTATCGAATAACTAATGCATATATCACATGAATTTGGATGTTTCTTAACAGAATAATATGATTCATGACGAGATATGAGTTTCAACAATTACACATTGTTTATAACGATACAAATTTGTTATAAACAATTGAAAATTGTATTTATCGAATCACTAATGCATGTATTACATGAATTTAGATGTTTCTAACAAAAAATATGATTTATTACGAGATGTGAGCTTTAACAAATACAAACTGCTTATAACAATATGAATTCGTTATAATAATAGAAAGTTCGTCTTGTAAGCACAGACAAAGTGTGCTCACACCAAATTTTTTTTTTCTTATTTTTTGTTGCAGTTAATCTCAGAGAAAACACCGACTCGTGGTCTAGTGGTAACGCGTTAGTCTAGCGTGCTATAGGTAGCGGGTTCGATTCCCGGCTGAAACAAGACCTTATCTTATAGTCTTTTCTCTGACCACGGTGAGCGGAAGGCCTCTCCAGGGAGCAGTCACAAGTAAAAGCTATCGTGCTGATGACTGAATAGTACAAAGTACTATTGCCGCTACGATGCCCTTGGAGGAACTAGGCTGACCCCATTGTATATACAGCCTTACCTGAGCAAGAGGCTCAGCCAGGTGGACCCTAAAATTCCTCTCTCTCTTTCTCTCTCTCTCTCTCGTTATCTTCGCCAATGTCGAGAAAACCAGGACCTTTGAGGCAGCCGGTAGAATCTCCAGATTTCTCGTAGCGAGCTGGTGGACGACCTCTTAGGTTGACACCGGGACTATAAATTTTGCCCATTTGACGGTGAGGCAACCGGGGGGCCACGAGGCCTAGCGGAATCTCCGGAGGCAAAAGATAACGATACAATTTGATTCAAAAAACTGAACCTTAGAGATAGATGTCGACCATACTATTAATCAATCGACATCAAATAATTTAATATGAGTGTAATTTTATAAAAGCATTGTATGTTCTGTAATAGATTTTAACATTTTTGTAAGAATTAAATGCAAAAAAAATCTGTAATTATACTTATGCTTTATTATAGCTCTATGAAAAAAAAACCTTATTTATTTCCTTATATATATTAAGAAGTAGGATATAAGGGGCAGAAGATAATTTTTTTGTTATCATTTAATTTTTTATTAAAATATTTCTTATACAAATTCATCTTCATCATTATTAAATGTAAAACAATCTTTCTTAAATTCAAAAACTAATGATCCCTTGTAAAAATATTCGAAACATGGCTTGTATCCACTTTTCAGAGGGTGGTGTTTCCATGCAAACGGCAGCTTTTCCCAAGCATATTTGATTTTATTGTAGGCATTGGTCGCTACTGTTTGGAAGCCAAGTTCGAAAATGTCTTCAATTACCATTAGAGCTATACTCCCTAAGTTCAAATTCATCAGAGATAGAAAATTTCTTCTTGACGTCAAGTTTATAAATTTATCTATATAAAACCATTGCAACAGTACAGCAAGTCTAGCACAATCATATGGATACGTATATTCTTTAAGGTGTAGATGTTTTTTGCTATATTTATAGTTGACTTGGAACAAATGATACATATTTTGTTCATTGAAGATATGTACATATGTTTATTATGATATGTACAACGTTCGAGTTTGTGTGATGATGGTATGTTCGATGTTCCATATTCAAAAATTGAAACATCAATTATTCTTTGATGTGATGTTGAATATTTTAGAGAATATTTTTTTGTAATCCAATAGCAACATAAACATATGTTGCATTTTGTAGCGCATTCGATATGACTTTTTTCATATGATCACATGGAACATCTTCACATCCCCAATCAATTCCGAGAATAGCATGAGTATCTCATAAAATTTAATTTTGATAATCAATCGCCAAGGATGAGAAACTTTTTGGAGGTTGGAACAACACAGTGCGTTCTAATTATTTATCTTGGAAATTATTCAAAGTGATGACTGAAAATTCTTTAACAATAAACTCACTATCCATTAAAGTATAACCTTGCACGTTTACCACAACAGCATTTATGCCGAAGAATAATCTTACTCTAACGAGAGTTTTAGAGATACTAATGCATCATTTTTAGGATAGATGGAAAATTATTATAAAACATTTAATTGTAATATAGTTGTAGATTCCCCACCTCTTCAATTTAAAAACTAGGAAAAAATTGAGAAGGAATATATTTTTATCAAAAAACATTAAATTGAATAGCTCACAAATTGTGAGACTTGTAGTTTATTAGAGAAAACAATCGACATATTCAAATTCATTTATGATCACATCGTCTCCGATCTTAAATTAATTTTATGTCATCAAACCATTGGGTTTGTATATTCTTAGTTTCATAGAAGCGTCTTATATCTTCATCCAGAAGAACTTCAGGATGCTCATCGATGTATTTATCAAGCATATGTTCTTGATTCGTACGTTTTATATCATCATCTTGAAGAATGTTGGGTATAGTTTCAGCTGTCACTGGATCAATTATTTGAGCGATCATTTTCTTTGCAGCAGATGCGGAAGCCCCATGAAAGCTATATGAAAGTTGAGACCTATTTTCCGTTGTAAATAGATCATTCCTCCTGTATTTACTTACTCCTAGAGCTCCGATATCACCTCCCATACCTTCATAATCATCTCCAAATTTTATTATACACACATTGTTTGACGATAATTTCATTGAACTCCAGGTAAATCTACCTCTGTATCTGAGTTTGGAACATAATGACCATAATTTCGTTATGAAGCATTCTTTTAGCTCGCATCCATAGCACCATTCAACGAGCCATGATTTTATTTGATCTTTATTAAATCGTGACGTTATATCTCCATTAGGAAGCATTTTTGGATGTGCTTCAATGTATGCTCCCAACGCACCATAGCCTTTTCGAAAAAGAACATCTTTTTTTTGATCTCCGAGGATCTGAAAATTTTCTTCAATACTTACATAGTTGAAACTTCCTTCAATATTTAAATTGTTCAGCTGTATTACAATTTTTTTCGAGGCATATGCCAAGGATCCATGAACTTTTTCTTCTACATCAAACTCGCTAGTTGATTTACTTATACCCATAGCAGTGTAATTTTCGCAGTTGGATCGAATAAGCCCCAAATATATTCCTTCTTCTTTGAGAAATCGTCATGAATATCCAGATGGCCTCGAGTCCACTCCATGTTCAAATGCTAATTTTTCTGCTATATATACATATAGCAATCCTCTAAATGACAAATATCACACTTATTTTGCAACAAAGAATCCATATTGAATCAATAATTTTCTAGAACTTTTAACACCTAGTTTTCAGTAATTTTACCCAACACGCGATTGGAACGTAACTGATGGTTTATCGACTTCGGCTCTTATACATTATACAACTCCTCCATCTTACGATATTCTATCATTAAATCTTAGAACTATGCACCTACAAGCTGATATAAATCTGAAACACCCTATTATTTTGATTGATTTGTGACGTTGTCTTACAGTTCAAAACTAGTCAATGCCAAGGTTGACATAACTACCTGCTAGGATATTGCAAGGCAGCCTTTTAGGTATGAGGGTGGTACTCTCCTTCCAACAAAAACCTCAACTTCCGACTAGCCTACACACAGGTAAAACCCAGCTAGCACTCAGCCTCCTATCAAAAACCTAAGTCCCAAAGACAACCCCCAACCTACACTCAAGCTCACCCAAGAATCCTCCCTACTACCTCATCATAGGACAGTTCCGCCACAAACGTTCACAGCTACGGGAATTCTCGCCCATTTTTTTACTATGAAAAAAGTGGAGGAGAATTCTCCCTGCTATCGGCGCAAGTAGAATGTCGCCACTTTAGCGGACCCACTTTTATCCCCACCACAAAGTGGGGATGAATTTGTGTCTGTCGGAGCCGTGCCACGGGCGGAGGGGGTAGGCGCGTAGCGCAAAGTGGGGGTGTATATTTACATATGTAAAGGTAATTATATTAATAATTACCCGCTATAATTAAAATTTTTATTGTAATTAGATCTATTTTTAATTATAAGTAGTACTATAAGTAGTTAAATTACATGAAATTATTTTAATATTCATGTATTATTGACGCATGCGCATAACAGGGGACTCGTATTGTAATTGCAAGTCTGAGATGCATTAAAGAGCATCGACGTGCCATCTAACGTTAAAAATATAACACGCGATTAAATGGGTACACTGACAGTGCCTGTATGCAGTCGATTGTTCGGGCGCAAGTAGTGTGAGACGATGTGTGGTGGGACAGTTGCCGTCGCTTCGAGCCGTCTGAGTGCAGTTTTTAGCGTTCAGACCCGTCTGGACAGGACTTATGAAGGGGTGGCGTGTTATTGCCGCTCTGACCGAGAGGTTCCCACGGTCCCATGAATGCTTTTTTCAGCCAATGAACGGCATCTGTACGAACTGCGCACAAACGCTTTTACATATTCATAACGGTTGTGCGCAGATTATTGACTGTGGCGTGTATAAGCACGTGTCTTGAGGGGTGACTTTATTTTAATTATAAACAGAACTGTTCATTTAATTATTTTTTATTGTTGCATATACTTTTACATTTTTATAAGTGTATCGTATAACATATTCTTATTGTTACATAAACATGATTATTGTTGCATATATGTTTATAATTGTCAAATATTACATATTTTTATTTCTACATAAACATGTTTGATGAAATTTTATCCCTTTACCCACAAAATCATTTTTAACATATTCAACACTATTTTTTTTCATAAAAGATTTATAATATTTACTTACAATCTTATCGTTTTCGGAGTATTTTCGACTAAAACAAGATAAAAATTCGCTAAGTGGATAATTAATAGACATAGCATGCAAAAACATGATACAGTATTGGCCGCAAACTTGAGAATCTTCTTGATGTAAATGTTTAATGGAGTGCTGGAAGTATCTGCAATTCTCTCTAAGTCGTCTAAGGTGCTCTGGAATAATTGGTGGCAGTCCATAGCTGTCGAAGTAGCAGCTGACCCCATCTCGATTGACGTACATAGCAACCCAGTGTTGCCCCGGTTGCTTGTGGTCATCGGTATTAACGACAAGTGCTGTCGATTTCGTCCACACCCTCGGGATCTTGTCGGCTGGATATACGCCTATAGTATGTTCCGGGATATACTCGAGGGCTTCTGTAATTTGTAGCGTATTTATCACATGCTTCACAGTTATTCGCGCAGCAATTTGAATTTTTGTTATCTGGCAATTGCCCTGTAGATTTTTCAGCTATTGACAAATTATTTTCAAAGACACCAGGTGTTGTTAAATAATTTTTCAACCAAGCACTATAATACCAGGCAGCAGACATTGAGCAGTGACACGTAAAATTGTGTTTTAGAGCAGCGTGATATGAGCAAATGATCCCAACGGTTGACAGATCAGTTAATGATGGTTTACTAGGAATGTCGCCGATGTTTATAATATTTTGGCATACGACTGTCTCTAATAATCGTTTTCGCATAAACCCTCGAGTGTAAATTTTATCAGCAGCGTGTGTAATAGCCCGTAGATTATTGTATACAGTCTTGATTGATGATAACCCCTCGTACCAAGGAATACCATGTTGCGTTGTCATCAAAATATTTATGTGTTGTTTTGCTTCTGATAATAATGAATATGGAAATTCTGGAGAAATTATCCAGTGACCGATAACGTTTGCTTCTAGAGCAATTGGCACAATTTCTTTTGGTAAAAAATCAGCGTCGTTATTAAAGAATCCTTGAATATCAATTACAAACTTCATTTTAGATAAAAATATTTTTTGATGCTTGAAACGTGTTATAACGTGAGCGACTAGCTCAATACTGAGCACTTTATTGAATGATATAATTGTATTTCATCAAAAATGTGCTCAACGAGCAAAATCCACAATAATTTGGCGGGATGAATTAATTTCAAGTATATTTTCATATTCAGCATAAATAATACAGTGTATAGTTGAAGCTAGGGTGCCACCAAAGCGTACCTCGAGCCGTACGCTGCCATGGCGGATCAACTTCCAGTGCGTATTACTATTTGCTGAAAGATCAGGTGTCAAATCAAAAGTGAACGAACAATATCCGTTTGGATAATTGGTGCGGCTAATTCCGTTATCTTCATTAAAAAAATGTATTCTTGTTCCTGAGAATAATGTATGATAGCAGTCAACATACAGGGAATTTTTTGTGAAATCTGGTTGCAAAGGCTTTGAGGGAATTTGTCGTCCATTGACATACAACGATGAATAATTAATTTCATATTGATGAAAATTGAACGGATTTAATTTCCGATCACCGTTGGAAGCTCTATTATCAACAAAACCAATGATTACGCGCCGTGGTAATTGACCAAGAATCACATTGTCAATGGTTTCACCATGAACGCCGCCATGTATTGAAACCGCTTTAACTTCCACACGTGTTGACGGGTATTTTGCTGCCGTTTTTGTTAGAGCACGTGCATGTGATTGCAATGTACCCGGTGATATTTTTACACGTCTCATTATTAAAGCGGCCTCAATTATGTCAACTTTGCATTCAGCGTTATACGCGTCCATTAAACAAAATGAATCTCGAGATTTCGTTAAGCGTAAGCGTATTCCCACGCCATTTATTGAAAAGCGTTCTTGATTAACTACGTCACAATCTGAATGACCAAAAAAATCAAAGGTTTTTCATATAATAAATATTGACGACGTTTTTTCAGCCCTTCATTGTCATCAGCAAGACTGTTCATTTTACCAGGTGTATCTTGAGCCCAGCCAACGGTACTCAGATGTAAATTTTTTGCATCTCGGCCATAATTTAAGTGTTTCAATGTAGGCCCTATAGGCGTATAAATTATCAGGTGGTGACACACATTTTTGGTTAAAAAGAACATCGACTTGATTAAACATAGAATATATAGAATTATTTATGGGGGCGACAGCAATAGGTTGAGGGCTGGCTTTAGGATCACTTTCATCCATTGGTGTATGGCGAGCTGTAATTTGACGTTTAAATTCAACATAGTATGTGCAAGGTCTATGTATTCATCTCCTTGGCCTTGAACGACAAATTCAATAGGTGAATTATCCGTTAACGATGAAATTGGTTGGTAAAACACTCGTTTAGAGCCTCCAATTGTTGTTTGCGTAGGTGGAACAGAGAATAATTCCAACTCTGGTTTCGCCCATTTACATGAATGTACATGAGGAAAAGCCATGGTTATTTTTCGAATATATCTGCCACACACCGCGGTTGCTTACTCGCTTTCTTTAGCTTTTTTTTTTCGTGTTTCTTTTAATTTTATGGTCTTTACTCTTCTTCCTCTACGTGTCTGCTTTTTTGACTTTTTAACTTTTTTAGCACCGCGTTTTCTTCTCTTTTGAGAGCCGATGGTCTCTCAACGGCTGTCGAGAAGCAACTGTTTATTTGATGTTGAACCTAGCGGTATATAGCCTGAACCTTTCATTATACTATCAATTTTTTCTTCTGCTTTATGTTTCAGATTTCGTCCTGACTCACGTAAACGCGTGCGGGCTGATTCTTTGAAGGACAAACCGTTGTCAAATACATCGTCGGCAATATTTAGGCCTGATTTGAGGGCTTCTTTACTAATAACTTTTGCCCCACTGTTTAAGAACGGCAGAACACTTCTAAATAAGCCACCCAAAAAACTTCCGATACCATGACCTTTCTGATGGGGTGTTCCAATGTAAATTTGACTGATGCCATTGTAACCACTGCGCCTAAAGCCGTGCTGTGAAATATCGTAGTCAATATCTTGATACATATCTATCTTAACCGATTGAAGTATAGCGTTACTGTCAGCGCACCGTGTTCAAATGGTATAGGTTTACTAAACTCATCTCTTATATCTATTTTAATTGTACGAATATCCGTCTTTAATAGTGGTATGTCGAACATTGTAGAAAATGACTTTATTTTTGTTGATCTATCTGCATAGTTATGGATATCAAGAGGTACAATACGTAATAATCGCCTCTGTATATCACCTGTAATATAATTTTCACAAATATCTGTATAAACAAATACGCTGCAGGGAAGAGAATCAAAGATGCTTGCAGGACGAGTGCTTTGAAGATGGGATAAAAATTCAGGTCTATTCTTTGCTGGGAACCCAAGAATCTGTTGGAGGTGAGATGATAGTTGGACCAGGCGTACCCCCTCACAACTGTCGTCGCAAATCATCGTAGTTTCAACATAGCCACCAGGATTTACCATCCATTTTATATGCTCGTTAATAATGTCGAGTTTATTCAATTCATCAATTAGATGATTAAGTGTTTGATATATACCAGCAGGAATAAACGACTCATGATTCTCTGCTTTGTCAAAATTATAAGTATCAGTAATGTTTTCTCTCACGAATTCTAGGATATCGACGTCATGTATGAGTGAAAAAGAAACATTAGCGTGTTTTGCAGGTACATTCAAAAAATTCATAGGAATGCTTATTTCTTCCAAAGATACACCCCACACCCCAGGCAATTTAAGAGGATGTGATAATTGCGTAACAAAGTGCGTTGTGGTATTTTTAGGAAAATAAATCATGCTACTATTACTGAGTAAAATAATGTGGAAGTCGTCTTTCTGCAGTGTCATTTTTATTTTCTTGATTTTTGACCTACTCTTGACAGCTCTTCTTCATAAAAAATACCATCTATATTTTGATGGTTCAAATCTTGAAGTATATACACCAATGGCTGACGAAATTTTGACACACAAATTATTTTAAAAATTTCTTCGCTCCAGCCACTTGTATAATCATTCATGAAAGTGTCCTTCGCTTTATTGATGCGAAGTAGATCGCCAACGTTACATTTAGTCATTTCTGATACTTTTTTACGCTACCTATTATTTTCATAACGATGTTGCATATTCTGAAAGGCTATTAATTCATTCCCAGTATCAATTTCAGAAGTCATAAACTTTGTTGCACTGTGTTAAATATCGTTGTAAGCTGAGTCAATTTTCTGGAGAACATCAATGTATCTTTTTGTGTGGGCATATGTAAAATAACGCCATATTCGCTCTTTTAACGTGCGACTAAAGCGTTCAACAATAGCGGCTTTAACAACGGGATTTCGCACTGTTCTAAAAATTATTTTTTTTTTTATTTAAAACTTTTTGAAAATCACTACCCAGAAATTCTTTGACCCGATCTGTTTGTAATATGCGTGGTAATCTTTTATCACTGCGTCTAAAAATACGTGTCATTGCTCGAGTGACAGTTAAGCTTGTTTTGTCATATAATGCTTCAACCCATACAAATTTACTTAGAACATCAATGACAACTAATAAATACTTAATATTGTCATTATAAGTAGCAACATTACGTAGATCACCTAAATCTGCTTTCCATACATCGTCTACATGTAAATCATTATACGTCCGCCTTAGAAAACGACGGCTCGTCATGCGATGTAAAGTGTAAGCATCTTGATTTTCTAACGAATTTTTTATTTTTTGTGCGGTGTATTTTTCGCATAATTCAACAACCGCGTTGCCTTAGAAAAGCCTGCGGGGTGTTCGGGACTATAATATATTTTTTTTAGTGCCGCCATTACTTGAATGAAAATTTCAACCAACGCTTTCTACACTTCGGCTTTGAAGGACCTGATCCTCTTTGTGATTTGTCAATGCATGTACCTAAAAAATCATCTTTATTAATATCCGATTCACTTTGCGATTTCATTGACGAGGAACCTTCGGCTATTATATCTCGTATGATAAGCCGGCGCCCACGTGTTGAGTGTGTCGGTGTAGATGTGCCTACTGTTTCAGCATCAAATAACTCTTTATTTCCTATGTACTCGCGTAGCACGTACCCTCCATGAATAACGCATGCAAACTGATCTCCGCCTATAGCATATTCATTCTTTCTAGACCTCATAGCATCATTTAACAGGTCTATAATATTTGAACGTTGGATAGGCCTACCGTCAATACTGACAACACCTGTATTATCCCACGTAATAATATTATTAGACATATTTTTCAAGCGTTTGTAAAGAAGTTTTGCCTTTGATTGAAATTTTTGCGGAGCACTATCAATGACAGATTGATCAATGTTATGATGAGGCGATTTATTTATCGACTCCCCTACTCTATCATACAATGATTTTTCACTATCATCGGCATTTTCATTTTTAATCAAATTTGGTGTTGTCACTGTCTGATTTTCATTGTTGAAAAGGCGTAAATACCTTTTTAGCACTTGTGAGTAAGCATTCCACTTCTCACGTTCATTTTGATAAGCTGTAGAAAATAGAATTCCATTTATCTCTTGATCGAGGCGTGCTAAAACTGAATCATAAATTTTATCTAACCTATTCGTTGATAATTTTGTATCTGTTGTTTGAAAATTTTTTGCCGTTTCTTCGGGTATTAAAACCATTTTTTTAGCATGTTCCATTATTTCTCAACCGTTTATGAGTTTTGATATCAAACTACCCGAAGTAGGGGCTAAAAGTACAGGTAAAAACCCTCCCACTTTCTGTAAAATTATTTTTTTTTTCCTTTGGTAATTCCCCGTGAATGACACGTTATCGCGTAGAATATTAAGAGCACATTCACATATGTATCATACTAGCTGAGGATCAGCTTTCTGTAATATAGCCGCTCGTTGTTCTTTGCTTAGATAAAATAAAGCGCTGAGTATTGCTGCTTTTTTCTTACGAGATGCGTTTACAGCCATCCCTGATTGAAAACTTGTAAATTGTGATTCTGCATGCTCTTATTCATAGGCTTGCGCTGCACATAAACGTAGTGTTTCGGATCCTCCGGAAAAATACACGTGCGGAATCGACAATGTTCAGGTGTTGACTGTTTCAAGTCCAGCAATAAGTAACCATGCGGTTGAGCTGTCCCATCATAAGATATTTCTTGAAAAAAGCGAACATTTTCTGGGCACACTTGCCGGGTTAAATGCTGGATCTGTGAGCGATCACGGGGGTTTTTAAATATCACAATGTTGTTGGCATGCAAAGAAATGTCTCGTTGTCCTTTTCCCTGGTGAAATAAGTTTTGTGTTATAAATATAACACTCAAATTACGATGATGACTTCCCTTCGTGAAAAGGTCAATAATTATACTACTCGATGATTCACGCATAAGATCGTCAATGATAATCAATTTTGGCGTGTGATCGGTCGTATAATCGTTGTTATCTGGTAAGCCTTTTTTAAATTCGAGAGGAAGCAATTTTGGATAATTATTATAACCTTCTTGCCACTTAGCATAATGAAATATTATTTTTGAGAAACGTGTATTACTCATGTGATGTATAGTACGGATGGATCTTTTCAAGAAAACGGTTCTACCGCAGCCTGTAGGTCCACAAATAATCGACGTCCAAGGATGTTTCCAGCGTGGGCCCATAATTATAAATGGCCCTAATAAAAAATAACCACTATTTTTATGTTATAAAAGTTTTAAGAAATATACATCATTGCATGGTCGTCAGCATCTTTTGTTGACGTTCAACATAAGTCATATCACCGTGGTCATATGATCTCCAAAGAGATCTCCAAACAACATGTAATTTTCTAGATGATAAATTAATCTAAAGAAAGAGCATTAGTCGAGAACGCTTTCATAAAGTTCAAAGCAATAAAGCAACTATTTGAACATGTTTCAGTTTGTAATAAATAACTTTTTTAAACTAATAAAATTCGTTGTGAGGAACGTGTGGTTAATAGTCAATATTTGCTGTGATGAACAGACTGTCACGAGATATCAACCATAATTTAATCATTTTTTAGAGGTCTTGACCATAAAAAATTTACGTAAGTGACAAGCATTTATTTACCGTGATCTAGAGTGTAATAGCTTAACAAGAAAAGGCCGCTTTTGTGAAGATCATGAAAAAATGCGGAAATTAACGCATGACCACTATCATTTCATTCAAAATTTTCTATTTTTTACTTGGGATATTCGAGGTAGTGGAGACTTAACACATGTTAAAATTGCACCAATTAAATGCGAGTTGGCGATACGTGAGACGTATGAACACAAATTCAGATTTAAACCGGATCATGGCCATGAACAGTGGAAGACAATGCTCGAGCGTGAACTCTATAAATTGAACGCTGTGAGTTGTGACCGCAAATTCAGCTGGACACGTGTATATTACCGTCAAGACGGGCGTGAACCAATCATGCAGCAGCTTCATTTGGATCCTGTCAAGGTACCCGAAGATTTTAATGATGTTTCTACCTGGGGTCCGTCTGAAGAAGAGTCGAAAATTGGTCTAGACAAGCACGCAATCAACAGATATTTTTTTGACTATCACTTACGTGCCTATATTAGTGATAAAGGTGCTGTAGTCAAGCTCTACGACCTTCAAATAGACCATGGAAACTGATCGTAAGCATGTGATGTTTAGTTTAATAATTGCAAAAGATTTTAACGAAAAATTTATTTTCCAGTAACGGCAACGCAGATGACTCAGCAGTGACCAACTACAATGTTTTATATTGTAATATTTTTAATGTTTTAATAAATGAAAAAATTAAAATTTCAAAATGTGCAAGGATAATGTGAAAAATATTTTTATTGATATTTTATTATTATAGTACAGTTTTACACATAAATGTATGTATAAAAATTGAGTGTAATAATTTTACAACGTGTTATGATAAAAAATATTTGAAAAATTCTTAAAGCATCGCCTCACTCACAACGTGCTCATTAAAGAGTTGGCACAATTCTTGAGCGATGATCTCGACGCTCATAACTGATACAACACGTGATGTATTGTAGATAGGCTCCAGTTGTTCAAGAATTTTTGTCATTATTCCCTCTTGTTGAAGATAATTGGCTCCCAATGTATATATTAAGTCGACAGGTAGTTGTATAGTGTTGATAGTCTGCTGAATAGCCGGTATTTCATTTTTTAGGGATTCGACCATCAACTCCTTGCATTTAGTGGTTCTAGGTATCATTGCTTGGAATTGTTCTAAGCGTTTTTTAATTAAATTCTTTATACGTACGACGTATTCAAGAGTACTTCTTTGTATGTAGAATTGACGAGCTGCATTCTGCGAGGAGCTGTTAGTAGTATCTTATATTTTCAGCATTCTGCTCCTGTATTTCGTTCCACCCAACACCATAAAAGTATATGAATAACCAGCACAACTGTTTTCTTTATTGATTAATTTTCGATAATCAAAATCAGAGTTATCAAAGCACTTAATCAACTGCGGGAGATTCACCATGAACTCTTGCCAATTTTCAGCGTTAAAAAGTACTCCTGAACATTTAGCGTCGATGATTGAAACACAAGCTTCAAAATTATTGCTGATGTGATTCAAACGCACACCTGTGATTATTGATTTTGATCGTGATGCGTTTAACCCATAAGCTGTTGAAAACAGGAACTTGAAGATTTCGCCGCGCGACGTATATTTTTGGGCTACTGCAGCCTCGAATGTATCCATCACACCCTGTTGGTCGTTGGTTGTAGAAGATTCAAACTGTTGACTTAAAGATGATGCCATGTATAACGATTGGTTGTTTCACTATCAACGATATGAGCCTAAATGAGCTGCTTGAGAGTCTTTGTGATTTGAAACATTAAAACCCCACCCTGTTATAATTTAAGATTGCATTCTAGTGACCTTTGAATGTGTAACTTAAACTTCTAAAAAATGCTGATTTTGCAACAGTAACAGTTTTGAAGGCTTTTTATTTCAAGAAAATGCAATCACGAGAAATAACCTTGAATACGATATTTGTCAACGTAAGAATTTTCGAAAATTTATTATTTAATCTCTATTTTGATAGAATAAGAATATTTACTAAATATTTATATAATTTAACATTAGTAAGAATTTTTAGGAGAGATTATTATATTTCTTTTCTTAAGAGCAACAAATATGGCCTCTATGTAAACAACGACCGTTGCATTTTTTAAATATAATTCTTCAATCGTCAGTCACTGATGAGATTTAACGCGAGTGCATTCTCTACATCTAATCATCCGTAAAAGTGTATGTTTTTTATTTTTCATTTTATTTTTATTATTTAACATGGTTAATTCAAATACAACGCCTTTGATGATTGCTGTATTAACGCTTGTGCGTTATCTTCGTGATCGATCACCAGCGATTGCATAGTTCTATCCCGAGTCTAGGCTTGAACGATGGAATAATTTATCACGTATATGTTTATTGAGACTACTTAGGCGTATTATATTACTCGTGTCATGTCGTTTATTAGCTCGTGCACATACACGGGGCATGTTAACATCCAATTTTGCGATTATGCATAAAACAGCTGAGGCTTTAATGAGTAGTGCTAAAGGAAATGCCGCCTGTGTTTTGCCTTTTCTCAATTATTATGGTAAGAAGTTCTTAATGTTCACGTACCAGCTAAATAATGTAGATTTCAAAGAACCTTTGTATTACAGAGAAACGATACAAATATATTCTCCTAGCTTCTGATTCTGAAACTGGAGAAGACGCTAATAGTGGTCCTAAAGCTAAAAAGATTAAAATTGAAGAAAACAAACATGCGGCTGAAACTGAAAACACGCAGCTATCTACTTTTACTAATATTATTAACACTGACCAACCACAGCCGTCAACTCCAACTACTGCAGGTGTCTCTTATGAAACGATATTAAACAATTGGATTCAAGTGCGTGGATCGCCGCTTTCAACCGTAAAACCTGAAGATATGCCCTTGAATCTCGTAAGAGGTCGTTGGTTCAACGTTGACTATGGCAATAAAATTATCGTCGAGTTTCATGGTCCTTGGAACAGCGATGGTCACAGTGATACTATACTCTCCTGTACATATTCACAGTGTAGCTGTAATATCAGTATCCCCTATAGACTTGATACTGAAGAAGAAACTGATGACGATATGCCTTTAGACGGCTTACACCCAACTCACGAGTCATCATAGTCAAGCCTATCATTAAGCAATATGTTTGAGGAAAGCGATGATGAAGTACCGGATTTAGAGATGGACGCCGACGCTGATCACACACGTCAACCAAGTTCATCCTCCTCAGAAAGTAAATATTTTTTAATGCTTGTATATTAAATTTATGGCTATTACAATTATCAAATTTATGTAGGGATTGAATATTATGATTGGGGCCCTCTTGAAGAATAATGCTGTTCACGACTATCAAATTAATTATAGATATTCAACGAGGTGGTGCTGTAACCAGATCTACAACAAAAAAAATTCACGACTCAAACGTCACGGTCAAAGTTTCACCAAGTACATCATCAGACACCTTTGCGGCTATCTATCCGCCTGGCCATCGCTTCATAAAGGACAGAGAACGGGTATAAAATTGAAAAAAAATCCGAATTACAGGTAAAGAATGTCTTATTAAAATACCCCAGCCGCCCCACATTCAAAATCGTTTAGAATGGTTTGAAAGTGCTTTAGCTGATATTACCACATACATTACGCAGGGCTGTACATTACGTGATGGAATAGCTTTCACTATTAATTATGAGAAGCTGACAAGTAGACCAATATGGTCTCGCTTTAGGCCTCCACAACAGTATACAAGTAACGATTTATGGGATCTACTTTGTAAAATTGCACAAAGTGCCGGACGTTTGAATAGTGATGATAATATTGTTTTGATGGCCGGTGGATCGTTGAGGAGCATAATGGTTCTATTAGTCGAACTTTATTCATTTTATATTATCAACAAACGCACCATTATGAACCTATATTGAATCTCAGTGCGGCAATAGGATCGCGTTCTTTTTGTAGAGCTTGCAATAGAAGTTATGCTACGCCCTCCGCATTACATCGTTGCGTTTCTGAATGTTCGCGCTGTTGTAGTGCACCTGTTTGTAAAACTGTAAAACAGCGCGTGTGTAATGAATGTAATAGATACTTTGTAAGTGATAGCTGCTATGATAAACATCTATTAAAAGGGTCTGCCTCACTTAATGGTGGAGATTTAAGTATTTGTAATGTAATACAAATTTGTAAAAAATGTTTTCATCTAAAAATATGTAGTACATCTGAAACAAAAGAGCATGTGTGTAACGAATCTTTTTGCCGTATTTGTAATTGTAGCTGTTCAATGAATCATCGCTGTTATATGAGCCCTCTTGAACCAACGCGTCCTCAAAAAGTAGTGTTTCTATCCTACGATTTCGAAACACAACAGCACGCGCATGTCAAAGGTGATAAAATGACAAAACTACATGTCCCTAATCTTTGTGTTGTTCAAGAAGTATGCGTGTTTTGTGCTGGAAATAATAATTTATCACAAAACTGTGCTCTTTGTGGTAAACGTGAATGTGTATTTCATGACAACCCGATCGGTAATCTTGTAGATCTTGCCTTTCAAACATATGAATTTTTTTCTAAAATAATATGTATTGCCCATAACGCCCGTAGTTTTGATGCACAGTTTATTCTTCGTTATTTGATAGAAAACAACAAAAAAAGTATTTTAAATCTTATTTTAAATGGCAGTAAGATTATTGTCATGACAATAGATAATGTAACATTTTTAGATAGTTTAAATTATTTACAAATGCCTTTAAGGGCGCTACCTAAGGCGTTTGGTTTTGACAATGAGATAACTAAAGGCTTCTTTTCACATCTATTTAACACGCATGAGAACATCAATTATGAAGGACCTCTTTCTCATATGAAATATCATTCCCCTGATATAATGAATAATAAAGAACGCGAGTCTTTCATAACCTGGTATACTGAAAAGAAACAAGCTAGCTATACTTTTAATTTTCAAAGAGAATTCATTCACTATTGTCGTGCTGATGTTATCGTGTTAAGGAGAGCCTGCATAGTTTTCAGCGATATGATACTTAAATGTGGCGACGTTTGTCCTTTGTCTGAATGTTGTACAATAGCATCAACATGCTCAAAAATTTTTAGAAAAAAATTTCTAAAAGCTAATATAATTGATATTTTACCGCCACGTGGTGCATATTGGTGGTCATCTAATTAATCATCAATAGCGGTTTCGTGGTTAATATTCCAGGAGAAAAAGCGCGGTCACATCATACATTATGCTGCACGACGTGAAGAGATTCGGTTACCTTGTAGTACTTTAGTCGACGGTTATTATCAAAACCTGGAAATTCAAGAAAAGCTTGGATTCCAATTTCACGGTTGTTATTGGCATGAATGTGCAATGTGTTATCGCGTAAACAAAGATCAACAATTTCACACAGCTGAAACACTTGATCAACGTTTAGAATTAACACTGGCTACTTCAAATAGAATACGCTCAACAGGCTATACTCTTATTGAGGAGTGGGAATGTAATTTCCACCGGTTTTTTAAAATTATCCTAGTTTGAATATATCTATTAATTCTCAACCCTTATTACAAAATACACCTCTTAAACCGCACGATGCTTTCTTTGGCGGTCACACAGGAAACTTTGTGTCATTACGTGATGCTAATGGCTTTGAAAAAATCAAATATGTTGATGCATGCTCACTTTACCCTTACGTGTGCAAAACAGGTAAATTCCCCGTTGGTTACCCTACAATCTACGTTGGTACTGAATAAGATGAAATTCTTGAAAATAAAAATAATTTTGATCAAATTGAAGGGCTTGTAAAATGCACTATCTTACTACCCCGAGACCTTTTATACCCTATTTTACCGGCGAGATTTCACGGTAAACTCTTATTTGTATTATGTAGAACACGTGCTGAAATAATTAATCAGGGTGACTGTTATCATAATGATACAGCTGAGCGTGTATTACATGGTACATGGGTCGTTGACAAAATACGTAAAGCTATAGAAAAAGGCTATAAAGTTTCAAAAGTATTAGAAATATGGCAATGTGTGATAATTCAATATAACCGCGACACAGACGTTTGAGGTCTTTTTATTGATGATATTAACACCTCTTCAAGAATTAAACAAGAAGCGAGTGGTTGGCCAAAACAATGTGTAAATAACTCTATTGAATAAAAATTATATCTAGAAAATTATGAAAAAGCTGAGGGTATTAAATTAGAAAGAGAAAAAATAATACATAACCCCGGCTTGCTATCAGTTGCAAAATTATTTCTAAATTCGTCTTGCGGTAAATTTGGTCAGCATAAAAATCTCACCCAAACTGAAATAGTACATAACCGTGTTAAGCTCATGGAATTACTGACAAATCCTGGGATCGATATCACCATCATCACTAGAAATGCGGATAAATCGATTGGAAGAGCAGCTTTCTCAAAATAAATTGGAGATGAATGGATTATTATAAAACTTCATGGGAAAGATGAGATCTTTCTTTTCTATCTCTAATAATAATGATAATGATGATAATAATAATAATAATAATAATAATAATAATAATAATAATAATAATAATAATAATAATAATAATAATAATAATAATAATAATAATAATAATAATAATAATAATAATATTAATAATAATAATAATAATAATAATAATAATAATAATAATAATAATAATAATAATAATAATAATAATAATAATAATAATAATAATAATAATAATAATAATAATAATAATAATAATAATAATAATAATAATAATAATAATAATAATAATAATAATAATAATAATAATAATAATAATAATAATAATAATGATAATGATAATAATAATAATAATAATAATAATAATAATAACAATAATAATAATAATAATAATAATAATAATAATAATAATAATAATAACAATAATAATAATAATAATAATAATAATAATAACAATAATAATAATAATAATAATAATAATAATAATAATAATAATAATAATAATAATAATAATAATAATAATAATAATAATAATAATAATAATAATAATAATAATAATAATAATAATAATAATAATAATAATAATAATAATAATAATAATAATAATAATAATAATAATAATAATAATAATAATAATAATAATAATAATAATAATAATAATAATAATAATAATAATAATAATAATAATAATAATAATAATAATAATAATAATAATAATAATAATAATAATAATAATAATAATAATAATAATAATAATAATAATAATAATAATAATAATAATAATAATAATAATAATAATAATAATAATAATAATAATAATAATAATAATAATAATAATAATAATAATAATAATAATAATAATAATAATAATAATAATAATAATAATAATAATAATAATAATAATAATAATAATAATAATAATAATAATAATAATAATAATAATAATAATAATAATAATAATAATGATAATGATGATAATAATAATAATAATAATAATAATAATAATAATAATAATAATAATAATAATAATAATAATAATAATAATAATAATAATAATAATAATAATAATAATTCAAGTGATAATAATAATATGAATCAAAATTTAATTATTAATAGTAATAATTCTTCAAAAATTGTTAATCCAAACATTTCTTCACATTTAATTGAATCGGTCTCTTCATGTTCCGTCGTAAATTCGTCAAATTTCGCGAAACCGTCTAAATATGATGGTTCTCAAACTTGGGAAAGTTACTCACATCGATTTGAGACCATCAGTCGTTTACATAATTGGTCGAATAAAGTTAAAGCTTCGATTTTAGTGTCCTGTTTGAAGGACAAAGCTCAGGAAATTATAGAAAATTTGAGTTTAGAGGATTTGAGAAATTTTTCTATTTTATTGAAATTGTTAGAAAATCGTTTTGGTGAAGCTCAATTTTCCGGAGCTTACTTTAGTCGTTTCTAAGCTAGGAAACAAAATAGAAACAAAAGTTTGACTGATTTTTCCAATGATTTGGATAAATTAGTCAAATATGCGTATCCTGGAGTTTCTGGCGAACAAAGAGAGCGAATGGCCGGATTGCAATTTATTGCAGGATTGCATAATCCGAAGTTACAATATTCTTTACGGTCTGAAAGGTTAGAATTTCTTTAATCGGCAACTTTACGAGCAGTTGAATTAGAGTCGATTGATAAGTTATGTTTTGGAAATCAAGAAATTAATAAAAATGATCAACTTGATAAAAATAATGATCATAAAAATGATAAAACTTCGAATTTTAATAGAAAATTTAATAATAATAATTTTAGAAATAATGAAAGAAATTTCCAAAATAATAATTTCAACGTTTCTAAAAAGAATTTCAGGACATTTGATAATGGAAATTCTTCTCAAGGCTTTCAGTGTTGGGTTTGTGGACAGAAAGGTCATTCAAGAAATAATTGTAAAGTTCTTCAAGCTGTTCAAGCTAGTTTGACAAATAATTCTCCAAATAATAACAATTCTTCAAATAAAAATTCTTCCAAAAAAAATTTCGTCAGAATTAAGTCATCATTTAGTTAGCTCTTCAAAGATTCTTCAGGGTTCAGATTCTTTATTCGAACCTTTACTGATATTTAAAGGTGATATAAATGGTAAAAAATGTAACATGTTAGTCGATACTGCTGCTAATATCACGGTTGTTGATTCTTCTCTCTTTAATAAGAACTCATTTAGAGCAAATAATTCTTCTCTTTCTATTTTTACAGTTTCTGGTGATAAATTTGATTTTGATTTTCTTGAGACTGTAGAAATTAAAATTTCAAATATCAGGATATGTTTAGAGGTTGTCTTTGCTCAAATTCGTGAAGAATGTATTTTGGGAATAGATTTCTCGGTTAAATCAGGTTTGTTTGGTGAGTTTAAGGAAATTCTTCATAAAAAATTTCCTTTTAATAATAAAGTTGTTTCAATTAATAAGGTTTCTCTCGATTTAAATGTTCTTCCTGAATTTTTTCTAGATTTGTTTCAAAGATCTTCGAAGTTATTAAATGAGAAAAATGTTTGACGTTTTAAAACATCACTCTTAAAAAATATAAATATTTGTTCAAAAAATTCTTTTGATATTGGGAAGTGTAAAATTTTACTACATAAGATTAATGTTAGAAATGCTCTTCCTATTAAACAAGGTCCACGTCGTATTCCTTTGCATTATAGGGAAAAAGTTGATACTGTTGTGGAAGAAATGAAACAACAGGATGCAATTGAACCTTGTCATGGTCCATGGGCTTCTTCTGTTGTTCTCGTTCCTAAAAAAGCTGGTGAAATTAGATTTTGTGTTGATTATCGCAAATTTAATGATGTTAGAGTTAAGGATTCCACTCCAATTCCTCATTAAGAAGATATTTTGAATATAGTTCTTGGTGCTCAATGGTTTTCGACCATTGATCTAAAAAGTGGTTATTGGCAAGTTGAAGTTGCTCCTGAAGATCGTGAGAAAACAGCTTTTTGTATTGGAAGTAAACTTTGGCAATTCAAAGTTCTTCCTTTCGGTTCATGTAATGCTCCTGCCACCTTTGTAAAACTGATGAACATAGTTTTACAAGGTCTCATCGACAAAATTTGTTTAGTATATTTAGATGATATTATTATTTTCAGTAAGAGTCTTAATGAACATTTTATTCATCTTCAGAATGTTTTCCAGAGACTTTTACAATCAGGACTTAAAATCAATGCTAAGAAATGTATATTTTTCCAATAAAAGGTTGTCTTTTTAGGTCATATTGTTTCTGGTGAAGGATTAATAAGTTGTCCTGAAAAGATTTCTACCATTATTAATTGGCCTATTCCGAAAAATAAAACTGAACTTAGAAGTTTTTTTGGACTTTGCTCATATTATAGGAAATTTATCAAAGATTTTGCTACTTCAGCAAAACCTCTTTATTTAATTAGTGAAGAGAGAAGAGATTTTATTTGGGATGATATTGCTCTTCAAACTTTTAAAAAATTGAAACAAATTTTAACTACTACACCTATTTTAGGTTATCCTGATCCTAATTTTCCATTTATTCTTGATACTGATGCTTCTGATGTTGGATTAGGAGCTGGTTTATCACAAAAATTCCAATTGATAAAAATGGTGAAATTATTCATGCAGAAAAAGTTATTGTATATTTTAGTAAGACTTTAAACAGTCGTGAATGGAATTATTGTGTTACTAGAAAAGAATTATTAGCTGTTGTTATTTCGGTTGAACATTTTCGTCATTTTCTTCTCGGTAAACGATTTACGATCAGAACTGATTATGCTTCTCTTAGTTGGTTACATTCTTTTAAGAATCCCAAAGATCAAGTTGCTCGTTGGTTAGAAATTTTATTCCAATATGATTTTGAGGTTCATCATAGACTAGGTCAAAGTCATAGTAATGCTGATGCTTTATCTCGGTGTCCATGTGACTGTAAGAAATGTCTGAAAATGGATGCTAATGAAGAATGTTTCTTTGATAAAAATATTTTCCGTACCATTTGTGAAATTAATAATAATTCAGATTGGATTGAATTTCAGAATGATGATCGTATTTTGAATTTAATAATTAAATTCAAAAATTTAATTATTAAATTCAAAAAGAAAAGTAAAATTCCTGAATTTAGTGATATTTCTCATTTGGATCCAACTTTCAAACTCTATTTACTTTATTGGAATTCTTTAGAATTGAAAATTGACATTTTAGTTAAACGTTGGGAAGCTCCTAATCTTTCTTATATTGTTTTTCAGGTTGTTGTTTCTCGAGCTAAAGTTAATGAAATAATTTCTGAAGCTCATAATTCTCCTTCTGGTGGACATTTTGGTATTAATAAGACAATTTCTAAAATTCGTCAACGATTTTTCTGGTCTACTCTTAAACAAGATGTTGACATTTGGTGTAAGAAGTGTAAGGTTTAATTTGCTAAAAAAGATCCTCATAAGAAATCATGTGGTTCTCTTCAAATTTATAATGTTGGTTCTCCTTTTGAAAGAGTTACAATCGATATTCTTGGTCCTCTCACTAAAACTTCTTCTGGAAATAAATTTCTTTTAGTTGTTACTGATTATTTCACTAGATGGCCTGAAGCAATTCCTCTTCCTTATCATCAAGCTTCTACTATTGCTGAAGCTCTAGTTTCTCAAATATTTTGTAGATATGGTGTTCCTTCAGAAATTCATTCTGATCAAGGTAGAGAATTTGAATCAGAAATCCTCAAAGAGGTTATGAATCTTCTTGGAATCAAAAAGACTAGAACTACACATCTTCATCCTCAATCTAATGGTTTAGTTGAAAGGTTGCATAGGACTATTCTTCAATATTTATCAAAATTTATTAATAAAAATCAAAAAGATTGGGATCGTTGGATTTCTCTATTTTTGTTAGCCTATCGTTCTTCTAGACATGAGACTACAGAATTTTCTCTAGCATTGTTAATGTGAGGTCGTGAATTAAGGTTACCTTTAGATTTTCTTCGTGGAATTTCTCCTTTAGAAAAAATGTCTGAAAATAATTCTACCGGTGAATATGTTTTTGATCTTCGAAAAAAATTACAATTTACTCATGATTATGTACGTCGTTATTTAGAAAATAAATGAGGCAAACTTAAATCTACTTATGATCTAAAATCTAATTTTCTTTCTTTTGACGTAGGTCAAAAGGTTTGGTTTTATTTTCCTAAAAGAGCTAAGGGGAAATGTCCTAAACTTCAATCAGATTGGGAAGGTCCATATTTTATTGAAAATGAATTAAATGATGTTGTTTTTAGAATTCAGAAAATTCCTAATGGTCGTTTGAAAGTTGTTCATATGAATAGACTCGCTCCTTATGATGACTATTAATTATTTTGACTCTTTTGAGATATACACGGTTGAAGTCAATGTGAGGTACTAGATGTCCATAGTATCCTACTTGTTCGGATAGTATGCGTAACTGTGAGCCCAATTTTTAATAATTTAGTTTGCACAGTGAACAGAGGCTATTGAACTCATTTTGGAAAATTCCTTGCAAGGTGAATCATTTGTGATTATTATTATTGAGATTTTAAGAGTCTGATTTCATAAATAGGATGCGTTGTCGGTAATTTGTTTGGAGAAATATACTCCAAGGAGTGAGACCATTCAATTAAATAAGAAGGAAAAAAAAGACAGAAGGGCTCTTGAATTCAATTAAAAAAAATTACTAATTACTTTGATGCTGCAGTAATTTTAAAAATCTGTTTAGATATCTCTTGATATGACCTTCCAGATTCTTGGCATTTCCAACTCTTATGGATTTTCATTTCGTTTCTGGATCCTTTTTAATGGAAAAAGAGGAAGAAAAAGAAGAATTATTTATTTTAAAATTTTGACTGACGGACTTTTAATTTTTAAGATCTGTGAATTGTATAATGTCACGTTTTTAGTTAGTTTAGATTATTTTGGCCTGTTTTGGAGGTTTTTACCCGCCGCAGGATTTTCTCCTCCAGAATAATTTGTTTAATTTATTTTTATGCAGGCAGCGTTGGGAAGCGGCAATATTGGAATCTAGGCTGAAGAATGATTGAATTTATTTCTTTAAAATTATTTATGAACAAGTTAATTCAGACTTTGAATGTTTATTTTATTTCAGCCTAATCCAATATTTTTACCTAACAGTTAGATATTGCCAGGAGGCAATTTTTAGAAGATCGGGAGAAGTGTAAAATATGCGTGTGTGTCCATCTATTGATAGATTCACAAACGACAGTTTGTTATTTAACGACGATTGCTTGACGATTAGATTGTTCATAGCAACGAGGGGAGAGTTTGTTCATCTTTAGTTTGTGACTGAGGCTAGCACAGATTAGACGTCATATTAGATTCTGTATTTTGAATCTGTCATTTTAATAAACTTTCATTTTAAAATTTAAGTTGTCTTGATCTTATATTTTACAATATTAAAATTGAGGGATGAAAATAGACAGAGCCATAGAAAACCATTGGATCTTTAATTCAGATCAGTCAAAAAAATTTAAAGCCGCTGATCAAGGGCGTGAGCAATTATGAGAGCCGCTTTAGATTTTTTTGACTAATCTGAATAAAAGATTTGATTGTTTTCTATGACTCTGTCTATTTTCATCCCTCAATTTTAATATTTAGAAGAGTTATGATTTTTAGATGGTGAAAAAACTATGCTCTTGATAGGTTTTTCTGTACTCGCGGCGCGATTAGATCATTAGAGCGCTCTCATTAGAGAATTTGAATCGCTATTGATCGAGCCACATCCGATTTTACCTAAAATTTTGAAAAATAAATTCATCTATCATTTTCCGGAACAACAAAATACATCCTCACTCCGAGGTGCCCATATCGGCCGCCTGCCGACGACTACTAACAATGCCTGCTGCAGGCACTTTAAGTGTACTATGCGACATCTACGGTCGTAGTAGCAACTACGCCCAAAGTAGGGACGCGTAATAAACCTTAGCAGGCTTCTATGGTCTGTATTCTTTGGTTAAAGTGACAGTATTTTTATGAGTGTTTATAATAAACCGTCGAAATAATTCTTTGTACGCATAATTTCAACCATTTTAAGGTGTTTCGTTGCTCCCGGGTTGACTAAAGAAACCGAGAGCTTTAACTTATGTAAATTTTTCTTCTTTTTTTATTATGTTGTGAGGAAATAATAAGGGAAAATTTGGAATGTGCTTTGTAATGAAAACTCCAAAATACAAAAATTTTCAAAATCTTACTCTATTCAAAACCATTGATTTATTGGAAAATATATAAACCATTTCTAACAATTTACTATTATTAATTTTTCATTTAGACGCCTCCCACTCCATAGCATCCCCCGGTGTCAGCCAGGTATCGGCATACATGCTGGTAAACAAAAAAAAAACTGCTATAATCCTTTATAAATCATTAAAGCTACATTCCTTGTAGAGCTGCTTACCTAGGCTCGCACTCGAACTGCCACAGATGATCCTCTATACACCCCAAGGGTGCATGGAGGCTGGGATCCTTGATCACGACCTTCCGCGTGCCGGTGGTGTCTATCAAGGCTTCGGTCGCAAGCCATGGCAAAATGTTTTTGATTTCCTGAGGCACTTCGCCCCCACAAACCAAACCTAGGTCATCAATATGGGCTTTCACCTGACTTACTGTGACCGGCCTTCGCAGCAGTAAATCCAAAATGGACCGTACTATGTAGACGATCTATAAAAAAAACACCTATCTTACAAAATAAGAATATAAAAATATATACTTCATAAAGTAAATTATTTACCTGCACGTTGAATACTCCCAATAATAAATATAATAAAAAACTCCCCCAACCTTGAGAAAACATCTTCGACTAAAATTTTTGATTCGAAAAAACGGCCGTGTAGCTGTTAGCAACGCTCTTTTACTACTGTTGCAGTCTGATGATTTTATTACATTTTACCCCTGCTACTTCAAACCTCAGCTCATCTCTGTGATAAGTTTGCCGTCATCCCCTGCATAAGCATTTGTCAAAGCGAGTAATTAAATTCTTGTGATATGTTTGTCCTCGTATGACAGCTCAAAATTTTGATAAAAATATTGAAAACGTGTGATTAATTCTTTACATATCGTTGAGGTATTGAAAATAATTCGAAAAGAATGAAATATATTTGCTCAAGAAATTAATTATCAGTTTGGGTTTTTGCAAAATAAAGTTATAAAATACTCAATTACATTTGCATGAGAAAAATAATTTGCTATGAGCACGTGTATATGTAGCAGCATTATGGTGCATTGCTAAGCAACGGCGTCAAACGTTGTCGTGTGATACACGTGGCTCGTAGCATCAAACGTATGGCTATCTTTTTTCCATACATTTATGAGTTGCCGTATTATTATGCTCTCACTTTATCAAAGAATATTTTTATCTAAAATGAAGTTTGTAATTGATATTCAAGGATTCTTTAATAACGACGCTGATTTTTTACCAAAAGAAATTGTGCCAATTGCTCTAGAAGCAAACGTTATCGGTCACTGGATAATTTCTCCAGAATTTCCATATTCATTATTATCAGAAGTAAAACAACACATAAATATTTTGATGACAACGCAACATGGTATTCCTTGGTACGAGGGGTTATCATCAATCAAGACTGTATACAATAATCTACGGGCTATTACACACGCTGCTGATAAAATTTACACTCGAGGGTTTATGCGAAAACGATTATTAGAGACAGTCGTATGCCAAAATATTATAAACATCGGCGACATTCCTAGTAAACCATCATTAACTGATCTGTCAACCGTTGGGATCATTTGCTCATATCACGCTGCTCTAAAACACAATTTTACGTGTCACTGCTCAATGTCTGCTGCCTGGTATTATAGTGCTTGGTTGAAAAATTATTTAACAACACCTGGTGTCTTTGAAAATAATTTGTCAATAGCTGAAAAATCTACAGGGCAATTGCCAGATAACAAAAATTCAAATTGCTGCGCGAATAACTGTGAAGCATGTGATAAATACGCTACAAATTACAGAAGCCCTCGAGTATATCCCGGAACATACTATAGGCGTATATCCAGCCGACAAGATCCCGAGGGTGTGGACGAAATCGACAGCACTTGTCGTTAATACCGATGACCACAAGCAACCGGGGCAACACTGGGTTGCTATGTACGTCAATCGAGATGGGGTCAGCTGCTACTTCGACAGCTATGGACTGCCACCAATTATTCCAGAGCACCTTAGACGACTTAGAGAGAATTGCAGATACTTCCAGCACTCCATTAAACATTTACATCAAGAAGATTCTCAAGTTTGCGGCCAATACTGTATCATGTTTTTGCATGCTATGTCTATTAATTATCCACTTAGCGAATTTTTATCTTGTTTTAGTCGAAAATACTCCGAAAACGATAAGATTGTAAGTAAATATTATAAATCTTTTATGAAAAAAAATAGTGTTGAATATGTTAAAAATGATTTTGTGGGTAAAGGGATAAAATTTCATCAAACATGTTTATGTAGAAATAAAAATATGTAATATTTGACAATTATAAACATATATGCAACAATAATCATGTTTATGTAACAATAAGAATATGTTATACGATACACTTATAAAAATGTAAAAGTATATGCAACAATAAAAAATAATTAAATGAACAGTTCTGTTTATAATTAAAATAAAGTCACCCCTCAAGACACGTGCTTATACACGCCACAGTCAATAATCTGCGCACAACCGTTATGAATATGTAAAAGCGTTTGTGCGCAGTTCGTACAGATGCCGTTCATTGGCTGAAAAAAGCATTCATGGGACCGTGGGAACCTCTCGGTCAGAGCGGCAATAACACGCCACCCCTTCATAAGTCCTGTCCAGACGGGTCTGAACGCTAAAAACTGCACTCAGACGGCTCGAAGCGACGGCAACTGTCCCACCACACATCACCTCACACTACTTGCGCCCGAACAATCGACTGCATACAGACACTGTCAGTGTACCCATTTAATCGCGTGTTATATTTTTAACGTTAGATGGCACGTCGATGCTCTTTAATGCATCTCAGACTTGCAATTACAATACGAGTCCCCTGTTATGCGCATGCGTCAATAATACATGAATATTAAAATAATTTCATGTAATTTAACTACTTATAGTACTACTTATAATTAAAAATAGATCTAATTACAATAAAAACTTTAATTATAGCGGGTAATTATTAATATAATTACCTTTACATATGTAAATATACACCCCCACTTTGCGCTACGCGCCTACCCCCTCCGCCCGTGGCACGGCTCCGACAGACACAAATTCATCCCCACTTTGTGGTGGGGATAAGAGTAGGGTCCGCCAAAGTGGCCACATTCTACTGGCGCATGTGGGTCGATTCCCCTAGCTTTACACGCATGTCGGTCAATGCGTATTGTATAACTACTAGGGTGTGAACCCTTCTGTGTCTATTGTTTATAATAGTTCTGAACTTACGGTCAACTCCTGTGGTATATATATACATATATATGTTCATGGGCGTAAATGATGGATAAAATTATAGTATAATATGGATAGAATCGTAAAAAAAATCGTGATACAATTATGGCAATTGTAAATTTTAGTGTAGGAATCAGGATGTTATTCTGAGGAGTTTGACCTCGATACTGAGCACTTATGAATTTTTATTTCTCGCGACACTTAATACGCGGGCTGTCTTGACGAGTCTATGGTCTTTGAAGAAAAGCCATGGTGGAGGGTGTTGTGTCTTCGAGGTGGCCGGGTATAAACAGACTTACCGAAAGTAACACTGCACCGGTGTGCCTGTTATCATCACACATAAACATTGAGCCAACAAAGTATAACTTCGTATTTTATTGAGTCGTCATTTATGTGTGATTTATGATGATCTGGAGAGTTTCTCAAGCTGACTTAGCTGGGAAACTTTCCGTCTACCAAAAGAATGCACTGTATGCAGTTTTAGGGCTTGGGGTTTCGTCATAATTAAATGATTTCTCATGACGAAACCCAAAGCCTGATTTTCATCGAGTGGTTTTATTAGAAAACGGAGATATATGCATTTGTAGATATATATATATATATATATATATATATATATATATATATATGTATATATATATATATATATATACATATATGTATTTATGTATACATATATATATATATATATATAGAAAAACTATTCATTGAGGAAAAAAAAAAATTTTCATCGGACATAACATCCTCAAGTATCCCTATTAGTACTGGGAATCAGTCAATTTACAATTGAATAACGTCGAATCCTATCATAATTATTCCACATGCATTATGTATATTAATTATTCCCTAAAATAAATGTGTAACCTCGAATGAAAATATATCTTTGATTAGCTTTTAAATCAATCAGATGTTATGTCCGGCATTTTTCGCTCCTAAAATCATTTCTAAATCTATCACAGATATGTAGAACACGATTACGCTGAATTTCTTTCGTCAAATAATAACGAAACCCTGTAATGTATCTGGGTCTCCATGAACAATGACCAAACATTTTGCTGAGTCTGATGTGTGGAAACCTATTACTTTTCCACAAATGTCCTCAATTTTTCCTCGGAAACTAACAAGGCCAACGCCTAACGTCTACCTGTAGAAAAATCGCCCCAAAACGTCACTCAAGGCTCAGCAAATTCAAGCTAACGGTGAAACGTAGGTTGACAGCCCGCGCTCGATAAAACCGCCGCGTAACAAGTCTTTTTTTTTGTGCTTCTCCAGCATTCTAAAGAAGAATCCAGTAATCTGAACTTCTCAGGATCTGTTGAAACACCATCATAATTTTTCGTGCGTACTGAGACACGATGAAAAGACTCAAAAATTCGTTCTGGGTTTTTACCCCTAAGAATTACCCGATTGAGTTCGGTATAAAATATTATTGTATTTTTCTTTTATTGTTTAAATTCAATAAAGTGTAGTACAGGTAAAAAGGAATCACACGGAGTGTCAAAGTTATTAATTCAACGCCTCTTTCTCCTTCTTCGATTTCAGTGCATCACTGATTTCGTTAATCACATCTACTCGTCATCTTTGTTATCTGCAAATTCTACTGGTCAACCGTCAGCTTCCATTCAAACTTCACATAAACAGTAAGAAAACGGTAAGTATACTATATGTTTGGTTATCTTTCTTCTCTAAATATCTACAGTGATTAAGAGATCTCGAAGTCGTAGGGTTCCTATCTCGCATAACGAATCCCAAATTTATTTTAACTCCAATATTCACAAATTCGAACATTGGAGAAAACCCCCGTTAGTCCAAGCTTCCATGAACATTACCAGTTGCTACCTCGAATAATATTAAATAAATGATAAATCATCATTAAATTTTCTTTGGACATAACACAGAGATATATTCAAATTAGAAATAACAGATTCATTTTGAACCATGATTAACACACAATAAAGTTAAAATAATTCAGACGGGATTCAATACTACTCAACATACATTCATTTGAATAAAAAAAAAGAACGTACCAGTAGGTACATGTTAGCGACTTGGCTTTGTTATAAGCACTGTAAAAATATTATTTCTGGAATCTTCTTTACGAATTTATTCACGTAAACCCCTTATCCTTTCGTCTCTTTGTTTTCTTGTTGTCAAATCGCTATTGACAACGCACGTTAATTCCAAATTCCAGAATTCGTGTGTTAGTTTTGCGTATCACACTAGCGTCATCTAATCATTGCACAAGAGTATAAACCATTTTATCGATAGTAAAAAAGTGAGGGTTAGTGACGGAAATTGGTAAACTATCTTGTTTATTAATCAGTCGAATATCTGAATTTAATAGTCTGTAAATTAGCGGGTAAGGTAGATGTTAATCAACTATGTTGGTAATTTACCATCGGCAGTGAATGTTTCACATATAGAGCATAAATACATTATACGTATGAATGTCCTACGTGCCTTACGTTCTTGTTGGACTTTAGGTTGAAATCGAGCAATATAGTCGACTCGCCGGACTTTAGTCGTAAGGGACTCTAGTTAATAGCTGTTGCTAGCGAACCTAGCGGATTTTCAACAAATTAAGACGTTAGTGGTCTCCGGATTATCGATAGTAAAAGCATAGGCGTCGTACCACCTCTGTATATAACACCGTGGTCTTAACACAAGTAAGACGTTATTGTCTTACGGATACCGACCCGTAGTCTACTGGTAACGCGTCAGCCTGGCGCGCTATAGGTAGCGGGTTCGATTCCCAGCCGAGACAAGACCTTATCTTGTAGTCTTTTCTCTGACCACGGTGAGCGGGTGGCCTCTTCAGGGAGCAGTCAAAAGTGTAAGCTATCGTGCTGATGACTGAATAGTACAAAGTACTATTGCCGCTACGATGCCTTTAGGGAACCAGGCGACATCCCATTTATATAGCCTTACCTGAGCAAGAAGCTCTGCCAGGTGGACCCCAAAAATTCCTCACTCTCTCTCTCGTTATCTTAGCTGATGCTGAGGAAACCAGGACCCTTGAAGCAACCGGCGGAATCTACGGAGGCAGGGTCGATTCTGTGAAACTAGGCTGACCTCTAAGGTTGATACTGGGCCTACAGAAATTGCCTAGCTGATGGTGAGGAAACTGAGGGGCCCCGGGGGTGGCAGAATTTCCAGATGCAAAAGATAACGATTTAATTCAATTCAAAAATTCGAATACCATGAAATGAACGGGGACTGTTCGGAGCTAACAAGGAAACCAAGGCAACTTGGGAACCTGGGAGAACCCGCAGTCCTAAGACTCTGACGACCGCCTTTACTGTGAAAACAGACCCAGCACAATGACCCGTGGCTCAGCGCAGGAGAAAAAGACGGGACATTAAGACACCTGATTCCATGAGGAGGTAGTCTCTACCCCTTTTTGAAAAAAAAAAAAAAAAAGACGTTATTGTCATATCTCGGATTTTCGTCATTCAGCTTTGATCATCAGTTATTCATGAAGATGCGATGGAAAATGAATAATTAATTTTCTTATTTTTTATGTTACAAGATTAAGATGACAACTAAGGAGCTACATTAAGAAATGATCAATTATCAATTTCATATCGAATTTTCCTGGATGACATTGTATTTTACTCGTTCTCGCTGCTTTCTTAATTATAAAAAAAGTAATTTATAGAACATTGTAAGTTTGTTCATTTCAGTAGTCCCATTGCTCAAACGCAATATTTCAAATACAACGCATGTTTAAAATATGTATGATTAGAAACTTTGTTCTAAAAAAAAATCTATCCTAGTCAGTAATTGCTTTTATGGTATAGAAAATGCATTAATGAACATGAGTGTACTAGGGTATGTTATACAAACTCAAATTCTTAAGAAAATCATTAAGGCTTTCGTTTATTAATTCATAAATATTCAGCGCTTAATGTTTAGTAAAATTTTAAAAAATCCGGGTCGGCGAATGTTTACCAAAAATCAGTTGTACCAATTATGAAGCGTATCGTTGGCAGCCTGTAGACATAGATTGCAAAAAAGTAAACGGCAACGTCATTCGCAGGTTTAAGAAAGTTTCTTAAGTTTATTTTTAATACATACTATAGCAACATTATTTTCAAAAGCTTATGGAATTTTCCACGTTGCTTTAAAAGAGATGTGAAAAATGAATAGTGTAAAATCATACTTGATTAACAGTATTTAAAATGAAAAATTGGAAAATTAAACTGTATAAAAACGACGATCAAGTTTGAAGTTTGATGAATATTAAAAAAAGCAAAGAAAGAGAGTCTTAAGGTTTAGCGCGCTCTTTTTCCCGTGTACGCCGAGGCTACCGACTCTTTTATATACGAAGAATATTGTGTGAAGTCATGAACGTATCTTTATATCCAAATATCTTTATAATTGCTACAAATTATGCTTTCATATTTAATAGCTAGTCATATTATGTCATAAGCTTCGATTAAATGTTGAGCGACAATTTTTCATTAATTATTAGCAGAGTTATAAATAAGGCTTGTTTCTAACAGCGATATTTCTGCTATAAGAGATTTTTTCGCTCGCCGTTTTCCTCTTTTTAATCCAGCGTTTGATTATGTGTTCCCTCTTACTGAAGGTGTCTTATGTCATTTTCTTTCACGTTGGTTACACCACAGTGCCCTCTTTCTTGCATTACATACCGTTATCACTCTCAGTCACGTCGACCTCGTGATGTTTCCATCTCTCTTGAATATCGAAAAGACGTCTATACCACATAAAGTGAACTAATCATCAAATTTGATTTATGAATACATTTTTATATATAAATTTTTTTTATGTTCACTGTGTTATAAACTAGCTTAATAGATTAATAGAATAGTGAGAAATACCACATAGAAGCATAGAAAAAAGGTCGAATTGCTGCAATTTACGTCTTCTCGCATAATGTCTCATTAGAATGTCATGTTTTTCACTATGAATGATTTAATCAAGGAGTAATATATTGTTGAATATTTACGATACACCAAAATTGTTATGAGTACAAAAAAATTTGTCTACGTGTTCCACATCGATTTTCATGAATTTTTTCCAGCATCATAAGAAAAAAACCTTCCGAATAATCTAATGAGGGAATAAATGATTGTCAAATAATGGTTGAAATAAAATTATTTCAAATATTGTGAAATGTGTCTTGTAAGTTGCTTTTCGATTTTGATGGGTTTTTTTTGCTTTTATATTCATTGTAAAGTTGTTTATTATGTGAAACCTTGCCGTTATCTAATTCACGTCGCGAAATTTTTGGCGTAGACGTTCCAGTTTATTGTATTGTGATATCTCAACTATTTCTGCAGACATTGATGAATATCAAGAAAAAAGTAGAAATCCATACAAAACAGATACCTTCGCATATATGTGGAAATTGGCGCCAAGATCACATTATAATCGCTTCCGGATACTTGAATTCGATTCTGTCAAAAACAAAGAAATCGCTGAAGTCATCTACTTGCACCGACCTTCGCTCAATTGATAGAACAAAATTTATGAACTGTCTGTAGTATTGTTACATCATATTTCACCAATTTTGAGAATTTCTATATTTCATTTATATTATTTACAGAACAAATGTTAAAGTTATTATTTATAATGTAAAGTAATTATTGTTATCTTATAACTGTACAGAATTGGAAAAAAAGTCGTAAAATTTTTCTCATTTTCAAATTCGTCGATAATTGGTAGCAATTTATTTGTTTCTCGTACGTCGATTTTTGGAAATGTAAACAATTGACTTATTAACTTCCCATGACGAAGTTATTGAAATTGGGTCGATTGGTAAAATGTCAATTTTCATCATATCTCCACGTTTCAAGATATTTGCAATCATACTGAACAACTTTTAAGATGATGTGTGTGTGTGCGTACATACGTACGTACGTGTGTCAGCATTTTTTCCGTTTTTGATATCTCCAGAGCGGATTGAGATATCAACTTCAACTAAAATTTATTCAAAAGATATTTTTATAAAAATGATCTGAGAAAAATTTATATAACTCCGGTCAAGCCGTTTTTTTCTTATAACAAAAAAAATATTACTGAATAAATGACCAGATTGAGTATTTAAAATACTTTTAAGCAATAGAATAACAGTTTCATTTAAAAATTAACTCGATATTGACTGAACATTATTGTTTACAACTAAATATGACTTTCAACAATTGCGCATTGTTGACAACAATGTGAATTTGTTTTAAACGATTGAAAATTCTATTTATTAATGAACTAATGCGAATTTCTCATCGACTTAAATTTTTTCGACAAGATAATATTATTAATGATGAAATGTGATTTTTAAAAATTATGCATTGTTTATAACAATGTGAATTTGTTATAACCAGTTCCAAATATTATTTATTAATTAACCAATGTATCCATCACATAGAATGGAGTTTTTCGACGAAGTAATGTTGATGATGATAAGAAATGACTTTTAACAAATACAAATTGTTTATAAAAATATGATTTTGTGACAGATAATTAATAATGGGAAGTTCGTCGTGCAAGCACAAAGTGTGCTCAGACCTATTTTTTTCAGATAAACTTTCCACAGCTTAGCCCATTTTTAGGCATAATTTTTAAGCAAACATGCCGAATTTTATCTTTCTGCACGTAGAAACAATGGGCCAAGCTGTGGAAAATTTATTCAAAAGTAAGCCAATAGTTTGAACATTGCTACAATTTAAGAAGCATACGAGAAACTTGAGACATGATGCTGTAAGTGATAATGTAATTCAGCGATGGTGCAATATTTGCACAGACAACATCGCGTATTTGAATCCACTGCTATTGAATCGTCAAACAAGGGTTTATGAAACACAATCGCTGCGAACAAACATTATTTCATTGCATGCACTTCATGACAAGTTCATGACAAGTGGTAGGAGAAGATTCAGGTGTCAATCACTCGATTTGGTGGCAGAACTCGGAAAGTGCTTTTAAGAACCACATCAAAATAGCGTATCTAATAAATCTGAGAAATACAAAAATTTTGGAGTAATGTAAAAGTTTTGAAGAAAATTGAAGAAACACTCTAATAAGAAGGAAGCTTGAAAGTGAGCATAACCTTGTGGTGAAAATTCGAAAATGTGAAAAAGGACCAGACTATTGTGAAAGTGGAATCTTTTCAATCGAAAAGTGTCAAGATTTTACCAAGTACAGAGTTCGATGACTGGTTTAATGATAACCTAATTGAACTGTTGTTCAGAAAACTCGAAGACTTTAATCACACTGACAGGGAGTGGAGTTTGAATTAAATCATCATTCTGACGATTCAAACTTCTCGATATGTGTCACTGAAGGGAGGTTTATGAACATATGTTAAATTACCTCTAGATATTCGAAACAAACTTGCCGTTCTCAACGTTCAAAACTTCGATGAATATTATTTTCGGTGGTGCATTACTGCGGCTTTACATCCTTACGGACTGGCTCATCCCGAAAGAATAACTTTATATAAATGTATCAACAAAGAATTAGAGAATAAATGTCTACTATTTTCTATTGTATCAAAAGATATTTCATGTTTCGAAGCTATGAATAATTTAGCTGTCAACGTGTACGGTACTGAGTCTAACTTTATCGATAGAGATTCCGAGATGAGTATACCTGTATATTTGAGCAAATAATTTTGAATCAGACATACCAACCATTTATCGTCTTGTTGATGATGCTCAGATAGATGATGAAAATGTTCAGACCATTTTCCACTTTGCTTCAATCAGAAAGCTTTTATGCCTAGTGGATTGTCAAATTAAATGAACTAAATATGAATTGTTACTGTATGCTCGATGTTCGGATCACTTTAGATTGCAAATGTCATGTTAAAATCACAAGCTCGATTGTTTTGAAATGATTGAAGAGAAGATCAGATTATCAGTTTTAGAAATTTTGAATGTGAAGGCCCTGATGGATCTGTCGTATATGCCGATCTTGATTGTATTTCAGAGTCGCAAGAAGATGAAACGCAAAAACATGTTCCCCAGAGTGTAGCTTTCTATGGTTCGTGGCTTTATACTAATAAAAAAAAATTTTTTGCGTTGGACAAACTTGAATACGTTCAATAAATCTCGTTTCCCATCCATTACAACAAAGTCTATGGTTATAAACAATTTACAAGAACAAAAAAAAGCGTATAACGTTTCCGATGACGCTCTCTACATGTCTGCATTACTTGTTTGCAATTGGATTAGCCGTTTTCGAAATTACTGCAAACAGACGGACAGACACCAGAGATTTAGAAGTAGTACATAGATAGACCAACAGATTCTCGCGGCTTTGTCCGCGTAATGTGCTACGTTATGTTACATAATAATCAACTGATCTGAAAAGTTTCTACATAGTAGAGTCGTAGTTTGAATAATAAGCCGATTCTAGTTGCCGATTGTAATATCATACAAAACCGTAATGTATTCGCAGGTACTTATTATCAACGAATAAAATGCGAGTTTTAACGTGTTATTTTTTTCCTGCTTCTTAACAACCTGTCTCTATAGCGTAAGTCTCTTTTATAACACTTATCATGAATCCAGGATTCTCAAACAAACAAAATAGTTTTCCACACATTTTAGTCAGTTTGTATCTTTATTTCAATAAAAGAAAAATTATGCTGTGAGACAACTCAAATATGTTGAATGAATCCGTTTTCCATTTTTAGTCACAAATTGAATTGTTACAAACTAAACTGACTGGATTACATCCAATTTACATAGTTTGTAACTTCATTTAGGTGAAAGAAAAACTGTCTCGTTGGAAAAACTCAAATATGTGTAATAGATCCCGTTTTTCGTTATTTATATCAAATTTAACTGTTAGAAACGATTAATATAAACAAAAAGTAGCCCATAACCTTTCCAATAACGTCCTCTACGCATCTGCGAAGTTCCGTCATAATATAGTATCGATTATGAATCATTTAACAGTACCTGATAAATATGAAATCATCAAAAGTGATAATCACAAATTCAGTACATCCGACTATGCACCATACAACGTCTACAGAATTCCTTTAATAAATAGCAAAGCTCTCGGTCAGATAAAAGACAAGAACGATGGTGCAATCATGACAGGATTTATTGGGCTCTGTGCCAAGCTATTGTCACAAACGGAAACGAGAATATTATTTCGTTATATTATAAATAATATTTCCACTCTAAAATATAAAATTTTTCCCGCCAGCTGCATAAGACACCTACACTTGTCACGACAAGGCCAAACGACGTCACTCATCAAATCTTAACTCGACCTTAAAACAACCCCACTATAAATCTTAATTCATTCCAAATCATCCACTCCCTTTTCTAATGGACCCTTTATTAGCTGGACACCTGGCCAAAAATCAGCTTTTTACAATCGAGGAAACTGTCATTGACGGATAATTAACAATTATTTATAAAAAATAATATTCAAAGTACAATATTTAAAGTGAAATAAATCATCTGTTTACTAAAATGCCGTAATGCTACATTCGTTCAATTCTTTAGATGATGAGAACGAAGATAAGGACAAGAAGAAGAAAGCTAAAAAAATCAACACGTTAACGTTGCGAACGTTATCTTGTATCACGTTTGATGGTTTCGAATAGTCTTTGAATAATCATGTTGCTATCTCTAACAATCAGTATTTTATAGGTAGCATTAGACATGACGTTCAAACTATTGTACAACAAAAATTAGCAATAAGTTAGAATGACGATAAACGTCAGTTGATCGATGATTCAACAGATACTCTTTCGTGGGGATATCAAAAATAAGAAACAGTTTGTAAATTTTTTTATTTATAAGTAATACAATTTTGTATTTTCATGAATAAATTCCAGTATTTTTTTCTAAGTCTATTATAATTCTCCATTTCCTTCGTATATTTTTCAGTATTCGATTATATATTCTATCAAGACGTTCAATTATCTTCTTTTTTTTATCAATTTGTTGTCGTTCTTTGTCAGATAATGACATCCATTTGACATTCGCAGCATCATTTTCTGTATAGCATGGCAATTTTTTAGCATCAAAATACATTTTCTTTGCCATTTGTTCAACATATTTAAATTTTTCAACCATTTTTGAAATAAATCTATTTGTTGAGCCATTATGAATCCGATTTATTTATCCAACGATTGTGCTCCTAGTCATATTCCAACCACATTACATATACATATTTGCCACGTTTTTTCTACAAGATATGCGTCAAGATATTGCACCCGAGTTAATTCTTTCTTATAAAATTCATCTTCAATTAGTATGTACTATTCATCGGTCAACGTACAAGTCACAGGATGAGTATTCTCTACTTTCCCCCGTCGACGTGTAAATTTTATCATCTTTAATATTCTTCGTCTTAATTAGTAAAGCCCAAGCATACTTTGAAAAATTATCGATAGCTATCAACAAATATTGATATCCATAGTTATAAAATTTATATGCTCACATATTGACAAGATCGGCTTTCCATGTTCCATCATGACCGCGTATATCCACGCAGCATTGTTGGTAATTTTTTCCGACTGGTCGATGGAGTTCTTCTGTAATTTGTCTTTTTTCCTTGTCCATGTTGTTCATGAGTGTTGATTGGGAACTTTTTGTATATTCTCTTCCAACGTTTTCATAGCTTTAGCTTGTCTACGATTTGCTTTTTTTAATGCACGCAATCGATCTGATTTATGAAGGTCAATGGTTTTATTCAGTTTTCTTAAAATTTTTTGATATTCTTGAGATGATTCTCTCCAACTTGAACATCAAGAGTCTTGATTTATTCGGCATTTCTTTCAATTGATTTTTTTGACTTTGAAAGTGATTCGATTGAAAGATGTAATTCTATTTCAATAAATTGTTTTGAATGTACTATTTTGTTTTCAATAACCTCCAATGATGAAGCATCATTCGGATCTACTGGCTATGCAAGGTTGCATGATTTTTTATTATTCATGTCAAACTAGTTGTCAGTTGTTAATTTAAATCTGATACCAGATGGACCGTGGGTAGCATTTTTCGGTGAATCGTTTGTCAATTGACATCCGACTATGTCTGTGCATGTTCCCGGTTATTACTGCGGACCTGGAGCAAAATTACAAAAAGATTAGCACCTGGAAATCCTGTTGTTCATCCGTTTGACGTGGCTTGTAAAGAGCACGATCTTGCACACTCGAAAAATCGAGAAAATGTAGGAATAAGGAATGCTGCTGATGGAGTGCTGACTAAAAAAGCTTGGTAAAGAGGGCAAGCTTGACAAAGAATGCAAGAGTTCCATGAACATTACAAGTACCCACTAGAGTTGGTGGTGTTCTACCACTTATACTGATATTCGCTGGTTCGAGTGCTATCGGCGCTTTAGCTGGTAAAGCTTCGGGTATCGCGAAAGCAATCAATAATGCTAGAGCTGCTTATCACCGATTGAATATAGCAAAACATCATAATGAGAAAATGAAAGCGATAGCTTTGAGACGAGGTCTACGTTTAAAACGCCGGAAACGAGCATATGCAAAAATATAGATTGTACTTAAAACCGACCAAAAAACGCATAGAGCTACCACATTGAGCATTGAGTAACATCGATATTTTAAAGTATGCAAAAATCATGAAAATTCGATATTTCCGTGGTGTTTTTATCAGGAATAATTTACCGAAATCGAAAACCAGGAAAAATAAATCAGTTATAATTTATCTTGATGATAAAGATGGACCTGAAACTCACTGGGTAGCGTATAATAAACTTTAAAATAAAGTCATATACTTTAACAGTTTTGGAAATTTGAAAACACCACTAGAAATTAAAAAATATCTCGATGTTCGTTGCATGCTTGACAATCATACAAAGCATCAAGATTATTCGCCGACACAATGTCGACATTTATGTTCAAAGTTTATTTAAGAAATAGTATAAAAGAATTGTAGAATGATAAAAATACTTCAGTTATCGGCAATTCTTTTACAATTACACTGTCTTGACAGTCCTCCGTATTAGAGTCGTATTATTTCTCACCGATTGAATTACCAAAGTCTAAATATTATGTTTTGGGACTTGTTAAATTATCAATTTTTTACCAGACGATTCGATTGGTCGATCGTTGGGGTTCAATTCAAGCTTTGTTTTCCAGAGTCAAATCAAACATCTGATTTTCCAGTGTCCATCCTAAAAATAAATGCACTGAGAGTTGAGTGTAACATTACAACAGGAGCCTACATGAATAGTAAATTAGTGCATACAATACAGAATTCTTTCTTCCAGTGCTTCTAGGATATAAAATCATTAAAGTGCCATCCAATGTCATTTATCTGCCATTCGCCGTGCAGGCAATACAACACATACAATAAAGAATTGTTGATCAAGACGGAGAATCAGTTAATTTCCGAGAAGAAACAATAACAGTGCAATAACATGTGAAATCCGTCAAATAATGATAAGCTCATTATTGGAAGAAGCAAAAAAATTGGGTTACTACGCCGAAATATCGTCAGTCAACAACAAATATCTAAACAACACAGTCATTATAACTATTTATTTCTGAAAAGCTCTGACCTGGACGACGCAAAAAAATCAAGCGATAGTGTGCTATTTTGCATGTCTACTGCTATAGCTGTGGAAGAAGAAATTTTAGCCATCAATCGAGGGGTGATATTTGATGAGCCCATTTTACACTATTAAGTGCACGTTCATCAGCCATACGCTTCTGCAACATTCAAGAACAATGATGGAATACGCATCTCAGTCCAACATCGAGATTTGCGTTTACTTCCAAGTAAAAGTTCTCAACACGTCACTGAAAAATTTACCAAGCTCAATGGCCAAGCAGTCGCAGTTTTATCATAACCTTGAAATATAGCTATGTGCTATTTATTTTAAGAAATTCGATATGACGTCAATGACGTAGAAATTGATCGCTACAAAAATGTTGGCCTTACAAGTTTCATGAAAGGCAACTCATCTTTTCAGCCTAGACAGAAAAATTCTTTGTATAGTGCCGACCAGTTAGATGATGGACAAAAATTGTACGATGATAAGAGAAAATTCGACATTTTTTTTCTATTGACGATGTTATTGGGATTTGCTAGAGATTATCAGCGAATTTTTGTCGATGCAAAACATAAATTAGTATTGACGCGTGCAAATACAGATCTAAATGCCATAAAGCAAGATCCAGCTGATGCAAATGAAAAATTTTTCCTTATGAAAATTGAATGGACAGTTCCTTACATCACGATCTCAAATATAAGTAAATTTATTGAATTCCATTGCAGACGATCTGGCGATAACCCTGACTTGTAGGAGTTGTATAAATATCTATTGCACCCGAGGCCAGCAAAACATGTGTAGGTGGTAAAGACATCAACACAACTCGAAAGACCTCGATATGTTATACTTGCATTCCAAACTGTTCGTAAAAATGATACGAATGCTACAAAACATGCAAGTAAATTCGATCACTGTAATTCGAGAGATGTCAAATTATTCCTTAATTTACAGTCTTATCCATACGGCAACATCAATTTCGACATAACTCACAATCAGTATGCACTGTTATACGACATGTAAAAAGATTTCCAAGTGTCATACTATAGCAACGAACCTGAGCTATTACTCTCGAAGAAGCAATTTTTGGATACATCACCTTTAAGCGTAATTAATTACTCAAAGCAAAATGTATCTTTGAAATCTGAACCTGTTGATGTTCGACTGGAATTCGAATCAATAAAACAATTTCCCGCTAATATATCAGCTTACTGTATAATTATTCACGACCGCATCATAAAATCTGAACCACTGAGTAAACAAGTACGAAAAATGATGTAAGACTGACATCTAGAGCGACCAGATGCTGCTGAAGAGATTTAAGAAACTTAACAGTCTAATTGATTGATGTATTAAAAAAAAAAAAATCGTTTTTTAATATAAATTTTTTTTTTTTTCTTTACACCTGATACAATTTTTTTTCTAAGGAAATGGATTTTCGATAACGCTATCTAATGATGACGTGTAATGGTCTTCGCATCTCAAATAATTGATGAATCTTATATCTTTTTGTGGTCGTGTTGGTAGTTTTGACAAAATTTCGCAAATTTCAGAAATTGCAAATTGTAGCATGAAATTAGTATCGAGATTAGCAATATCACTCGGTGATATTTCTCGTAAACTGCAGTCGATGAATCAGCTGTAATGATTTTTTTCCGATGGACCCGAATGCTACTTGTACTAGTCTTTTATTTGTCATAAATTTTTATGTATACATATAAATTTTTTTAAACGTCATTGTTTATTTTCCAGATAATTCATGTATTACATTGTAGCAACATTAATAATAGGTTTCTTAATAAGAAAACTCAACCACTCTACTGTTTCCACCCGTAACACATAAATGTAAGTTGCATCTTGTAAAAGTCCAGTTAGTACGATTTCAAGGTATTCACACTCGTCATAGCCGCAATCCCAAGGTACAGAATGGCTATGCCTCCAAAAATCTTTTCTTGAAAACAAAATTACTTTATTTTCACTGTTGAGAAGTAGTTTGATTGTAACTAAATAATCCAATGTCGGATCACTTAGTGGTAGTATTGCAATTTTTTCTGCTCTAAACTGCAAATCGTGCGTGTGAAATCCTTTAAAATCCTTTAAAGAAGTTATTTTAGGTCTCGACTTTTATATCATAAATCTCCACTCCAAGAGCATGCGTGAACGAATTAAAACTTGTTTATGGAGTCATAAAACTACGCAGTTACAAGTGTAAACTTGTTCATGACATCATTTGTGAACGAAGATGATGCAATAAAACCGGTTTGTGTAATCATTACGCAGTCTGAACTTGTCTATGACGTCACTGAGGAGAGATGATGCAACATAATTGGTTTGTGTCATTATTACGCAGTGACACGTCTGAACTTGTTTACGACGTCACTAACAATCTACACAGCTGCATGACGAAATTTTATAGAATTGTTTGTATGCAATAACATGTGTAATCTTGCATATGACGTCATTCAACTGCACCGTAACAAAACAGTTAAGTATCGATGAGCTTAGTCGGTGAAATACAGATATTCTACAAACAATAAAAGACATTCGACAAAAATCACACAGAATACTACAATTATTGACTGCAGGTAATGTAACTGTGGGAAAACTCTGTTCGTAAAATAGAACATCAACCAGTCGGAAATTCGACGCGGTCTCAAACTAATTTATCACGGACATAAACCTCGATTCGTTGTATCGGTGTTGGGGGCGGGGGTCATTACTAGCTGAACCATTCATGAAAAATAATTATCAATTTTTTAGAAACTAATACTATAAACTACTTCAATTTGAGGAATACGGAAGAAAATCATTCCAACAAGTTCATTATCACCACATAAAGTTGCTTGAAAAACTATTCCGTCGAGTTTATCAATTTAGAGAATCAATTCATTATGCAGTTCATCATGGAAAGTACAATTGGAGAATAATTAAAAACTACATGAAACTAATTATCAATCTATTAAAATGCCGAAAGCATTAGATAAATATGGATGCGTAGCACGTCTACCGGTTCCTCCATCATCTGCAGTATTAGATTCGTTAGAGGGAAAGCGATTAAAACTAATCGAATACTATTGTTCTTTAGATTAAACGATTAGTTATGAAATGTTTACTTTTAGCAATAAATGCTATTATATGTGATGTGAAGAATTCCACAAAGAAAAAAATTCATTAAAAAGTGTTAAATATCGGCTATATTTTCACATCCATCATTTATTATTTATTATACTCCATACTAGTCAATTATTAAGCAAAGAAAATAAATGAATATAAAAGGATTCATTGAATAAGTTTGCAAAGCCAAGTAACACGTGGTCGAAAAATGAAGAAATAGTGTAGGAAGTGAAAGAAAAAAATAAAATACGTCTGCCCGATCAAGAAAAAGATATGTTCGTGAAACATCCGTAATTGTGAACACAAACCGTGTTAATTGAAAAAATAATAAGCCGTACCATGCGATTATTTTTGGATTCCTTACAAAACTTATGCAAGAAGATAGAAAATGTCCGTACGTCTCAATAAATGTAAGTCACACATGATGTAATCTACAATTCGAAAATATTGATAAGTGAAGAATGGAATTCAATTTTCCCATTTTTTTTTCTTCTATTTTTAAGAACAAATTACTGACAAGAAATCAATTCAGCATGTACTTGTTGTTGATTCAGTGTTAATAATTGAAGGAATGTAGTATGTGTATTTTTATGTAACTTACGAAATTAGTTTTCTTCTGCGAAATAATAAACGTAATATATGTTTTATTGATATTTTAGTAACATTTTTTGATTGATGAAACTTTTCAAAAGTTAAATTATTTTCAAGTTATCATAGTAGATTGATTATTTCGAAATAAATTACTTCAATAAAACGTATTTATAGCTTTAGAGAAAGATTATCATCATCCTGGAAATATATACAATGTCGTCATTCACATACATTTCATTGTACATGCTAGGTCATTTACTAATGAATCATTGACAACTCTCTCCACTTATCATGTTTTTGGCATTGCTTACTCTCGAGAAATCACGGGGACATCAAAAGCAATTCAACAGTGAGTATTAAAATATCATATTATGCGTGAAATTTATAAGTTTAACAACTGTTGAAGGGCATTAATCACACTGTTTTTAATACTCTCATTTTAACATTTATTAGAACGTTTAAGAAATTCTTTAAAATTTATTTTGCTTTTTTCATGTATAATCCAAACTTGCTATTTTCTTCTTCGATTTCATCACTTGCATTTTCTTGAATTCTAAACTCCTGATAATTGCATTATTTCATTCTTCATTGCTTTCTTGTTAAGATTAATTTCTGTTTGTATTTATATTTTAAATTATTTTTCATAATCTACCCTAGCAACAGGAAAAAGTTGGGTTGGATAGAGGAAGGATAGCACGCGAACTATGCCGGAGGATGTGGTCATGAAGGAAAATTTACGCACGAAAAAGACACCTTTTTAAGCTTATATGTACTTTAGAATGAAAAATAAAATTTTTGAAATGTTAACAATAATTTTGACAGAGAATCTCGAGCTTTATAGAACGTATTAAACTTATTTCAGATTAATTGGAGCTAAGAAGAATTTAAGCTAATTAGAGCTTAAAACACTTGAACAAATAAGAAATTGCGTAAAGTGTTGAAAAAGCACATGTGCTTGAGCGCGGTACATGAGCGTTAATAGCTGCAAAAACGCCGTAGCCGGCATTGGTAGACGTAGCATGATAGCAGGCTCGCGATCATTGACTAGGTTGGAGAAGGCAAACGATGATTTGTTGACCGCTCAAAGAAGAACTAGGAAAGGGCGAGCGGATCAGGTGAACTCGACGGAATACAAGCTGAGACGAGAGCTGACAGGTTGCGGTTAAGTTTACGCAACATACTGCCCGTTTATTACAACGTCCTTACGGTACTCGACCACTGGTAGAACAATAAGCTTGCTAATTTGTCTGGTGATGGTGGTCTTCGACGTCTGTCAAGACTGAGAGCACCCGGATGAGTCCATCTTGCCGAGAATGAACATCGACGACTTGAGCTAAAGGCTATCGAGCTGGAGGAATGTTCTTTTCAATGAGCAGAACTAGAGAGCTGACTGTAATTGTGTGAGCTGCTTTTCTCTTTGAGGTGGACAAATATCGTTGTAAGCACTATTTGGACTACCGCTTCTAAAAGCGCTGGAGCTTCTGTCGTATTAATTCCCATAGAGCAAGTCGTGACTCTGAGATGAGTTAGAGTTATTCCGGAAGCACCCTTTAAGCTGTTCCATGAAGAAAGTGAGCTGGTGTGAGAGCACGTAGATCATCTGAATCGTCGGTGAGCGGCGAGAGCGGTCGAGAATTTATAACCACCGCGGTTTGAGCTAGTAGTGTCGTAAAGTTGTCAGAGGTCAGTATGGTCGTCACAAAAATTCTTTCTAGGTGATTCTCTACTGACTTAATGGCGGCTTTCCACTTTCCACCAAAGTGAGGAGCGTTGGGAGGCAAGTAGATCCATTTTGTTTCTACCTGAGCTAACGAGCTGACGATAAGCTTTGATGAACGCTTCTGTGGAGTAGTCTGATACAAGCTCCACGTGAACTCTTTTTCCGAAATGACTATACCCTCTTTTTCAGAAAAAGCTGCAGGCTTAAAGATAAAGCGTGATGATGGTATTTATAGACTATCTCGCAGAGCTTTGAATTCGAATGAAAAGTGAAGTCCTTAAATGATGTTCACCTAAATGAGCTAAGCGTTGAATTGCTTTTGCGGAGCTATAGGAGTGTGAGCTAATGAGATGGTGGTTTTACCTCTGAGCAAGTTTATGTACCATGGACAGTAAGCTGTAATGTGTGAGAGCTCGTAAATACCTTAATAAAAGAAGAAGTAAAGCTTTTAAGCCACTCGGGTCCATTCTACTGAAGCTTGATGTTATTTAATTGAGTGGGAGTGAGACGAGAGGCACAGTCCGCAGGATTCTGTTTTTCAAGGACGTCGAGCCATTTTGCAGTTGGATTGAGCTCTTAGATAGACAATACTCGGTTGCGCACGGCTTCTTTGAACTAGTATGGATGACTTAGAATCCACGTTAATGCTAGAGGTGAATCAGTCCAAAGAAAAACTGGAGTGTGAGCTAATTTAAGCACATCTTGAGCGTGTTTAAGGAGCTTCGCGAGAATCTGAGCCGCAGTTAGTTCGAGCCGGAAAATAGTGACTGGTTTTAGTGGTGCTAGTTTAGTTTTTGCACACAAGAGCTGGATTTGAGCTGGTTCTTTCGAGGTTTGAACTTTGAGATAATTGCATGTAGCTATGGCTAACTGCGATGTATCTGGAAAACCATGGATTTCGACATAGGAGCTGGGGATTGTATTAAGCCATCTAGGGATGTGAACATAAGTGAGATATGGTAAGTCGTCTCTTAGATGCGTTCACCGTTGAGAGAACTAAGCAGAAAGTTCATCATCTAACCCAGATTTATTCAAACAGAGCTCTCAAATGAATATGTTTGCTCGAGCTAAAACTGGAGCAAAGAATCCGAGACGATCGAAGAGCTGAGGTAGTCCAAAGAACACTGAGCGTTTATTTATCTTCTTGAGCATCGAGCTTTTCGGTGAGAAGATGAATTGATCTGATGCAAGACTCCAAGATAGTCCAAGCACCTCCAATTCCGTATCATCTAGAGCTTAAGCCGGAGCAGTTGAGAGATTCCAAAAAATTAGGGCTTGTGAAAGAGTAGGACTATTGCTTAACCACTTTGCTAGCGGGAAATTCCCCGCCATGCAGAGCTATATAAGATCTTGTGGACATTTATTTGTAAAAACATCTTCGTTATATCGGAGCTGAAGATGCTTTTATGTCGTCTAATCCCTAGTAAGATGTCGAAGATGTGGACTTGGAGCTAGGCACCAGGGTCAAGAACATCATTAAGCATCATTCTATTTATCGCATTTGAGTTTGTCTAATGCATATTTTTTTCTTCTACAAAAATGAAGTTACTTACAAGACTAATTTATGGAAAACGGTTTTTATGTTAAGAAATACTGACTTTGTTATGAGCGATATGTAGAAAAACTTATGTGTCATGTTGTCAAAGAGCAAAAATGCGAACGTACGTTACAATTCGAATCTATTTCGTTAATGTGTCAATTTTATGACACTTTATGTGGTATCCGGGAGTAGCTCATTCTTCGAACTAAAAACGTAGTATGTAAATACTGTTTATCAGCTTATCATTCTTTGAAGTATTATACACACTACGCGAACGAAGTCGCGGAAATCCACTAGCAAATTATAAAATAGTTCATGTTAATATTGCGATAATTATATTACTAAACAAAATGAAACTATCTGCTTGTTCTTTTTAAGTTGGTATCCAATTCTTTAATGTTTCAGATTTTGCCTGTGTAGGTCGAAACAAATATGGCAACGTGATGAGATCTTCGATATCAATTAGTGTATCACTATCTAAAGTTAGGAGAAAAAATACTCATAATACATCAATTCGTTGAACAAGAAGGTTTCAATTCAGAGTCACCATCAATAAAATGCAATTTTTGAGTGCAAGCATAGAGCATAATTAAGAGTAACAGATCATGCTTTCTTCTTTTTTCATTCTAATCATCCAGAACGCATAGGTCTTGATCCACAAACCCTTCATTTCTTTATGATTTTCTATGCATACATTTTGCAACTTTTCAATATCTGATTTGTCACGTGTAGTGGTCAAGACCCCTTCAGTAGATTTATCATCTGATATATCAATAGAAAGTAATTTCCTTCTTAAATTTGTTAATTTATCATATAATTTTTTGGAAGCTGCAATTTTATCGTTTCTATATGGTATGTAGTGGGTATCACTTTTTTTTATCATTATCATCAGAAAAATCTCTTAATGTTATACAATTTATGATTTTTGCTTATCTTTAATTCATAAAAATGCACATTACGAAGTTTATTAATTTAAGTAACTATTGTTCAATTATATATAAACCAATTTTAAAAGCCACAGTTTTGACCTCATTCTTTCTGATAATACTTGCGTCGAAATAAATAGTTGATTTTATACGTTAATGACTACATTTTAACAATTAGATTACCAATTATCATTATTTTGAATAAACGACGTTCAACTTCATTTTTTTCGTGAATCTAACAAATGGATCCATTCCGGAGCACAATAATGCTTCAGCAGAAATAACTCTTAACCGATTATGATAATAATAATGTAGTATTGACAATTATAATTATTCTTTAAACATTCTTAGTTATGATAACTAATTTTCATTGATTCGAGAAACTTTGTTTATAGTAGTGTAAAACATGGAATGTTGTTACAACAGCTATTTTCCCCTTTATTTTTTAAAGTTACATCCACATAACAGTTTGTTCAGTGTATGATTACCAACGATCACAGTAAGGCAAGTTGATTTAAGATTAATTGATCGAAGTCAAAGTAATGTCTATCTTTCCAACAGGGTAAAGAAATTGAGTCTGACAAAAGGTATAGAATGTAGTGTTCTTTACTCGAAGTCTTTGCTACGCTACTAGATTATTTTCATGACTTCGTCTGCGTAGATGGTGTTTGACTAGTACAAACAGTGATGAACCAGAAAAATAAAACGACGAACACTTGAAAACATATTTTTTTAGCCAATTAGGAGAATCTTTTATTACAGTCGTAACTTGAAACATTTTCGGTTACATTTATTCAACATGAGAAGTAACATTTTATCAGTGAAATATAGACTTTTCAGAATATGTCATATAATGTAGTATTTGAACTTAATTTCTACCTAAAGGGAGTTTTTCTGATTTCGATATTGCTACGTGTACATTATCTAGCCTAAAAAGCGATGCTTTTACCCGTAGACCAAGTTTCCCAGTTGGTTCTTTTGACGCAACAAAAAGGGGAGTCAAAAGTTTTCCATCAGCTGATATAGTTGGTTGTATAGTACAACTATGAGTTATCGGAGAAACTGATTAAACTGTGCACTCTATCTTCATTTCTCCTTCTGAAGCTGAAGTTCTTTCTGAATATACTTCTTATTGGAAGCCACCATGATTAGAATTATATATGTTGTCTAAACGATATGATTGAATCTTCAATTTTACATCATTAACAAACGCTTCTGACAACTGTTGAAATATTTTACGATCTTCAATCGTTTTTGATGATATGAATTCATTGATTTTTCGAGAAACAATACAATGAGCTCATTCGAATGATAGTATCCACGTTGGAAATGCTTGGAAACGGAGATCATCAAATTGTAAATTTTTTTTAATTTATAAAGCCCATTTCTTTGAATCAGAATCATGGATCATCATCCCAGCATCGATAGCAGTTTTAGTATTTTCCAACGTATATTTGCAAATTTGAGCTTTTTTTTCTTGGTTTGTCCAACCGTGGTTCAATTGATGTGCCCAGCGTTTTCATTGTCGAGTAGACTGCACTTTTTTGAATTTTTGCTTAACACTATCAATTCTTTTTCTCTGCCAATACTCAACTGCTCGCAATTTATAATCATGACTTGAGCTCGCTTCATCAGTAGTATATGTTCCATCAGACACTTTCAGTTTATAAATTGCAAATGCATGTTCTACGTCATCTATAATTTCTGGTTTCCCATCCTTATATAGTTCTTCGAAATGTAATGAATTCTCCTTCATTATTTCAATATCACTATATCCATTCATTGGATTCAATAATATTTGTTCAATTTTTCTTTTGTATTACAGCATCTTTCACTGGTGTCTCTATGATTTTCATAGTTTTCAATATTGTTAAAAGTAACCGCATGACATTGGGAGGGTTAACTTTCATTTTCATCTATCAGGTGTTACACAATTTTCAGAATAAAAGAAAATAATATTCCTATTTCAAGCACACGATTTTATAAACATGTAAAAAAATGACTATTAACCAAAATTGAAATAAATACAAGAGGAAAAAAATCTATTCACTACAGTATTAAAGATAAATGCGAAAAAAAAATGTAAACATTTCTTAAATGATTAAAATACGGCAAAGTCGTTCAAAATTAAGAAGAAATCAATAGAAATGTCCATGCGCTCACAGTAGCTCCTTCCTAGTAAAAACTGCCTCGATTCCCACTACATTCCCATACAATTAACACATGAAATTGCGGCAATTCCAAGGCACTGGACAGGCTCTCGACAAAATTTCTACTAGTGCTGTTCTTCCAGGTATTCCAACCCCTTGTCCAATGGGCTTGCAATTGTGACGAGACATCCACCAAAATATTTGAGTGGTTCGTTCACTGCCCCACAACGTCGAGGTCTTGTTAATCTTTCCTTCGGTTCGTATATCACAAATGTTCTTGCAGCGTCCAGAGACTTTTTTTAATATCTTCTCGAATAGATACTACTCCGCAACGTCAGAAAAAAATGATTGTAGCTTGTAAGGAGTGGACACCACGTATTCACTCGTTCAATCGTAATACAATAGCCTTTTTTCGGAATTTTTTTCGCTAGCTAGCCACATGTTGATAATAGTGCCACCGAAAATAAATTAGTTGGACCCAATCGATAAATTAGGTCAATAGATATCCGAAAAGTCGATAACGTATCGACTTGCCAAAGGGCTGAGTGCTTATCGATTCACACATTTCGCTACACTACATAGAATCAATAATAGACCTGTAAATCTCTACAGATTATTGAGTATTTGAAATATCAAATGGTTGTAAGCATGAAGGCATTTTATAGATAATCTATAATAACTTTGCATATGGAGGCGTCCGAATTATTGCAGGTTTGAATTAATGAGAGTCGACTGAATATGTATATGCTATCAGAAATGTATGTAATCTTCCATTGTATACAATTTATAGGACGCGTATAGAATTCTTAAAGACGCACGGAAGTGTATAACATAAATTATATAAGACACATTTCCACATTGGAAATCTGTACATTGTTTGAATCGCAATCAGAAATGTAAATATTTAAGATATCGATGGGTATGCGACTATAGCTGGACGAGGGGAGGGTATTGTTTCGTCCGATCGGGCCGTGCTAACTGTCAGTGTGTACGCACGTTACTGTTGTTCAAAAAAGCCACCAACTCACGCATCGAACTTATGAAAGCATAAGTTTATAGTACTTTAGCGTCATAAAAAACGTTAACAAATGTTAAAAACGCTGTTTATATTAAAGATGAACGTTATAAAGAGTTAATTGTAGAAGTTTGCAAGACAAAAATTACAGCTAGGATGACTTCTCATGATTACAATAATTTCCTTTTTTCATGACACTGCAAGCATTATTATATACTACGCATGCGATAGCGAGTTATTCGACATATTACGAGAGGTACATATTCAAATTGGTCACAGCGAAAGAGGTCTTATGATTAAAGAGATAGAGAGTCACTACAAAAACATAACACGTAAGGGTATAGGAACTTATCTTAGACTTTGTAAGCCCTGTTAACAAGTGAAAAGACATAAAAAAACAGGCCAGAAAAATGCTAAAATCAAGAGAAAAAATTTTGCTCCAGTACTGATTGGTACTTCTGCACGAATTGCAGTTCCAGAGGTTGACAGAGGACCTAGTGACGCCCGAAATATTATAGGTATAGTGCACATTTCCCAGGACATTTATAGATTAAATAGTTTTTGAAATAATATTTTATACATTTTCTAAATAGCTCCGGAATTATCTAAACTTCCTAGTATCTATATACAATTCCTTGATTTCATACATTTCCGGTAATACATATAAAAACTATAATACTGCAGGATGACTTTTTCTAATCAATCTGGGTTGTTATAGATAATAAAATAACTCAAAAAAGTCGAAAACAACTTCAGATATCAATAGTGTTACGGTGTCTGCAGTATAATATACAAAAATCTACACTTTTTTTAGCTTTCAAGAAGTTGTTACCGTGATATATTGAAATTAAATTTCAAACAGTTATCAGGAGCCATGTAACTGAAGAGAAAGTTTTCCTTTTAATACGATAGTTACAATTAGCCTACAACTGCATAAGATCTCAACCCGATCAATCGTTTATAAAAACAATCAGATTGTCAAACCCTCCGCTCTTTACACGGTAATGGAACTGCATTTTTATTTGCGCAATAGGTAAAGTCACTGTTAATTGTAGTGTATGAATTCATAGAATCGATACCAAACGGTTCTTGGCAGTATTAAAAACAGGAAAGAAAACTTGAAACTAAAGGAAAACATAACACACACTGATGTATATATCTTGATTCTTTCATTAGATTGACAGTATTTTTAACCAATTTCTGTCATTTAAAAATTTTTTTAGCTCAGTATAACTAAATTGTCATAATTTTATATATTACATAAACGTCATATCATAATTCTATGAGATTTTTCGCATTTTATTCATTCCAAAAAAAAATTACTGACGAATTATTGGAAAAAAAAAATTGATATTGTTTATGTCTGGGTTGATTACAAATAATTCGATACATCTCAAATTGCCTTCACAAATAAAGTTATGCAATTCCAGGAATACTTTCTCCCATGAATACGCTTTTGTACTGCAAAAGTCAATCATTTAATTCTGCTCATAGTAGTAATAGAAGACATTGGAGGTACGATGTTAAATATACCATTTTGAAACTAGCTCACGTAGTAAAGTGGCCAGTATGTAGGTAAAACATCCAGGGCTAACTTGCCATTCCTACAACATATGGTTTTTACAGCTAATCTTCTTGAACAATCTGCAAACCTGTCTATACATGTTTATTCAGAAAAATGAGGAAAGATTAATGCAAAAAATAGGTGCATTCTATCATAAATAAAGGAATTATTTCGACTCGAGTGATATAATTGTTCAAAACATTTCACTAAAAGCTACCTGAAATTGGAAAAAACAAAATGTATCTAAATTTTTTTTCCTACGTAATAAAATGTAAATGTAAATATGATTGAAATTTGATGCTACATCCTTCTTGTGGTCAGAGTGCCATTCAAATATTTTCAGCATTACTGAAAAACAATTTTCAGGCTTGTGTACACGAAGATAATTTTTTCATTGCTCAAAAGTGAAAAAGATAAGAAGTACAGATTCCATGCTTAGAAGTAAAATATTTGTATACAGAAGCAAACATTGACTTACTGTGAGTAGAATTTTCTTTTGTATACACACATTTTTATTTCTAAATGTCGAATCGTGTACTTCTCATCGGTTTTACTTCCGAGCAGTGGACGAAGTCTCTCCATGTACACAATATTTTTCCCTGATTTTATTATACGACTTTAGTCTGCTTACCTTAATCGAGCTATTTCTCGTAGAATTTCTTTATTTTTCGCTTCAAGTAGTGATATTTGTTCCCTTTGAGCTTGAGAAGTGTCAACCGTTATTTGATTTGTCTCGGGAGGTAATTTTTCTGTCTGAAAATATACAATTCTTCGTTACACTTCCGTAAAACATATCAATATGTATGACTATAATTATTGACAACCTGTTCACAGTACAGACTAACAGATTTTATTGCTTAGAATCCTGATTTCAGAAATGTCAGTTTGTTCAGGTTAAGAGAGTCTTACGGTACCTTGCTGGAATTTGAGCATTGGGTTTGTTGAAAGTCGGAAGATATTATTGTCAGTTATTTGGATGCTGATTCGAAGAGTAATCTCATTGGATGTTGGGCATTCTATAGATACTTGTTTATATCATGCATCACAACTATTCCATAAAGTTTCAAGAAAAAACAAACAATGGCACTATCAACAGCAGAGGCAGAATTTGTGAGCCTAGCTCATTAGGTTTTGGCAAATATTCAATAAAACTCACGCTTTTTTTTTGAAAACAATATTCGTTACTTCTTAAAAATAGCATGGCCTATGATTGTTTTAAGAACAAAATAAAAACGATCGTCAACAAAATGCTTACAAAGAGATCTATTTTCTACATCAATGAAATCAGAGGTTGTCTGCGATTTTTCATTGACGGCTTCAAGCTATCTGCATCGAGCTGCATCAAACGTAATAAACAGAAAGTTATTGGCATGCTGTTAAAACGTAAATAACCTTTTTTAGCATTTTTGCTTGTCTGTTCGTTCGGGGTAACCTAAAAAACAACTAAACCAGTTTCGATAAATGTTTGCAGACATGAACAGGTGATTGTCAGGAGTAACATAGGCTACTTCATGTTTATGTAAATTTTTCATAACAATTGCATTTGGTAAGAACAATTCAAAAAGAGGATCTATGCAAAATATACAAGTCCTACCAACGCGATATTTTTTTACTAATAGAATGTTACGCAATATGTTACATGCATAAAAGATCCCTTTTTGTTCTTGACGATTGCATTTGTTATAAGCAATTTAGAATGGTATCTTTGCAATATACATGTTATGTGACCGGGACTTTTTTTCTACCACTGAAAACAAGTGATATTATTGATAACGATTCGATACTATTATGTAACGGTTTTATTTCGAACTAAATTATTGAATTATTGCCTCTCGCTCGTCGGTTTCCAAAGTTCTTTATCCGGTCGGTAAAGTAAAAAAGTTTCCATCTTTACATTATTTAAATTAAGGAATTAAGCGTGTTTGTTTGAATTAATAAACATTTAATTAACAAGAAGAATGAATTTTATGTATTTACAAATAGTTTTTCAAAAAGTTAATTGTATATTTAAACAATTGTACAGGATTTTAAAAATAATAATACGGATTACAATGAATAATTGTGAAATTGATTTTTAATTTAATGATGTTTCAAGCAAATGGCTAGTTTTCTATGGTTCTCTATTTTGAGAGAATGTAGAGCCACCTATGAGTGGCTTGAGAACTAGCGTTTGGATTACTACTGAGTGTATATCTATGTATGTTATACACTAAAGACACCTAAATAGCGAATTGGGAACAAGGGAAAACTCAAATGATGAGTATGTGATCTATTTTATTGAACGTTTATTTATATTTATCATAATCACGTGGCAACAGATCTAGAGAAAAAGTAAATACTTGGCACGAGGTGCACATTCCTCGTTTTTTTCTCTTCTCTCTCAATAGCCTTCTCTTTTCTTTATTAGCTCTGAAGCTACCGCAATGCTCTATACACGAAAAATATTATGTGACGTCATGAACGCATCTTTATATGCAAATATCTTTATAACTGCTACAAATTATGTTTTCATACTTAACAGGTAGTCATTTTATATTATGAGCTTTCTATGAAACGCTTAACGACAATTTTCTTTATATTTTCAGCAGAGTTATGGATACGCCACGCCTCGAACAGCGATATATCTGCTATAAGAGATTTTTTTGCTCGCTGTTTTCCTCTTCTTAATCCAGCGTTTGATCATGTGTTCTCTCTTACTGAAGGTGTCTTATGTCATTTTCTTTCACGTTGGTTACACCACAGTGCCCTCTTTCTTGCTTTACATACCGTTATCATTCTCAGTCACGTCTACTTCGTGATGTTTCCATCTCTCTTGAACACCGAAGAGACATCTCTACCACATGGCGTGTACTTATCATCATATTGGGGTTATAAAGCCATTTTTATGTTTGGATATTTTCTTTCCCCAATGAATTAAAAACTGACAAAGTAGATTAGAAGAGTGAAAAATACAACAGAAGACCATATGAGGAAGGTAAAATTGTCGTAATTTACATATTCTCTCTCCAAAAATGTCTTATTCAAATATCATATTTTTCACTAATTTAATAAGACATTTTTACGTTCAAATATTTCCTCCCTTTAATTTATTGGCTAAATTTTCTCTTTAGAGTCTGCTCAACTTAGTTTCAAATGTCCTTATGTTTAAAATTGTGGAAAGAACCTTGATAATTGGAACAAGTTCCATAGTTTTTGATTTTGAAGATTTTTTTTCTTATTTCAAAATTAACTGGAATTTCGTAAGTCATTAGTCGATAGTACATTGCTAATTCAAAAAAATTATTGAAAAAAAGCAGCGAACTTTAATTGATTTCACATGTTTTCTGATCTTACCTTTTTTTCATTTATACTATTTTTACTTGAACGTAAACATGACGCTAGTTTTTACAGGCAGTTGTAGATGCCTGTTTTGTTCGGATATCACATATTTGTTGTTTAAACTACGGTTCCACTATTTCAAATTAATCTGATCAATCTCTTGCCATGTAGCATAATTGTGTGGAGAAAGGGTAGTTGAAGTAAACCACTCGAGAAGATATACTAGTTCATTCAAATGAGTTCAAAAACACTTATTGTACTTTCTATAAATTGATTTTTTAATTGCTTAGTGCATTTAAAATTACCAAAATTGGTTGTCATGATGGAAAATTTGTTTATTTACGCCTTTTTGTGGTGTTCTACTTCACATCCTTTTCCTCTACATTACGCTGACGAAATCGCGAAAATCTGCTAGTAATAATGAAAGAAAGGGGTCTGTACACGATAATTAAGTCCTCTCGACGGAAATTTTTTCTTTCATTAAAAAAAAGTTACTATCCGTGTGAGAGGGATTGCCACGCTACCTTAATCAGGCCAAGTTCCTTCAATCCCTGACTGTGCGGGGGGATTAAGGAATACCCTATACTCCTCGGAGGAAGCAAAATTTTTCTAGGACTCCGTACCACGTTTTTTGTTAGATTTACTACTTGAAAAGTAAATCTTATTCCACATATTAGTAAATAATACTATTAAATAACAGTAGATTATTGTCAGTATTTTTGCTTCGAATTCGGTAGATTTCACTTCTCCGAGTAGTATAATTTACTCATACTAGAAATAATTTAGGAACTATCGATGATTCCTTTTCTTTCGTCAAGCATTTTACTATTTCAACTAGTGAAATATATTTCTTGGACCAATAGTCCCGTGCATCTAGAGAATTTACATTGAAGAAATGCATTTCTAAAACTAAGACTAAAAACTTGAGGGATTGTTTAGCAGCTTATAAGAAGCAATCCCACCAAGGACAAGAGTGCACTAACCCCGAGAAAGAGTGGAAACAACCCCTCAAAAGTTAGTTTCGTGAAGATCTCGAAAACTATTAGAGATAGAGGACATCATGAATCGTAGTTGTAGATCTCAATACTCTACACCAAAAAGTATCCTACACATATATCTGGATCTCTGATAGTTCAGCCGCAAAGAGAGCTCGAAGAAAAGAAACCTTAAAAAATCAGTCGTTTTCGAGCGACGGAGCACTTTTAGTACGAGCAACACGCCGAGATATATCTGTGCCTGTTCCATTCACGAAGCGGAAGAGAGCGTTGAAAGCATGCACGCTAAGCTCTACGAATACAAATAAATCAAAATTAGTCATTTTCCAAACTATCAATTTTTAATGTATATGTATATCGACCCAGCATAGAAAACTGCGTCGATTAAGATATAAATTTATTCATCGTTTTCAGTAATAATAGGAAGAATATCGGATATATATATATATATATAAGAATACCTTTTTTCAATGATGAATTAATTTGTAACCCCGAGACACCCTTGTATTATTCTTGAAAAAAGATATGAAACTTTATTTCCAAATCGACACAGTCTTCTGTACAAAGTCGAAATATGTATGCATACAAATACTTGTACTCTAATTGCAAATTATTGTTTCACCCCGTAATCACCCTTGTAATATTTTAAAAAAAATATAATATAATTCATATTGAAATCGACTCAGCTTTTGACGCTTAGTCAATATACATATATATATATATATATATATATATGTACATGAGTCCTGCTCATTGTTAGATGTCATATTAGCATAATTCGTGTCGTAAACAAATCAGTAATTTTTCGATCTCCTTCATCATCACCACCAAAAGCGAGGCCCCGCTCCCATGAAAGTAGTGAAAGTTCTTTTACTATTTTTAAACTAAAAGACCGCTATTCAGTTAGGGGACGTAACAGTAACTTTTACTTCTGAAAATAGTCATTCATATATTGACTAGGCACTCGAGAAAAAGAAACCACACTAGAAGTATAATTCACTCCGCATTTTTCTCCGCGTGTAGGTACCGATACCGTGTAGGGCAAGTTGCCTTAATCCCTGACCGTGTGGGTGCCGATTTACCTAACAAAAATCAATCGATTAATAACTCTATCTGTGGACGTTACTTATTGTTGAGGCCACAAAACGAGACACTCGGAGGAAGCTACCTAGCTCTGAGAAGTGATCCAGTATAACAAAGAAACTTTTATTAACTCAAGAATGAATCTTTATTCAACATAAAACCGAGAAATTTATTGGTTTAATAATGATTAAAAAATGGTTAAAATAAATTGAATCAACGCAAAATGATTTTTTGAATAATCTAGATAATCAATAAACAAATTTTTCATTGAACGTAAAGTCTAATATCATCAGTAATAATTTCTAAAAATAGGTCTAAGCACACTTTGTCCGTGCTACACGACGAACGTCCCATTATTCATTGTTTATAACAAATTCGCATCATTATAAAAAATGCACGATTTTTAAAACTCATATTTTATCATTAATAATATTATCTTGTCGAAAGAATTCATTATTTTGTCGAAAACATCCAAATCCATGTGCTGTCTTACGCTTGAAAGTATTTTAAATAGCTTGTCATTTATCTATTATTAGTTTTTAACTTCCTATTAGGAAGATATTAGAATCGGGTCGATTGGTGGAATGTATATTTTCATCATACCTCCACGTTTTGAGATATTTGCAAGCATACTAAGCGACTTTCGAAATCATGTGTGTGTAAACGTTCGTATTTATGTCGGCATTTTTATCGTTTTCGATATCTCAGAAACGGATTGAGATATCGACTTCAACCAAAATTTATTTGGAACATATTGTTGTGGAGAAGATCTTGAAGAAGTTCAAACGAATTCGGTCAGGCCGCTTTTTTTTATAAGAAAAAAACTTATAATAAATAAATAAAAAGATTGACTATTTAAAATACTTTTAAGCAAAAAAATAACGATTCCAGTTGAAAATTGACTCGTTACTGACTAAACAGTATTGTTTACATCTAAATATGAGTTTGATTATTATTATTTCACCTTTCGGGTCGTCAAGGAATGTCTGGCCAGGGGTCCCAGGGCTCCGACCTACCTGGGGCCTGACCAGACGGGATTATTCTGCAGACACCCGGCATTCTCAGGTTTGAGGGTGAGCCAGGGCTGCAGCCGTTCAATTATTGATTAAGACGTCTCAGGATTCGGAAAGACCCAAGAATGACCGCTTTCTGCATACGAGCCGCATGACTCCCAGCCTGACTTCGGCAGACTGGTATAGTTCGCAGCTCTGTCAGAAAACGGTCTCTCATCCCTCGGAGGCCGCCAATCACCAGGACTATCACATGCGCTCTATAGTCGTGATAGATGTTTCTCATGACCTCCATGAGCTCTTTGTAGCGTTCGTGTTTACTCTCTTCTTTCGCACGTATATTCATCTCAGCCGGAGCTGAAAACTCAATGTAATATACGTGCTTGGTGTTATGGTCGAAGAGATTAATATCTGGCTTATTGTATTCAATTCGTTAGGGCGTAGGGAGCGGGAAATTCCAAAGAATTTTTGCTCTCTCGTTCTCAACGACCGACTCAATTTCACCGGGCACATAGGGCAGCACTGGTGTCTCGTCTATCTCATAAGAGTGCCGAAGGTGGTAATACAGCACTCTTAAGGCGGCGTTATGCCGGTAAATGTAGTCTGAGCGCGCTAGTAACGGACAAGCCGATAAGATGTGAAATAGCGTCTCATCTACATCACCGTGGCAAACTCAGCATCTTGTGTCCTCGAGTTGCTCGTGCATAACATCACGCCGATAGGCGAGGGTGGAAAATACACCATCTTAGCAGGCCATAATAAACCCCTCGGTCTCAGAGAACAAGCTAGCCAAGATATTGAAACGTCAGCTGGTGTGACAAGTCCTGTTTTTCGAGATGACGATAAAACACACCATGTAGGGACTTTGCCACATGTTCGTCGAGCAGTTTTAACTGCTCGGTGGTTTTTATATCGACCTTTTGCTGCCCTCTGGTCAATGGTAAAAGCCTTAGACCGTCCGGGCTGCTAGGGTCGAACACTGAGCCGAGGTTTTGGGCTGCTTGATATCCTGCTCTATATAGGGGAAGCTATTCACGAACTTGAGTAGGGGATCAGAGCTCTCATAGATGTCATAAGCTATGCTTATCACTAACCTGTCGTGTGGACACTCCAGACTTAGTAGTCCACGCCCTCCCGTATCACGGGGAAAGTATAGGCGTTGGACGGAACATCGCGGGTGATGACTTCAGTGTAATGTCATCACTTTTCTTGTGATAATGTCTAGATCTTTTAACTCACTTCGGAGCCATTTAAGGACTCCGAATGAATAGAGCAAGACTGAAACAGCGAGCATATTTGTGGCTGCGACTTTATTAGGGCCCGATAATTCAGAGCCCCATATTCTTTTAAGTCGCCGCTTATACTCACTGCGGAGAGTATCTTTAATAATTTTTTTGTTTATTGTGTATTAAAGTGCATATCAAGCGAAAGAACATTCATAAACCAAGCTATTTACATGGTGTGATTAACAACCGTACTATAAAAACCTGGTTACAATGTTTTTTGCTATCTCCACTTTATACAATGTATAAAATCACTATGGATCAATCATTTTTTGAAAATGACACAATTGTGACTGAAGTTCCTCTAGAAGATGTGAGTGAACGTATACCTATTGAAGAGAGTCTAACTGCTTAACAACATACGTTGTTATGGAATAAGGATCAATATTTACGTATTGCACCAGGAGAAAATAATATTCCACGAAGGTTACTGTTCGATAAACAGTAGTTATCACATGACAAAGTGTGGTCAGACCTATTTTTTCATTTAATTAAAAAAACGGCTAGGTCAAATCTCACTCCGTTCGTGAGATATCGAAAACGGAAAAAATGCTGACATACGTAGGTACGTACGCACACACATCATTTTAAAAGTTGGCTGGTTGCTTGCATATATCTTAAAACGTGGAGTTATGATGAAAATTCACATTTCACCAATCGACCCAATTTCAATAACTTCCTAATGAAAAGTCATAATTAATAAGAGAATTATAATATCAATTGAAACGTTACCAACGGATAATTTTCTTTGCTCAGGCCAAAATGTATTAAAATTAATCGGTCCTCCGTTGATGCTCCAGTCAGCGTAATATTCTCTTTTTTTAACTAGCAAATTCATTTAAATATTCGTTGTCAGAAATTTTGAAAATTGTATTGGCTTCACACAAAAATTTACTAACTTCAACAAAATTATTGATACAAGACAAAAAAATTCCCATTGTTATAAACAATTTGTATTTGTTAAAAGTCAAATTTCATCATTATTAATATTTTTTCGTTACGAAAATTTAAATCAGTGCAAAATTCGGATTAGTTAATTTATAATTACAATTTTTTATTATTTATAACAAATTTACATTGTTATGAACAGTTTGTATTTGTTGAAAGTCATATTCCATCATAATTGATATTTTTTTGTCAAGAGAATTCAAATCAGTGCAAAATTCGCATAAGTTAATTGATAATTACAATTTTAAATTGTTTATAACAAATTCACATTGTTATAAACAATGCGTAATCGTTGAAAGTTATGTTTAGTTTTGAACAATAATCTTTAGTTGATATCGAGTTATTTTCAAATAAATTTGTCATTCTTTTGCTTAAAAGTATTTTAAATAGTCAATCTTGTCATTTATTTATTATTAGGTTTTTTGTTATAAAAAAAAACGGTTTTACCGAATTCGTTCAAATTTCTTTCAGATTTTTTTTATAACAATATCTTTCGAAAAAATCTTGGTTGAAGTGCAAATTTTGATTCGTCTTTGAGACATGGAAAACGAAAAAAATGCTGACATACATACATACACCCATACATACGTACCTGCGTAGGTACTTACGTAACCACACACATCATTCTAAAAATTGGTCAGTATGCTCGAAATATCTTGAAACGTGGAGATATGATGAAAATTCACATTCCACCAATCGACCCAATTTTAATAACTTCCTAATAGGAAGTTAATAATGTGATCCAATTGATTACTCGAATATTACGTTTCGAGAACGTTTTTAACGAAGATAAATAAATCAAAACGAAGAAATTCCTCAGGGAGGAATAAGGACAACAAGTCCTAAACAATGCGTACTGGTATCAGATTAAGAATACATTTAATAAACGCTCATCTCTTTCATACACTCATACCATACTGTTTAGTCAACAGACTGACAGCTTTCCTAAACTTTCTAGGTCAGGGGAGCCCCTTGAGTTATTATTTTAGTAGCCCGGCACTACACAAAATCCGTACGTAGTGCCGTAGAAAATTTCTGAGTACCCTGTTGCTCTCCTTCAAATTCCTTCTCCACTAATTAGCATACGAGTTGCTATCTAGTAACTTGAGGAGTCAATCAGCATACGAGACCTCATTATCTAGAGAAATTCCACCAGTTGCCATTGTTATCTCAAAAAGAGAGGACGCGACATAATTCTAAGATTCTTTACTCGAGAAAAACGAGTGTTTGCGAGTTGTTAACTAATTTTAGGGAAGACAATTAGATTTAGAGAGACTAGCAGAGTAAACCTGAGTAGTCTTAGAGTAATTTTGATACACTTTCGATGACTTATGAGTGAATTTATAAGTGACACCAATACACGTGGTTGAGAAGCAGACCTGAGTGAGAGTTTTTTATCTAAACCAGTCAGCGTTCATCATCTAACCAGCTAGAGTGCAATAATCAACTAATAAGACTGAGTGGTGTAAAATAAATAAATCATTATATATATTAAATTTTGCTATTAACAATTTGCTTGTGATTTTTCCTAATCCCTCCTCATATTCCGGTACCCAAGCATATATCTTTTTTTTCCGAGAAATCTTTTTGGGCTTCACGCCACACATACACTCAGGACAGTAAAATTAAGAAGAAATCAATAGAAATGTCCATGCGCTCACAGTAGCTCCTTCCTAGTAAAAATTGCCTCGATTCCCACTACATTCCCATACAATTAACACATGAAATTGCGGCAATTCCAAGGCACTGGACAGGCTCTCGACAAAATTTCTACTAGGGCTCTTCTTCCAGGTATTCCAACCCTTTGTCCAATGGGCTTGCGATTGCAACGACACATCCATCAGAATATTTAACTGGTACGCTAACTGCCTCGCAAAGTCCAGGTCTTGTTAGTTTCTCCTATGGGGTGTATATCACAAATGTTCTCGCAGCGTCGAGAGACTTTTCAAAGACTATTCCTAATGGATAACGTATTGACTAACTGAAGGACTGAGTTCCAATCGACTCACTCATTTCGTTACAGGATGAAAACCTATTTCTTCTATCTGTAATAGTTGAATTTGTTATGAAAAATTAAAGACGTTATCAACGCAATATATATGAGTCATTTGCTCTAAAACTTTTATGTTCCATTTAAATGAATTCATTTTTACCTAAACAAGTTACATGTACAAAACGTAGCCTTTTTAACAACTTTCTCTACATTTTTGGTGTTTGTCTGCCTGTCTGGAGTAATCTTGTAACCTGACAGCTGGTGTCAGGCGCCATGTTGATCGACCCTTTTCTTAGCCCTTTAGTCACGACACTTATGCCGAACTATTGACCTCATTTACCGACCTGGGAAATACTAATTATAGATCGATAAATTATCGAGTAAAAATTGTGGTGAGTGCACTCATCCTCGACGAAGGACCAATCTCCATGCCATACACACGACCGAGGAGGCAGTATCTACTACCGTTGGGAGAACTCGACGGAGAGTGAGCTTCAACTACTTAAAAATTGCATTTCGTTGACTTATTGCTTATTGATAAATTAACCTTTCTTCTCTAAAATTACTTTATTAGATGCTTATAATTATTCTGGTTCCAGTAAAATTACTGTAAAAGATTGAGACGCGTGAGTGTGTGTGCTACGTGTGACGTCACACATTCCAACGCCTTACCGGCTTTATTTCCCGATCAAGCTAACTCCTTCCTCAGACCAGGTATAGTTTCCCAGTGCTATACAAAAACTGGATGGCGCCCAAAATTAAATTAAATTAGTTAAAAATTAAACTAAATTGAATAATTAAAACGCTAAATGATTACTAGCTAAATAAAATCATTAATTGTTCTATAACTAAAAGATTTATTTTGTTGTTTCGTTTTTCTTGGCCGTACACGTCCGAAGGGTTCAGCAACTTCCCCTGTGGGCACGGTACGGTTACAATCTTTAAAACAGCCAATCCGATTACAACTATGCGTATGGTTTGTATTGTTTTAGAAATCTGTTAAAATGTGTAAAATGTACCTGAAATTTTATTATGTTAAAAGCTGATCTCACACTTACGGTATCTACTACCTAGTTTTTAAAATAGGAGGTTGTCACGCAGGTTATAGAATCCTTGTTATGACTTTGATAAGCTGGTGGAAAAAAATTAATATTGATTACAGGTGGACCAATAGTAATCGGAAATTATGTGGACTACATTTTTTCAGATATGTAGATGCTAGAACTGGCTGGACTGTTAAACGGGCATGAAATAAATCAGCTGACACTATTTCACGGTAATGCCTGATTAACAGCTTAATGAACAGTAACAATTAAAATAATAATAAACGAGCATGTCTGATGACTGTCAGACATGAGTTTTTTGAACACTGAGTCTTCAAATTGTCCGTGAACAGTCTTAAGTCCACTGATATTTTATATCACGAGTTTACCGATGTTTTCGATGAAAAATGTTTCTATGTTCTACATTAAAAGTGAACTGATAAGTAGAAGATCACTAAAAAGTGATCAGCTTTTCAGAACTAGTCTCTGGACCAGGAGTAGTCCGATTTTCGCTGCGTTGTCGTCAGTCACATAGACTCAAGCAAGTTGTTCGTATAGAGATCTTTGTGTGTGTGTGACAGTTTATAACGACGTAAGGCGTCCAAGCCAACATCATTTACACCTTTTGCAAGGAAAATGCTTAATCGGACCAACTTGAGCTTTCTGGAGAGATTCACGGAGAGTGGAACTGACCAATGCATTAAAAATTATTGCTTTAGAAAATTCTTGAATGATTCATTCAATTTTGAAGAATATTCTGGACAGTTCCATGAGTTTTCACCGAGGAGTTTCACTTTCTTCAAGCTTTGCAAGCTCTCTGCAATTGTACACGTACCGAGTTGACTGTTAAACCAAAATATCCATAGAATGGCATTATCTAATGACGCATCAGAGTCATCCAAACGTACACTAGGTACGAACACTGATTAATGTTGACAAATCAGACTGACCAGAACTGTGTCACCCAAAAAATATGCATTCTCGAAGGTTCTAGGTTCTTTGAAAAGTGATATCTACCCCTAGAAATTAACTGAAGTAGAGTAATTGGCGTGGAATATCTCTGAACAAGTTAAAACGCTACTTTTTGTTCAGGTGAATTATTTATACTAATTAATTTGTTGTACAAACAGAAAATGGGATCAACGCTATATATTTGAGTTTTTTCAACGAGTAATTTTTTTCTCCACTAGAGTAAAGGTACTAACGATGTGAAATGTGAAGGAATCTATTATTTTTATTAATAACAATTTGATATCTATTTGACAACAATCAAAGACGGTATTAATGCAATACGTTTGAGTGATTCTTATGATTTCAATGTCTTCGCTTGTATTGATCAAAGGATAATAAAGTAAAGGTAAAGTAGAAGGGACGAAAGAAAATGTGTCAGCATCGAGATGTCACTCGATGTCAAGAGACGGTAGTGAGTAGTGTAAGATACATTTGTTTAGAGTTGTTTATTCGCTCAACAAATAATAATAGTTCAATCCTCCTCCAATGGAAAAGTGAACTTTCCTCGCAGGTATGACAAAAAATCGGTATTCCGGCATATCTCGTAAATATTCTTGCATTATTTCTTATTATTGAGAATTCTCAAAAATGAAATGAGCCTAACCGTTTAAGGATAGGGATGAGTGTGCCGGGTCAGAGCAAATGGTAGACAGATCTTAGTTTAACAAAAATTATAACAAGTTTATTTAACACTATCAACAGGTACACAATAATACAAGTTTGATTTCTCGAATACTTGGTGAATGTCTGTCACTGATTTATCACTGAATGTTTATGAATGTCTATTAATGAGCTTGACTTGGTGTGTTCAGTATTATTGACCTCCCACACGAGCTCAACACGCTTCTCAAGTCAAGCAAGAATATGATTGTGCACGTGGCGTTAGCCTAACTAGCAATGCGAAATAAATGCAATTTATTTCAGGTGAAATAAATCTTGAATGCCCAAAATTAACACTTGGTTTAGTTAATGACTTAAGTACTAAATATTTCTGTTGGTTCAGAAATGCACAAGAACTAAAGATTGACTCAGAAATCCAAGTTTTTTGTGAGAATGAATAGAATGGCGTAGTTACGTGAATAAGAACAGAACAGGAAATTTACTTTATTTAATATATCGAAAATACTATGAATTTTCTTGAAATATTTGTTGATTGAGTTTTAGAATGACTAGATGAATAATTGATATTACTTTGAATGTCACAAGCTTCACAGATTGTCTCACAAGAATTAGATTTCGATGAATTACAGTGAATGGCGTCCGAATGTCTTGAGAACAGGAAAAAAAAGCTCAGAGAGGAACTCCACAGGTCAAACTTGACACCAGATTTTAGTCAATTAAGTGACTAGAATTTGAGAATTTATTGATTGTCTGGTCGATTGATTATCGACCCAGTATCAAGATGGCCGTCGGAGTTCCCTCAGCTGATTATTTGAATTGAGAATTAATTAATTCTCAACACTTATCGATCTCGAAATCACCGCCAAATATAAGAGAGGCCCCCTCTCCTAAGTGAGTTGGAAAAGATCTACCTCGCGATTTGAATCATGATATTGCTAGCCAGTTACGGGACGTAAAATTTTTCCAACAGGATGTTTTTACTTTCACTAACATAAAGTTATCAGCTATAGATAATGGGATGGGTATGGGAAACCATTTTTATAAAAATGAAATTTGGTACAAACAATTCAAACCGGGTTTAGGCAGGATGTTTGAGTTCTTCCAATGCGTAGTCTTTCCTTCCACTAAAATACACATATAGAAGATGAAGCATATAATATGCAAGTAGATGATGTAAACGGGTATCATTCGTAAATAAAAGTAATATTCGATGAAATAAACCTTTGAAGAGAAATTCCGAGGAATGTCTTAGAAACCGAAAGTATTCGCAGCGGTGACATATCTAATTTTTTGAAATATCAGTTCATTTTTAATGTCGGAAGAGGTCGATTGAAGATGTGATAGACTATTTGCATTGTGTTAAAAAATACCGTTTTTCTTACGAAATTCATAAACGAGTGGTTATACAATCGTTGATGCACTCAAATTACAAAAATTATTTATGTATGAATACATAATGTAATCTCATTTAAGGTTACTGAAATTAACTTTTGATATTAATTCAAAATGACTCATGGTAAGGGAGGAAAAGCACTTGGTAAAGGATGAGCGAAACGGCATCGTGAAGTGCTTCGTGATAATATGCAAGGAATCACAAAACCTGCTTTTCGTTGTCTAGCGTGTCGAGGTGGTGTAAAACGTATTTCTGGATTGATCTACAAAGAAACTTGTAGAGTCTTGAAAGTCTTCCTCAAAAATGTCATCCGCGATGCAGTCACCTACACCGAGCATGCAAAGCGTAAGACCGTTAGGGTTATGGACGTAGTCTACGCTCTGAAACGTCAAAGACACACGCTCTACGGATGTGGTGGTTAAACATCTAGTCGTTAAAAACAATTTGTATCAGTCAGCGTCTCTTTACTTGGAGCTGGTATATTTAGTAACAGCTTCAGTCCCTTCACTAACAGCGTGTTTAGCGAGTTCACCAGGTAGAAGTAGTCGAACAGCTGTTTGGAGTTCGCGTGACGTAATCGTCGATCTCTGGTTATAATGAGCCAACCTGGATGATTCAGCGGCGATGCGTTCGAAAATATCATTAACAAAGCTGTTCATGATACTCATAGCCTTGCTTGAGATCCCAGTATCAGGATGAACCTGTTTGAGTACCTTATAAAAATTGATAGCGTAACTCTCCTTCCTCTTACGCTTCTTCTTGGATTTATCAGTTGATGATATCAGTTGACGATTTGATAATACTTTCGCTTTTTCCGGTAGTAATATCTAACCGAATATTATAACTAAATATAGAAAGTTTATGTGAATAACTTATGTACTCATGTCTTTTGTAGAAAAAATCCTTCTTTTTAAATTTAAGTATAACCTACAATGCTCGAATTAATGTACACTCCAGAAATGACTGACATTCTCGATTTGGAAAATTTTTCAATTGAGAGAGGAAACATTCAACTGGATAAGAAATAGAAATTTGCCTAATGTATATGCATCTCCTCCCCCGTCTATTGTATCGTATAAGGCTCGGTCAACGTAGGTCCATTCTAGAATGTTGTCATCTTCTATTAAGAGAACGTTAACAGCAATACATGTACTTTAAAATAAGTGACTTCTTCTTTAGCTTTTGTACACAGTTTCAACAAAAGATGAGGTTACCGAAGTAGAAAAACATTTCAATAATAATCTAACAGAATCAATAAGAAAAGCTGCAGCAGCTTTCAAACTAAATCGTGAAACGCTATGATTCATAATAAAGAATTTCATTAAGTTACATCCTTCCGAAAACACAACTCATTAATTGCTTCTGAAAGATTGCAGAGAAAAGAGAACGCAGAGTTGTAAAGTGATGACAGATAAGTTTATAAACTTTTAGATCGATCTTAACTACATAGTTTTCTTAGACGCGACTCACTATGGTTCGAATGATTATGTCAATAATCAAAATTGCCGTTTTTATGGCAATGCAAATCCACATTCAACAGACAAGAAAAGCTCGTGAGGAGTCACTCACCGACGTAATTGCGGCTTTACTATGATAATCTACGTAAAAAATGATAAGATATGTATTATTTGATTGTAGCTAACCAACGTTTTAAAGGGGTGAGAATCACCCTTAAAGTTCGTACTCAAAAATGATGGTTTGCAGTTTTGTCATATTTCTGATTAAAATTATTCAGAAAGACTTTAACTATCAAAAAGAGCACAATAAATCATGAAAAATACTTTCATCCAAATATTTATGAGACTTGTAAGTATACATTTTTTATTAATTAAAAATAACAAAACATTCATAACTCAAAAACTATTAATTTTTTTTCAATATGAACAATTTCAAATAAAAGAGCACAAAAAAATTACGAGATACATGTCTTTGCAATTTTCAAAAGAACATTTAAATGGAGGCGAAGGAATAATTTACTTTTGTTAATTGTCTAGATCAAGTTACACCTCTCAGATTTTGTTGAAATTCAAGTATGTTATCGAGGAAATTATGCCGAAAAATTCGATACGGATGTAAAGGGCGTGAAAAACAAAACTTTAGATAATTTTTTAATTTCGGAGTTCCGAACTTCAGTCTAGTTTATTTACATACGACTATAATTAGTAAATCTATCAATAACTGTTTTTATATTAATTCATATTTCACCATGAAAAAGAGACAATTCTATGAATTTTTGTGTATTGCTGTTCATTTATTAATATTCTATCAATATTCTTAGTTGAAATTAGTACACGATCCATCAATCTTGAATTTGACACTATGAAAGATGAAGCTGTGCGAATTTTTAGCTATCGTTGATAATCGTGATCTATTAATCAATTATGTGATTGATTATAATGTGATAAGAAGTGAAATTATCCGTCGTAAATGTGGTTCGATGATTTCACTAAACCGTGAAATGTTAAAGTTTCACTGTACTTATACATGTTTCAGCACTAAGCGAAAACGGAAAAAAGAGTGTGGTGCAATTGGATAATAAGTGCATTCAATGGCACTTGGTTTAATCAAATTCGAATAGACATAAAAATTGTATGTCGAATCATCGCTTATTTTTCATATTATCGACCCCCTCATCAAAAAAAAATGACGGAAGAGTTTTCGATAGCAGCAACCACTATTTGTGATTGAATTTCATTTTGTAGAGGAGTGTGTATCATTAGTAGAAAACTGCTACTTTTGTGGGCCCTACTCTCATCCCCACGACAAAGTGGGAATAAGCTTGTGTCAGTCAGAGCAGTTTCACGGAGCATGAGGGTAGCCGCGTAGCGTCATGTAAGGCGGTGCAAGCATGGGTAGGAGTAAAGAATTTCAAATATAAATGTCATTTGTATTTAGTTATCATGTAATTCGCCACGAATTGCCAGATTTTTCAAATTTGATTTATTATCGGCGCATGCGTGTAGCATTGCACATGCCGTGGCCTAAGTGAAGGGTCTTGACAAGCCATCTAGCAGATGACCGTGGTGATATGGGTCTCAGCGGATATACTGGGAGCAGACGCTGGGTTACCACGCTCGAAAGTGGTCTAGAGAAAATGGGTCACAACAAATAATACATGTACAGAAAAAAAAAAGATACATGTTTAGTGCTATTAGCCACGTGTATTATACGGCTCATAACAAATAATTTTCTTTGGCCTACGTGATCAAATATTTTTAATTATGGATAACACATGGTGTGCAAAGGATTGACAAACGAAATAGTTGAACATGTACTTATTAAGTTATTAGTCCTATTCAAATACAATTTTATTCTTACTCAGGCATATTTCATTAAATTTGAGCCCATCACCCATAAATGTATTTTTATTATATTTTAAACGTTTTTTTTTCAGAAAAGCCTCATGATATTCAGCTACAAATTCATCGTTTTTGGACTGTTTTCTACTGAAGCAAGATAAAAAGTAACTAAGTGGATAATTTGTGTTGTAGATTTTTAACGGAGTGGCAGAAGTCTCGAAAATTCTTTCTAAGTCTTCTGAGGTGTTCTGGAATAATTGGTAGCATTTCATAGCTGTCGGAGTAGCACCCGACGTCATCGTAATTGACGTACATGACAACCCAATGTTACCTTGGTTGTTTGTGGCCATCTGTATTAATTACAAAAGCTGTCGGTTTCGTCCACAACTTTGAAATGTTATCTGCTGGATATACGCCTATTGTATGAGCCGGGATGTACTGAAGAGCTTCTATAATTTGCAATGTATTCATTGCATGCTTCATCATCAATTAATAATTTTGTAGCGAACTACGGTAATAATAAGCAGCTGACATTGAACAGTGGCCCGTGAACACGGTCGTCAGAGCTGAGTGATATGAACAAACGATCTCCACAGTTGACGGGACAGTTAATGGCGGTTTATCAATCATGTCGTCGATATTTATAATTTTTTCACACACAACCGTTCTTAATAGACATTTTTAAGATGTAATTGTTACTAATCTTCATGACCAGGTTGCGATGATGTAATGACGTGCAAAATGTGAATTTCGAAAAATTTGAAAGTTTCGTGATCCTAATGTTTAATCTAAGTAGTACATTGTGTCACGTAGAATTACGAATCTCGATAACGGAGATAATTTGTGGGACAAAGGAACCTGTAAAGATATTCAAGATTTTATAAAACTAATTGTGACATCAGAGAATTGTTCCGCAGTCCTAGACTATTAAAAAGTTGTGCTATATGATGAAAAATTCAAACGGATCACTCGCTACATGTTAATAAACATCTAGCACTACATGACATGAGAATTTCATATGTCCCATCTAACCATGAAAACATATACTGGAGCGATAAAACAGTAAAAGAGAATGTTTTATTACGCATAGAGAATTGGAATAACTGATATTTAAAAAACCTACCAACGATTTAAATGATTGTAGTCATAATATTTCGATTGTAGTTATTATCTTATCCGTTCAAAGAATAAGAAACGTATTTTTTATACAAAATTTATTATTTTTTCAATGGGGTTTACTCACGAAATTTCGTTGAGCGATTGTTAAAGTACGTAGACAGTGATCGTAACTCCATAACTTTTCTTCTTAGAGCATTTCATTTGATATGTAGCACTAATGAAAATTCATATTTCGAAAAACTACAAACGATTTACATGATGGTAGTCGTGTTATCCAGTTTGTCGTCATTATCTCATCCATTAAAACAATAAAAAACAGTTTTTATACAAAATTTATCATTTTTTTAATGAGGTTTACCCTTAAGAATTCCGTCAGTCAATCGTTAAACTATGCAGTCAATGATCGTACTTCCATAAATTTTTTCTCACAGCATTACATTTGATACGTAGCACTAATAAAAATTCATATTCCGAAAAACTACAGACGATTGACATAATCGTAGTCGTGTTAATTAGACTATTGTTATTCTCTTATGCTTTAAAACAATAAAAAATATAGTTTTTATACAAAATTCGTTATTTTTTCAATGGGGCATACCCTTAAGAATTTCGCTGGTTAATTGTCAAAGTATGTAGTCAGTGATCGTACCTCCATAACTGTTTTCCTTACAGCATGACATTTCATAATTAGCGCAAATAAAAATTTATATTCTGAGAAACTACAGACGATTCACATGATTGTAGTCGTGTTAATTCGATTGTAGTTTCTTATCTTATCTATTAAAACAATAAAAAACAGTTTTTATACAAAATTTATCATTTTTTCAATGAGGTTTACCCTTAAGAATTCCGTTAGTCAATCGTTAAACTATGCAGTCAATGATCGTACCTCCATAAATTTTTTTTAAGGATTAGATTTAATAAGTATCAGCAACAAGTATTCCTAGTCTGAAAAACTACAGACGATCTACATGATTGTAATCGTGTTATTTCGATTGTAGTTATTATCTGATCCGTTAAAACAATGAACAACATAGTTTTCATACGAAATTTATCATTTTTTCAATGGGGTTTACCCACAAGAATTTCGTTAATTGATTGTTAAAGTATGCAGTCAGTGATCTTAGCTCCATACCGTTCTTTCTTATAGTATTTTATTCATTGAGTAGCAGCAACGAATATCCATATTTCAAAGAACTACCAACGATTTACACGATTGTAGCCGTGTTATTTCGATTGTACTTATTATCTCACCCGTTAAAATAATAAAAAGCATAGTTTTTATACAAAATTGATTGGTTTTTCAATGGCTTCACTCTTGGAAATTTCGTTGATCGATCGTTAAAGTATGCAGTCAGTGATCGTACCTCCATAACTTCTTTTTTGACAGAATTACATTTAATAACTAGCACCAATAGATATTCATATTTCGAAAATCTCTAAACGATTTGAGTGATTGTAGTCATGATATTTTGTTTGTAGTTATTATCTTGTACGTTATAGTAATAAAAAAACATAGTTTTTATAAAAAATTTATCGTTCTCTTAATGAGTGTGCTTTTGGAAATTCCGTTGATCAATTGCTCAAGTATGAAATCAGTGATCGCACCTCCATAACTTTTTTTTCAAAGGATTACATCCGATAAGAAGCAGCAATAAATATTCATATTTCGAAAAACTACAAACGATTCAAATTCTTGTAGTCATGTAATCTCGATTGTAGTTTTCATCGAAGCTCTCAAATCAATGAATTCCATACTTTTGATACGAAATTTTCTTTTTTTCTAAGGAGAGTACTATTTGAATTTTTTTTTGATCAATCGTTAAAGTATGAAATCAGTGATCGTACTTCCATAACTTTCTCGATCGGATAACCATCAGGTTGGTGTGTAAGTTCTTTGACACTCGAACACCTTTATTAAAAATAATATTTTCCATTATTAAAGAAATATTTATCCACAATATAATGACTGTCATGTTTAACTTCTCTAAAATTCTGTAGAAGAATTGATTATTCTAGCATATAACCGAATTGGAACCTCGAAAGTTTTTAAAGAAATCCATGTGTCCACGAATTTACACACCAATCCAATCTTAATACTAGTAGCAATGAATATTCAGGATTTGAAGAACGACAAATGGTTTCAATGATTGTATTTATGTAATCTTGATTGGAGTTTTTATTGAAGCTTTGTTCATAGTGGTAAAAATACTTTTGGTACAAAATTTTATTTTTTTCGAAAAAAAAAATACTTTTGAGAATTACTTTGAACAATCGTTGAGGTATGTAATCAGTGATGGTACTTCCTTAACTTTTTTTTAAATATGATTACGTATAATGAGTAGTAGCAATAAATATCTGTAATTCGAAAAACTACAAACGCTTCAAATGATTGTAGTCATTTTATTTAGATTGTAGTCTCTTGCATACTTTTAATATGAATTTATCTTTTTTCTAGGAAGATTACTATGTAGAGTTTCTTTGATCAATCGTTGAAGTATGTAGTCAGTGATAGTACCTCTATAACATTCGTTCTCGATTGCATTACTGTCAATAATGAGCGGCGATAGATCTCTACGTTTTAATGAACTACCAACAGTTTAAATGATTGTAGTCATTTTCGATGCTTTTTAAATAGTGAATAGCATAGTTTCGATACAAATAATATTCTGTTTTTAAGAAACTACAAACAATAAAACATTACTACAGTTCCCTACATCGTTTCTAGTATTGTTAAATATTGATATACCTTTTCATTTCTCTGTGTGAATTAAGAAATGTTATGAATAGTCGGACTCATAGAGAATATAATTGTTGCAATCAACTTCTATCGATGCGAACGATGGTTATAAGTGACTATCACAAAAGCTCAACCTCAGTCGGTTCGGAATCTTAAATTTTTATATTTTTTGGAAGTTCGACTCTCACTACGAGCTGCTAACGTCATCAAAAATCTCGAGATCGTTTGTCGTTCTACCTTTAAGAAATGTTTCGTATTCAAGTTCTGATACGTACAATCTATGATGTGCCTTAATTTATTCACATTTATCATTTCTATATGATAAGATCCCGATCGAACATAACCCTGCATAATTTGAGTGCATTTTCATTATGCACTAAATACCGTCATTCTATGTTGAGTATGTGCAAACTTGACATCTGCTATACAATTTTGTTTTCACAGAATCTCAAAGTAGGAGTTAAGATTATACTTTTCAGTTAGTCCTAAATATTCAGATGGTGCATGATTATCTCATGAACATTCAGGTTTTCGTGACACAGTGTGACTATCTGTCGAACATGAACGTATTTACCCCAAACCTATTACATACATTCCTGTACAATCTTATGTATGATGCTCCGAATTTGTTTTCTTCGGTTATATCTTTGTTTAATATTAAACAATTCATTTTCTTGGTTCATAAACTATTGCCATTACTGTTTATTACTTGTTTCAACATGTATTACACTTAGCGCTTTTATGATAGAATTTGAGGTGTATGGAAAGAATCTATAATTTTTCCATAATAATTGATTTTTTTCGATTGTTTCATTATTCCATGATGTACTACTTATCGATTAGAGAAATCGTATATTTTTTTTTCTTTTTGTGTTTGTCATGAATCAGAAAAATTTATTTGATTTCACAAATTATAAAATATTATTTTTTATAATGCTGATAGCCTATAGAAGATCATTATTTGTATGCAGTTTCGCGTGTACTAGCTTTGTCTTCCGTTTTACTACGAACGAGGTTTATCGCTTTTGTACGTATAAGCAATTTTTAATGTACCCTACATTTCCGTGTCCTCAGTTAATATACGTATAAACGATGTATACTCTGTTTCCACGACGGTCTTCAAGTTAGTGTTTACGTCAAAAGTGTTGGCTGTGGAAACGAATGATATATTCAATTCAACCGTTTCCGCAACCGGTCTTGGAACTAGATAGTTAACCTGAAATATTTCTACGACCGTCGTGGAAGCGGCATTTGGTCGTAGGAACAGGAGCTGGAAGACTTAACTTGTCGTGGAAATGGTATCAGAACATATATATGTGTGTGTACAATATATACAAGTATGTACATATACATACATTAATTTTCTACAAACATTTAAATTTCTTTTATGTTTTAATTGGTGAATTGATACATTTGCATAGACCTTCAATTTCTATTCATCATTTCCATTATTGGATACATCAGTAATTACTGTTGTTGATAGTAAAATCGAGACAAATAGGCTTATAGTATGAGAAATAAGATACATATATTTTCGAATTTAAATTAGACAGATATCCAAAAAAAATTGCATCGATTGTTGTTCTATATCTTGTAGTTGGCTCTTACGGTTATTATTTATTTGTGGTTCAAATTTATCTCGTAGGAAGTTTACCAAGAGTTGTCCATCTGCGACTGCAAATTTGATATTGAAATCTCCTGCTGAAATTAGTGGCAACGTATGGTCACATGAACTTTGAAATAAATTTACAATTTTATTCACTTTAAACGTTGAGTATTAAATATATTCATCGAAATATTAATTGATCAAATTGTCCAAAACGCAATAGAGTTACAAAAAAAAACCAAAACATTACCGTTCGCGTAAAGCTAGTAAACTCACAAACGAACTACTGACTGAAATATATACATATTCATTGACTTGCTGTAAGAGAGAGAGAGAAAAAGAAAATGTGTGCGCGCACTTTTCTCTCTTACTTCTACACTGTGATACAGACAATAGGCCTGCAGTGTGCTAAGATGTTCGGAACGTATTTGGCTATAAGAAGAAGAGAGAAGGAAAATGTGTGCGTGCACTGCTGTCTCTTCCTCATATCCCCCATCAAATTTTTGTTCACCTTGCCTGATTACACTTTTCGTCACGCGTTCGCCAGCTTACTACCCAAGTCAAACGTGCGTAAAGAAATTTCACTTCAAAAACAATTTTCCTCACATGATTTATTTTATTTTATTTATACAATCAATTTTTTTATAAATACAGGATTATTGACAATATCATATTTTTCTATTCGTAATCTAAATCTGTTTCTATCTCGAGCTGCTTCTTTCCAACGTCCTTGTCTTAAGGCTCTGTAAGCATAATTCCATATATGTATTACGGATATGTTCGGTTGAAAATTGAATTGAACAAATTCCATTATAATAATTTTCTTAATTGTCCACTCGAAGGTTTGTATTCAACAATTCGATCATGAACAATTAAGCAGTATGTTGATGTATTATCGGGTATCGGTTTTGAAGATTCAAATTCGATTCGAACATTTACAGGTGCAGATTTCAATGATTCATTTAGTTTTGAGCAATCGATGACAATTGAAAGTGCTTTGCCGATATATTGTATTTTTGTGAGAAGCAGCTCTGAATCATTACCATAACTTGACTCTTAATAATTTTTGTACATATCATAGAATGATGCATAGTGATTGTGAGATATGTAAGATTCGAGTTGCCATATAGAAAACATTGTGAATTGAGAAAAAGTTTTACGTCTCTCAAATAACCATGATCGAATTGACCGGAATCTTATGTTGCATCATTTTCTCGTGCTGTCTGAAATGCCAGTATAACATATCTCAGTTTTTTCAGTTGTGTTGATGTTTTTACCATCCAGACGTTTTTCGTTGTTCTCGATAACAATGGATATTCATAAGTTTCCCATAATCGAAAACTGACTGTTATTGGTGGATCCTTGGCAATATAATTTAATAATTGTATTTTTCTTGTATCCGACACTATAATGTAAGGAATCATCCATTCAATTTTCATTAATGTAATTTTTTCATCTGCACTAGCTAAAGCTTGTACTATTGCATTAAGATCGATGTATGAGCGTGTTAAATCGTATTTATGCTTAGCACTGACAATAGTGCGATGATAATCTTCAGCAAATCCCAATAGCATATTCAATGGCAATAAAATGTCAAAGTATCCTTTGTTATCCGTTAGCTTTTCATCATTGAAAATTTAACTTGTATTATCTAAATAATTCAATTGACTTGGATGAAGTGATAGATATCCCTTAATGACACTCGTAAAACCTACATTTTTATTACGATCAATCCCAATGCCATTTGATTTACATCGTATTTCTTCGAATAAGTGACATAATGCCACGTATAATAATTTCGTTGTCGCTGCCACAGCAGTGTCATTATGTTTAGTAATATGTATAGAACTCTAGCAAAGTAATAAGCACAAGTCTTGTTGTTGGACAGCAATCCGGATTTCATGGTTGTTGTTGAGTGAAGCTGATGTATAAGGCTGATGAGCATGTAATTCATAATGTGATATAGATTCATCAAAAATAACCCCTCTGTTGATAGCTACTGTCTTCTGCAACCCTGGCAATAGACACGCGAAACGGCACACTTTACTCGGACTTTTTTTGTATGCGAACGCCCAATCCCCTTAAAAATAAAACATTCTGAGGATATAGTTGTTCGAGATTTCGTCATTAATTGACAATTTTTTGGCATGGTAACTCGGTTTTATAGCTTCTTTCATCAATCTTCTTATGCAGAATACCTATTTTTTCACAGTTTTTACCTGCAAACGAATTGTTAGTATTTCTCAACGGAAATTAACCAATTTTCCGTCTTGATCAACACTTTTCAATTGTATATATGTACTGTTCACACGGCGATTGGAAGAAACATCATCTATAGATGCTCCTGTAGTAATATTGCACTCGATTCTTAATGCGTGTGTTTTCAAGATGGAAACTGGTAAATGTGTTGATTTTGGCGCGATAAGTCTGGGACCAAAACCCAACAGACTGAGAAAAACCGAATTCAATAATGATATTTGATGATGTAGCGTATGAGAAACAAGATAATAAGCGTGCTTATTTCTGTATGGGATAACAAAGAGATGTTGATAGCTTTTATCTCTGCCAAACTTATGCACGCATTCTCAAACGTCTAGTGCGCCATAACACAAATTATCTCGTGCTCTTTCGACAAGATGATATGAATTTGAAGCACATTTATAAAGATCATCTGAACACTGATATGTCATTTTCGGATTTTCGATAACATTATTCCAAATGTTGAAATAATAGGTATGGATTCGTCGTTATCGACAAAGATAGCGAAATCAGTTGTGGACATCATAGAAAAGGATTTGATTGCTTCATTAATATATAAAGAAGAAAACAATGAGAGCAAAAAAACATTCGTGTTGCAGTCAGCAAAGTGTCAGCATAAAGTTGAGAAAATGCTGAAACGGGCTGATATTTTGCATCGAATTGCAAAAGCGAGTGCTGCAATACGACGTAAGCATGAAATTACTAAACATAGACAAAAAACAACGCCACGAGCCATGAACGGAATGTCTAAACTCGTCGTAGTTCCTCTACACAAACGGGTGGATAAGACACCGATAAAAACAGAAAATTTTTGACTAAAGTTGCACGAAAAAAAAAGTTGCAGTGCTCTCCAAGGACCTCCAGGCATCGGATTTGAATTAACAATCGATGAACAGTATGATATGAATAATAAAAGATAATGCAAACTTGCTGATCCAGTAGATCTAAATGATGCTGTATGATTGAAAGTTGTTAAATCGAGCATACTTTATCCGATAGTATCTTTAACCCAAGAGATACAAAATCTTCAAGCAAAAATTAAAAATATCAGTGAGCAAGTAACACAGTGATTGAAATCATCACAAACAGTACAACAAAATTTGAGAGCAGATGTGAATAAAATAAATGAATTCTATCGAATTGATCAATTGAATGCGTTTTTTAAGAAGCAGACAGTAGACATACCGACATCATAAAACAGGCAGAGAAAAATGTTAAAAAATAATTAAAAAGAAGACCTAAGACCCAAATTGCTATGAACAAGAAAAAAAGAGCAATTGCTGACGAGCTTTATAGACTCGATGAGACTTGGCAAGCTGATCTTATTGATATGTCCGGATATAAGTCCTGTTATAAAAAATATCAATATTTATTAACAGTCATTGATATTTTCTTCAAATATAATTGGACTGTACCAATTAAGACTAAAAATGGTAAAGATGTAACTGCTGCAATGATGACAATTTTGAAGAAAAAGAGTACCTAAGAATCTACACGTTGATAGAAGCTGAGAGTTTTATAATAAAGATTTTGAAGAACTGATGAAGCAAAATAATATTAAGATGTATTTATTTAGCAATCTGGAAGCATGAATTTATGAACGTTTTAATCTCACATTTAAAAATAAAATGTGTAAAAATTTCACTTTACATGGAAATTACAACTGAATAGAATTGGATTTTACTGAAATCGTTATCTTCTTATAACAATATGAAACATCGTAGAATAAAAATCAAACCTGTAGATATGACTTCAGCTAATGATAAGCAACTATTTGATACTATTCACAGAAAGCTGGAAGATGTTGTTGCGGCTTCGATAGGCTTGTGGACATAGATGATATGAGATTGCAGGTGGACGATAATCAGAAATAAATTTGGACTGTATTTTTTAGGAAGATTGGATACTAGAACTGTTGAACGGGTGGAAATGAGTCGACTGAAGCCTTCTTAATAGTAACATGTAACAATTTATTCATAACAAAAGACACAGTAACACAAATATAACGAGAGATAGTTTATCTGAGAATCGTCCGATATGAGTTTACTGGCCAAGTCAAATGAAGAGTTCACTAATCTTCCATATATTGAGTTCACTGATGAATCGTCTGATGAGTAGAAATTCCGGAAAGTTGTAAGTTTTCCAGGACTGCTCCCCTGGACCAGGAGGAGTCTGAGTGTTCATGAGTTGGCGTCAGTCACGACGACATAAGCGAGTTATTCTGGAGTGGACCTTGTGTGAGTGACTGTCCATGAGGCCATTAGGTGTCGAAGCCCACATCGTTCGCGTATCTTTTAGCTAAAATGTGTAATCGAACCAACGTGAGATGATCGGTAACGTTTAATGTAAGTTAGACTGCTTGATGAGTTTACAATCATCTCTGTAGATAATTGACCGTTGAGTTATTCTATTTCTGAGGAATATTTTGGAGAGTTTTCTGGTTTCTCACTGAAGAGTTTGTCTGTGTGAGTATTCTGGTAGTACACATGTACCGAGTTGACTGTTATAACGAGTTGTCTATCGGTTGGCATCACTCGAAGATGCCAATGAGTCGTTCGAGTACTAACACGTACAAATACTGACAAGTATCGACGGCAACATTAACTGCGAGTAACAATAACACTAACAGAAGAATACAGACGAATTCTGACTACTATATCCGAAACTCTGTGCTCTCGAAGCTTCTAGGCCGTTTGGAAGGGATATCAACGCCTAGGAATTAATTAGAATAGTCTAATTAGCGAAGATGAGTTGGCAGGAGAGACCTCGAGTTGTCTAAGTATTTGGTGAGGAGAAAAATGTTAGGCTATAGATGAATTACTTCTAACCAAGTCAGAACGGATGTAAAAATGAAGAAGAAGAATGAGATCGAGGTTGGCGATAAAGTTCGCATCAGCAAATATAAACATGTATTTGAGAAAGAATACACTCCCAAGAGAAACACTGAAATTTTCACTGTCTGCAAAGTCGAAAATACTCATCCAGAAACTTACAAATTAAATGATTATCAAAATCGACTTATATAGGACAGTTTTTATAAGGAAGAATTAACCGGAGTCCAATATCCTGACGCATATTTGGTGGAGAAAATATTACAAACACGTGGCAATCAAGTCTATGTAAAGTAGTTAGGATTTGGACAGGAACACAATAGTTGGATTAATAAATCGGATTTATAATGACTCAACGCAAAAGTTTTATGGAAAAAATGGCTGAAGAGAATGTACGTTAATTCTAAAATATTTCCATGCTATACAGATGATGAAGCTGCGAATGTCAAATGGACATCATTATCTGACAAAGAACGACATCAACAAAGTGATGAAGGGTGAAAGTCATTGATAATCGAATGCTGAAAAAGATATGGAAGAAATAAAAGATTGCAACTTAGAAATAATATAAAAATTTTTCTATAAGAATACATTTTGTAACATTCATTAATAAAAAAATTCATAAATAAATTGTTTTTTATTCTTGATGCCCCTAAGGAAGAGTATCTGTTGAATCATCGGTCAATTGACGTTTATCGTCATTCCAACTTAATGCTAATTTTTGTTGTACAATAGTTTGAACATCATGTTTTACGCTTTTTATCAAGTACTGCTTTTTAACAATATTAACACGATCATTCAAACATCGTTTGAAATCATCGACGATATAGTTTGCAATTGTGCAAACAGATTCTGTCACGATTTCTCTATTGCTCCATCTTTTATAAGACCAAGGACTTTTTTATACATTGAAGGAATTCCGTCAATGTTTTTAGGGAGATAGTCGAATGTATCGAAATTGCAAATGTCACACTTGATCGTTCCATAGTCATCAAGTACAGTAAAATGATATATAAGACTATACGTATCAGTATACATAAGTTTAAAGGCATCATTTAAGAAATTTTTCTTGACATAATTATAATAAAAATCATATAAAAATATTTTTGACAAATCTAAAATTGCAAAACCTATATGAATTGGCTTCTGAAAAACAACTGTAAGTCGTCTCATTTCTATTATGACCGTATCTTTGTCAAAAATTGTGACACTATAGAAATCTGTTTTTGAAAAGAGAGCTCTAGCACCATATCGGCCATTCCATTTAGTGACTAGTTTAACATCTTTCTATTTTCTTACGTTTTCCATTGTCTTACCAAGTACAGCGTTGCTCATGAGTTTTATAAAAATTTTTTTCGAAATCATTTTTTGCATTTTTACGATATTCTGTGTTTTCATCTATATGCGATTTGGGCTATTGAATCCGTTTAAATTCTATTACTCTATGGATTTTTGTACATTTCATACCTAATTTGCTCTGATCATAAACATCCCCCATGTCTCGATTATTAGCTGCAGCATAACGATTTGAGCACTGTTATACGCCGCCTCGGATACCTTCCTCGATGAATAAGACCTTTTCTGGATCCATCAAAAGCTCAAGCTTAACATTCGTAAGTTTCAACAGTACATCAAAAGTAAGCCCTGGAGCAGTGTAGTAATGAAGAGAATCTGAGTCGTATGTTTTTTGACAGTTGTGTCTGAAATTCTCAAAAATTTCGGCTGTTTTAAGGTATAAATTAGAGTATTCACCGATTGTTTTAATTGAAAATTTATTCCAAATCTCCAAAGCATGTTTACACTCAAGATCGGCGTATACTGCAAATGCTACAGAATCATTACATTTGAAATGTCTTAAACTAATAATCCGATCTTTTTTTCAGGAAACACCATTGGAATTTTATTCATTATGAAACAATCAAGCTTGTAAGTTTTATATGACCTTTGCAATCTAAAGTGGCATAGACATCGATCACACAGAAATAACTTATAGTTACTAGGTTCTATCTACCATCCAACTAGGCGCAAAAGATTTTTTCTTAAAGCAAAGTGGAAAATGGGATGAAAATGTTCATCATCCATTTGAAGCCCAGCATTAACAACGAGAAGATGAATGGTTGGCATGTCTGATTCAAATTATTGTTCAAATACACGGGAATTATCACACCCGTATTAAAATTTTAATTGGTAAAATCAGACTTAATACCGTACATGTTGATGGCCGAATTATTCATAGCTTCAAAACGTGGAATGTCTTTTAATGCAATAGAAAATTGTATACCCTCATTCTTCAATTCTTCGTTGATACACTTGTATGAAGCTGTTCTCAGGATAAGCTATTCCGTGAGGATCTAGAGCTGCAGTAATACACCATAAAAAACAGTATTCATAAAAGTTTTCAATGTTGAGCGCTGCACGTTTAAGTTAAATATCTGGAGGTAATTTCACATACGTTGATAAACCTCCGTTTAGCGGAATAAACTGAGACATTTTGATCATTAGGTTAATAATTTCATTCAAACTTCATCCATTGTCTTTATGATTGAAGTCTCCGAGTTTTCTAAACAATGGCCCAATTACATTATCATCAAATCAATCATTGAAGTCTGTACTTGGTAAAATCTTGACACTTTTTATTTGGAAAAATTTCACTTCCACAATTGTCTGGTCTTTCTTCACATTTTCAAATTTACACAACAAGGTTGTGCTTCCTTTCAAGTTTCCTTCTCGTCGAAGTGTTTCTCTAGTTTTCTCAATCACCAAAACTTTTGCACCACTCAAAGATATTCGGATATCTGTATGTCTTAGATTTAATACACAAGCTGTTTTGATATGATTGATGAAAGTACATTCGATGTCTTGCCATCGAATTGAGTGATTAACGACGAAATCACCTTTTACCACTTGTCCACTTTATTGAAAGAATTTCTCATGAAGTGCATGCAATAAAATGATGTTTGTTTGCAGCGATTGTTTTTCATGAACATTTGTCTGAGGATTCAATAACACTTAATTCAAATACGCGATATTGTCTGTGCATATATTACACCACCGCTAAATCATATCGTCACTTACAGCATCGAGTTTCAAAAATTCCTCATATGATTCTTTAATCGTAGCACTTAGGTTATAATATTCATGTGCGGTGCCGCGCTGAAATATCCGCGACAAAATATCCGAGGCAAAATAATCGGACGACAAAATATTCGAGGTAAATTAATCGAATGCTATAGTAACTGATAAAAAATGGAATAAAATTCGGTAGAATTGTTTGTAGTTATGTAGAACATGCAATCCCGTGTTTGAGGGCAAAGCCAGCCAGTATTTAAATGAAATTCTGTTCATTAAATATAACATATATGTCAATCTGTGACAATGCCAATAAATCAATATGTTTATTAATAATCTTTTGCGTAAAAATGCCCTATATTTGCCCTGTTGATGTTTTGTCGGTGATTTATTTGTAGATATTCTATTTACAGATATTTTGTTTGTGGATATTTTGTTTGGATACATCTATTTTGAGCAGTATTTTGTTAGCACTTTCTCACTATTCACTTTAGAGTTCAATTTTTGAATGATGACCCGATACCGAAGTTTCTTTTGAACTCATTAACTGCGTAGTTTATCTCCTCCGTTTTAGTAAATATCCATCGAAAATTACAACATATAAAAATATTTATGTATATGAGATAAACCACCCCTTTAACATCACTAAATTCTATCATTGTTTGCGTTATGAAACGATTAAATATCTTTAATAGTATTACCAGATGTATAATAAAAACAATTCTTCAACATCATCTGAATAACTAATCAAAGTGACATCATTTCTAAGAAACATAATATGGTTCGATAAAAATATCGGTCTTTATAATAATCACTAATTAATAACTCACTTTTGTATTTTTTTTATTGCATTCGTTCTTTAGTTTTCAATATTTCACTGTTTCACACTCGTTATACATTTGAATCATAAGCTCACTTCATACCATTCTAATTCGTAATGCTATGATAAATCTGTTCCAAATTTATGACCACTACTTTTGTAAGTTTCGTTTTATAGAATAAAAACAATGTTCAATACATATTATGTAAAACATTGAATTCATAACATTGAAATAGCTTCAAGTGGAGTAGTAATAGAATAGATTGGAAGTGTTTGAATATGTATCATTTCTTGTAAAAATATTGTAATAACACGATACTTAATTATTAATATTATGAAAAATTATAACTATTTAATTTATAATTTAAGTGTTTATTTGAACATAATATTTCGACATTAGAATTTTGAATAACCTAACAATTCAAATTAACTCAGTAATAGGAAATATGCTCTAAATTTAGGAAAAAAATATAAAGATAGTTCTTATTTCAAGATTATGAAAAATCTTTTAACATATAAATATCTTTCGATATCATTGTCACATTGTCGTTAAAATCTTTGAATGCAATACTTAGAATTTAATCCCTAAGCCTTTATAATTATAATCACAAAAATATCCTCACCAATTCATGTAACTTGGAATCAGAAATTAAAATTGTAATCAAAGAGAGTTACGGAGATAGTTTTCATTTGAATATTATAAAAATCTTTAAGCATACAAAAATCGGGTCATATAAAGCCTTACTTATTACTCAAGTGATGTGTAAGCAAACATAACATTACTCAAGTATTCTAATTATGAAAATTATTTCCCATCATATTTGAATGAGTACCAGGCAAACATTTGAAATAATAATCTTCAATTTGAAATCTCTGTGAAATTGATAAACAACTATAAATTTAATTAAAATTTTCTTAGAGTCTTTTTTTTACTGAAACAAGCTGTTTTTATTTCAAATACATACAGTAATATGAATAGAAAAATACATTAGTTTTGATGATAATAAAATAGTAGTATTACGTTTGACCCCCGGAGGGAATACTTGTTTTGAACTTGTCCCTTAAAGGGATACTGGGAACTTTTTCTAAAGGTTCAAACAAAATTATGGTAGGGATAAAAATAGTTTCCCTTCATCCGATTCTTCAGACCAGTATACCTGACGAAGTTGGTCTGGGAACTTAGTTCTCAGAATCCCCTCCCTACCAGGGATTAAATCTACTATGGAGGTAGTTCTCATTTTATTATTATAAAAAATATTGAATTAAATGAATATCTTTTAATATCATTGACGCAATAAAAAATTATAATTGTAAAAATAGTTCTGCACAATATTGTATAATTTGAATAATAATAAAAGATTATCAATCATATTTATGTAAGAAGTAATCCAGAAAAACTTAATGGTCAACATCACTTTCTTCACTGACGCTATCATCTACATCCCCATCAACTCCGCTATCACCTTGTTGATCCACATCTTCATCGTTATCATTGAAATATAGTACTGTTGCCCTTAGTTCAAGATTTCCCAAACAGATTGGACAAAAATTGTACTGCATTTCCACATTATCGATAAGTAATTGGCAGATTACATGATTAAAACACATAAAATGAGTATTATGTCTTAGTTGTTTTCCATAGTGCCTGATTACAAAGTTGATTTTTTCTTCTAGAAGAGACACTCCTATCTATTGAAATGGAATCGTTGTCAAATAAAAGAAGCACCATGGTTGAATGTATAAGCTAAACAAAAATATTTCATAATGTTACAAAATAATATTTAAAATAAATTAAACTTAGGCGTAATATTATTTTAATCTTCTTAAATAATAAGTTCAATCAAATAATTTTATAATAAGTTTAAGTTATAGTTTAATATAATACAGTTAATTTTTATCACCTTTCAATGCTTTCAGGGAAAAAAGTATTTTCGATGATTGCTTGAGCGTTGACATTTTCAGGAGTCACTAGTCCATTGTTAAAATGTAGCACTCAAGCCAATACCTACACCTTCTTGTTTGGGTTAATTATAAGTGTTACTGTTGCATTTGCAAATTGAAATACAATGTTACTTAAGCCTCCTGTAGCTAACTGCTAATTCTTCATGGCTTGAAAAATATCATCCACCAAATTGTTTCTATTAGTATAGAATTCCCATTGTCTTGGCACGATAATTTTTATTTCTATTTCGAACTCATAAATTGCTTCCATCTAAAAAATTGAAATAATTATTTTAAAACTATACATAAACTTGAATTAAAAAAAAAGAATTTTTTGAAGCATGTCCTAGTGAACACATGACTTTAATATGATTTCATTTTTATAGTCATAGAAATGTCACAATATTTTACGTAAATCTGACATAAAACTTATCTCCCTTGTGATCAAATTATGATGTAAAAATTTGCGATATACGTTTGATGTTATGTAAGTTATGACTTTCCTATGATATGACACACTTATTACTGGAATAAATTCAAAGCCTTACTTGAAGTATGAAATATAAGTCTTACTTGAAAGAATTTAAGAAAAAAAGGATGTCATACTTACTTTTGATAAGTTGTTACACAGTCTATAACCCTGAATATATATGTGAGGTGTAATCAGATCAACACTTTAAATTGCTAAGATTAACTTTTCACAGTTATTGAACTATTACTGAAATCAATCAATCTGAATAACTTTTTGATAGAACAGGGAAGAATTCTAATGAACTGTCACTGAAACGGTTTGTTGCGCGAATGATTAGTATAAAGAACTCTTTTGCAGCCCTCAAACATTTCTAACATATATATGAGTATATATACATGCATGTTTTGCAAATTTGGTGATGAATTGAAATTTTGGTGACTGTCACCAAAGTTTCTTACAATGATTATGAAAGTTTGGTGACAGTCACTAAACTTCCAAAATAATTTTGAAATCTATATAAAAAAAAAAAATTACAGAAAAAACAGGATGAATGTCGATTATACGGTTAAAACCGTATGATATATTAAGTTCTGTTCTTCAGGAATTTCGGGAGAGTGGAATGACTGGGAAAGCATTAGAATTTGTTGCAAAAAATGAGTCTTTTACAAAAACTCGGGGATTGTCACCAAACTTCTAAGAGGATTTCGCAATCTATAAAAAAAAATCTCTAAAAAATACACGACAAATGTCGGATATACAGTTAACCACTATACAGAGTAATGAGAATGACAATTTAGTGATTATTACTTCTGGCAAAGATTTGTGAGCGTTCTAAAATCAGAAAATAGAGTAGTCATTGTATATTCTCGCAACATAACTCCGTTCAAGACGAATAAGTTTCATTGAAAAACATACTTTTCTTCAATGATTACCCTTTCATTTGATTATACATTTCCATTTAATAAAGTAATTATCAAATAACATTGGCATCACGATAGAGAATAATAAGTCATACTGCAAATCTGCGAAAATAGTTTAAACATCTTTGATATGAAGATTTCACAATTTCTGTACGCTCATAGCGGAATCATTAAGCTATGATCAATAAATCGATAAATTTTCATAAGAAAGAAACATACAATTTTCATGTATTAAAAAAAGTTAATGAATTATATTACACATTCTATCCGGAAATTATTAAGAGTATCAGTAGCTCAAACGTATAGAGTGTTAAACTTAGAAATCCTCGAGTGGATACATTTTTCATAGGATAATTTGAAGTCATCTAGAATTGATTTCCACCAGAGAAAAATAAGCTGTGACACCAAGCAAGGTTTAAATCACCGTTTGACGCCTTTTCCCGCTTTTTTAACGTTTGATCCCATTCTTTGATAACTATGATAAATATGAAACAATTCTCTGAATAAAACTTGTAGCTACAGAGATTTTACATAAATAAGTTCACCTCTTCAACCCCTTGCTCTTAATCGGTAAAAAGTTATTGACCTCTAAGGGTTGATAAAATTAAAAACATCTAGAGAGGTGAATCCCCTACACGCACGATACGGTCATGAGAAAAACAGCGTGATATGTCAGCGCTTGCGGTAGTTATAGAATATTTTCGTATCTAAACACATGAATTCGGTACCCCACTTATTGATATGAAAAAAACATGAACATCATAAAAACAATACAAGCTTCTAAGGGAATAGCTGACGCAGAAGGTCAAAGTTTTTTTCATTAATCTACAATTTACGATTGATTCAGCTCTGCTACTAAATTGAAGAAATGAATTAAATATTTTATTCTGAAGATTTATAAACTACATATGAGTCGGATAATTAACTAGTATTTTATTCAATAACATACTATTATCTAAACACTAAATAGCGTAGAAAGATATTCCTGTAGGAATAATGTTGTTTTTTTGCAAATAAAAACACTTTTAAATAAACTTATAAAATTGGTTAAAAAAAATTCTTTAAAGGATCAATTCTAAAAATGTATGACTTTGTTATACTATTTGGAGGAAGGTAATAATTGCATAGGTATTGATGAAAGACAGAAAGAACTCGAATACTATCGTCAAATTGAATTTCCTCCGGTTGACAACGATTCGACGAGTATAAACTAATAGAGTCTGTTTTCATTGCTATCACACGGTTGGTAACCTTCTTGTAGTTGAAGAAAAAAAAACCGTTTACAGTACACAAATATATTGCATAGATCTTGTTTTCATATGGTCATAAGAAATTCAATTATTATGAAGCAAAAGAAATTGTTTTCATCTATGTTACATATTTTTGTAACTTATTTTCAGCAAAAGAACAAATTATTCATAGAGAGCGAGCGAAAATATAGCATAGCTCCCGTTATCAATCATTTGTAACGATTTCAATCGTTATAAATACAAACCATCGGTCAATATTCATGTTACATAGTTATTGACTAGTTTCTCGTAAGAGAAAAAATTTCACGTTGGATGAACAAATGATCACGAATAGTATTGATATGGAAGTTTGGTGACTGTCACTAAACTTTTCTACAACGATTATGGAAGTTTGCTGACAGTCACTAAACTTCCAAAATAATGTCGAAATCTATAAAAAAAAAAAACCTCTTAAAAATACCAGTCAAATGTCGGACATACGGTTGAACACTATACGGAGTAGCGAGAATGTTAAACTGATTATCGACATCGATTATGGCAGAGCATTTATTCGCAATTTAGTGATTATTACTTCTGGCAAAGATTTGTGAGTGTTTTAAGATCAGAAAATAGAGTAGTCATTATACATTCTTGCAACATAACTCCGTTCAAGACGAATAAGTTTCATTGAAAAACATACTTTTCTTCAATAATTGCCCTTTTATTTGATTATAAATTTCCATTTAATAAAGTAATTATCAAATAACATTAGCATCACGATAGAGAATAATAAGTCATACTGCAAATCTGCAAAAATCGTTTTAACATCTTCAATATTAAGATCGCATAATTTTGTACGATTTTTAGCGAATTGTTTAAATTCACGGGTTTTAATTAATGACAGTATCAGGAAAAACGTTTGGTGTCAGTCACTGAACTCCTAGAATCGATGGAACTTGTGTATAACTGCATATTTATTTCAAATTGTTTATGATAAGTGAGAAAATAAAAAAAACAGTCGATTTTGGTTTTTACAAATAATAGATTAGATCATTCTACCATAATTATATCGAATAAGAACAAATTATAAATACATGAGATTTGATGCTACTGTCTTAATATATTTATTTGCCATTCCGTATGTGAGTAGGAGGCTGCCACTTTGGCGGACCCCACTCCCATCCCCACCACAAAGTGGGGGTGAATTTGTGTTAGCCAGTGCGGTTTTACAAGGAGTGGGGGTAGCTGCGTGGGGTGGCGAGATCTTGGGTGGGAGCGAAGAATTTAAAACACGTGATAATTGTAATTATCATTTAAATATAACAATTTTAATTGTTTATTATACGATTATACGATATTCGATCATTTGAATATAAGCACTTTATTTTTATCCAACGATTATAATGTAATTCTTTTCGAATTACAAAATGTTTTAATATTTATTCATTAACGCATGCGTGCAGCGTCGTACTTGGCGTGGTCAGACTAAGAGGCCTTGACAAACCATCTAACGGGCGAACACAGCAGTACATATCTCAATGGGTATACTGTAAGCGGCAGCGGTGTTACCATGCTCAAGAGTAAAAGTGGAGGGACTCGCGCGTGGTGGGACTGAGTTCAACTCATGTTGACTGGACGCCGTTTCGAGCGTTCAGTCTTGCTTAGCCAGGGCCTACGCACAGGGGGCCTGTTGCTGTTGCGCACAAACGCGTTTCCATATTCACAGCTGCTACGCGCATCCGATGTATGCACCAACTTCCTTTCAGCTAGAGGCGTGGCGCTTGAGCGGTAAATTGTGCAAATGAGAGCGTAACAATACATTAACCGATGAATGTGTAGAAAGAGGATAGATATATGCTTGATGCCATAAGCCACAGGTAGCACACACGCAATGTTCGATGCCGTTGCTTAGCAACGTGCCTCAGGCCTACGTAATTCAACATTTTTAATTATGAATGACATAAGGTGTTTAAACAATTGACGAACAATATAGCTTAATATGGATTGATCAAGTTGTTATTTCTATTAAAATACAATTTCATTCTTACTTAAGCATATTTCATTAAATTTAAGCCCTTTACCCATGAATGGACTTTTATTATATATTGAGCGTTTCTTTTCCACAAAGGTCTTAAAATATTCAGCAATAATTTCATTGTTTTCGGAATGTTTTCTACTGAAGCAAGATGAAAAGTCACTAAGTGGATAATCAATAGACATAGCATGCAAAAACATGATACAATATTGGCCGCACACTTAAGGATCTTCCTGTTGTAGATGTTTGACGGAGTTGTGGAAGTATTGAAAATTCTTTTTAAATCTTCTAAGGTGCTCTGGAATAATTGGTAGCATTTCATAGCCATCAAAGTAGCAGCTGATATCATTTCGATTTACGTACATGGCAATCCAATGATGCCCTGGTTGATTGTGGCCATCTGTGTTAACTACCGATGCTGTCGGTTTCGTCCATACCTTCGGAATCTTGTTTGCTGGATATACGCCTATTGTATGATCCGGGATGTGCTGAAGAGCTTCTATAATTTGCAACGTATTTGTTGCATGCTTTCCAATTATTATCGTCATAATTTAAATTTTGCTTGGCCGTAGAGCGACCGTAGATTCAATGTACATTGATGAATTATTTTGTAGCCAACTACAGTAATAATAAGCAGCTGACATTGTACAGTGGCCTGTAAACACGGTTGTCAGAACAGAGTGATATGAACAAACGATCTCCACAGTTGAAGGGACAGTTAATGGCGGTTTATCGAACGTGTCATCGATATTTATAATTTTTTTACATACAACCGTTTCTACTAAGCGTTTTTGCATGAAACCACGTGTAAAAATCTGCTCAGCATTGTATGTAATAGCCCGTAAATTGTTGTATACAGCCTCGATTGATGATGAGCTTTCGTACTATGGTATACCATGTAGTAATGTCGACAGGATATTTGCGTGTTGCTTTTATTCCGATAATAATGAATAAGAAAATTCAGGAGCGAAATTCACAATAATTTGCCGAAAAGCATCAATTTCAAGTATATTCCCATGTTCAGCATAAATAATACAATTTATAGTTGGAGCTAAGGCGTTATCAAAGCATACTTCTAGGCGTACACTGCCTTGTCTGATCAAATTCCAGTGTGATATTTTTTTTTTTTTTTATTAATTTTTTTTAAATTCTTTTATATTATTTTTTTATTATTTTAATTATTTTTTTTTTTTGATTAATCAATTTTTTTAATTTTCTTTTTTACAAATTAAAAATTTGTAATTTATTCTTATTATTAACAAATTAAAAAAAAAATTAATAAAAAAAAAATGATTAATGAACATATAGAGAATTTCTAGTAAAATCTGATTGGAGAAGTTTTAAAGGAATTTGACGACCATCGACATATGATGACAGATAATTAATTTTGTAATGATGAAAATTGAAAAGATACAATTTTGGATCACAATTAAAAGCTTTGTTATTAACAAAACCTATGATTATTTGTCATGGTAATTGCCCCAAAATAACATCGTCAATAGTTTCACCATAAACATCCCCATGGACAGGAATAGCCTTAACTTCCACACGTGTTAAAGGATATTTAGCGGTAGTTTTTGAAAGAACTGGATCATGTAAAAGCAAAGTACTCGGGGATATCTCCACATGCCTCATAATCAGCGAGACTTCAATTATTTCAACTTTACATTCAACAGCTGAAGCATGCATTAAACAAAATAAATCTTTAGATTTTGCTAAACGTTTGCTTTTCAGGAGTGACAATAAAGAAGACAAGTTTATCATCATCTAGAAATCTAAGAATCCGTTAAAGATTTAGCGATAGTTGAAATTTATGAGCCCCGTTACTACTGTCTTCGCGAACCGTTGTGGCGTTTATGTAGCCACCGAGGTTCAGTTCTCATTTTAGATGCTCACTCATAGTAACGAGCTTTTTCAACTCAACGATCAGATGATCGAGTCTTCGATACACACCAGGGGGCAAGCGGGACGTACGATTTCTGGCATTCTTTGAATTATAAACATCAGTAACGTTTAATTCGAAAGAATCAAAAAAATCAACATAAAGTATGAGGGTGAATAAAATTGTTGCATGTTTAACAGTTAAATTTAAAAAATTGACTGGAATGCTCATTTCTTCTAGAAACACACTTCAGTCGCTAATTAATTCAGGAGGTTAGGATAACTATGTAATGAAGTAAGTTGCGGTGTTATCAGAAAAAAAAATCTTGCTACTATTACTGGGTAATATTATGCGGAACTTGTCTTTTTGTGGAAAAATTTTTATTTTTGCTGTTTCGACTCTCGATCAACTTTTGATAGTTCTCCGGCAAAAAAAATATCGTCAATATGTTGATGATTAAGATCGTGAAGTATGTAAACAAGTGGTTGGTGGCTCGTTGATATGCGAATAATTTTGAAAATTTTTCCACTCCAACTGCTTGTATATCCTTTCGTGAAAGCTGCTTTTGCTTACTGACGCGAACGAGATCGCCAACGCTATATTTAGGCTTTTTTGATGCTTTCTTAAAACGTTTATTGTTCTTATATCTATGCTTCATGTTCAAGAACGATGTTAACTCATTGTTAGAATCGATTTCAACAGGCATGAGTTTTGTAGCACTATGTTTAGTATCATTGTAAGCAGCGACAATTTCTTGTGAAACGTAAAAAAAGCTGCTTTGACATCAGAATGCCTAACAATTCTATAAATAATTTCTTTTTTATGTAAAACTTTTTGAAAATGAGAGCCCAAAAATTCTCTAGCGCGATCTGTTCGTAATAGGTGTGGTAATCTTTTATTACTGCGCCTGAAAATACGCTCTATTGCGTAAGCGACAGTTCTACTTGTTTTATTATTCAATGAGTCAACCCATATAAATTTACTTAAAAAATCAATAACAATCAATAAAAATAGGTCTGAGCACACTTTTTGCTTACACGACGAACTTCCCATTATTAATTATTTATAAAAAATTCATATTGTTATAAGAAATACGTAATTGTTAAAAGTCATATTCCATCATTGATAAATATTATCTTGTCGAAAAATTTAAATCGGTATGAAATTCGCATTAGTTAATTAATAATCGCAATTTTAAATTGTTTATAACAAATTCACATTGTTATAAACAATTTGTATTTGTTAAAAGTCAAATTCCATCATTATTAATATTTTTTCGTTAAGAGAATTCAAATCAGTGCAAAATTCGCATTAGTTAATTGATAATTACAATTTTCAATTGTTGATAACAAATACACATTGTTATAAACAATGCATAATCGTTGAAAGTTAAATTTAGTTGTGAACAATAATGTTTAGTTAATATCGAGTTATTTTCAAATAAATTTGTCATTCTTTTGCTTAAAAGTATTTGGAATAGTCAATCTTGTCATTTATTTATCATTAGTTTTTTTGTTATAAAAAAGAAACAACTGTACAGAATTCGTTCAAACTTCTTTCAGATCTTCTTTATAACAATACCTTTCGAAAAAATCTTGGTTGAAATTAATATCTCGATCCGTTCTTGAGATATCGAAAACGAACAAAATGCTGACATACGTACATACACACATCATTCTAAAAATTGGTCAGTATGCTTGCATATATCTTGAAACGTAGAGATATGATAAAAATTGACATTTCACCAATCGACCCAATTTCAATAACTTCCTAATGGGAAGTTAAATATTTACCGTTATTACTATAAGTGGCAATATTACGTAGATCAACCAAATCTGCCTGCCATACAGCGTCAATATTCAAAACATTATATGAGCGTCTTGAGAATCGACGCTTTGTTCGACGTTGTAACGTGTAAGCATCTTGATTTTCTAGCCGTTTCTTTACATTATTATGATGTATGTTTTTTGTATAATTTAGCAATTGATTTCTACCAGCAAAACTGGCTGGATGTTCAGGACTGTAATCTAACTTTTCAAGAGCAGTCATTACTTTAACAAGAATTCAAGCATTTATTTTTACACTTTCGCTTTAAAACCCCTAGAGTTGTGTATATTACCATCAAGACGGTCGTGAACCAATCATGCAGCAGCTTCATTTGGATCCTGTTAAGGTACCCGAAAATTTTGATGATGTTTTTATCTGTGGACCGTCTGAAAAAGAATCGAAAATTAGCCTAAACAGGGAGGTAATCAACAGGTATTATTTTGACTATCACTTATGCACCTATAGTAGTGATAAAGGTGATGGAGTCGAAATCTACGATCTTCGGATAGACCCTGAAAACTGATTGTTAGCATGTGCTATTCACAGTTTAATAATTACAAAAATACGTTAACAAAAATTCATTTTCCAGTAATTGCACCGCAGATGACTCAACGAAGGCCAGTCGAAATATTTTATATCGTAATATTCGCAATGTTTTTCATGAATGAAAAAATTTGTGTGTTCAAGGTCTTATCACTTGAAGAAACACGTTACTAGCCTATCCTGGCTTATCCTACCTAAGAGTTAGTTTCCCTAACAGCAAACGCACCACCTACTTTCAAACAGCCAACAATGCTCATATGAGATTGAGGCAGAAAAGTCACGTAATGTTGTTAAGGTAGTAACGTGTAGACACTAACAGCTGGCGCCAGGCTCTTCTCATTTCTTGATAAGTCACAAGAGACTACTCTACGAGAATTAAGAAGGTATTATTAAAATATACTTCCAGATTATATGCTTAAAAAAGTATCCTGAAATTAATAAAAACTAAAATCTCAAAAGGTGTGGAGATTAGGTGAAAAGTATTTTTATTGACATTTTATTATCATAATAGAATTAAGTACATAAATTTTCGTATAAAAGTTAATTGCAACAATTTAACCCGTGGTATGATGAAAATATACAAAAATTTCTAAAGCATCGCTTCACTCACAACGTGTTCATTAAAAAGCTGACACAATTCTTGAGCGATGATCTCGACGTCTATAGCTGATACAAACATTGATGTTTTTTAGATAGGTTCCAGTTGTTTACGAATTTTTGTCATTATTTCCGCTCGTTGAAGGTAATTAACCCCACATGTATATATTTAATCGACAGGCAATTGAATAGTATTAGTAGTATGTTGAATTGCCATAATTTTATTTTTTAGTGCTACGACCATTATCTCCATGCATTTAGTGATCACAGGTATGATTGCTCGGAGCTGCTCTAAGCGTTCTCGAATTAAATTGTTTATGCGTACAACGCATTCAAGAGTACCTTTTTGTATGAAGAATTGCCGAGATGCATTCTGCGAAGAGTTGTTGGTAGTATATTGTATTTTTAGCATTCAGCTCCCGTATTTCGATCCACCCAGCACCGTAAAAGTATATGAATAACCAGCACAGCTGTTCTCTTCAATGATAAATTTTCGATAGTCAGAATCAGAGTTGTCAAAACACTGAATTAATTGAGGAAGATTCCCCATGAACTCTAGCTAATTTTTAACATTAAAAAGTACACCTGAACATTTAGTGTCAACGATTGAAACACTAGCTTCGACATTATTGCTGCCGTGATTCAAACGCACACCCGTGATTATTGCTTTTGATCGTGATGCATTTAGTCCATGAGTTGTTGGAAACAGAAACTTGAAAATTCCTCCACGCTGTGTATATTCTTGTGATGATGCTTCGGAAGTATCCATTGCACCCTGTTAATCAGCGATTGTTGAAGATTCAATTGTTGACTTGACGATGACATGTTATATCTCCCGGTTGTTTCACCATCAACGATATTATCCTAAATGAACTGTTCGCAAGGATTTGTGAATAACTATTAGCTGTTTTACTGTCAACGATACGAGACTAAATAAGTTGTTCGTAAGAATTTGTGATTTGAAACATTGTAGCCCCGCCCCGTCGAATATGTAACTTAAACCTTTAAAAAACGCCTATTTCTGCAACATCAGCCGTTCGTTGTCAATAACCTCGAATATGGTTTTTGCAAACGTAAGAATTTTTTAAAATTTATTATTTTATGTCTAGTTTGTTAGGGTAAAATATTCACCGATGATTTATATAATTTAGCATTTGTAAGATTTTCAGGAGAAAATGTTATATTTTTTTTCTCAAGATCAACAAAAATGCATGTTATCTGAACAATTGCAGCGGCATTTTCAAATATAATTCTTCAATCGTCAGTCCCTGAAGAGCTTCAAAGTGAGCACATTCTCTAACTGCTGATTAGTTATAATAGTGTACTTTTTTATTATTCAACATGGATAATTCCAACGCCGGGCCTTCCATCATTGCTTTGTTAACACTTGTGCATTATCTTCGTGATCAATCACCAGCGATTGCTCGGTTCTACCCCGCGTCTAGACTTGAACAATGGAAAATTTATCATGAGCGTAATTATTGAGACTATTTAGACGTATTATATTACTCGTGTCATGTCGTTTATTAGCACGTGCACATACACGTGGTTTGTTGACATCAAATTTTACGATTATGCATGAAACTGCTGAGGCTCTAATCAGCAGTATTAACGAAACTGCTGTGTGGTTTTACTTTTTTTCAGTTACTATGGTAAGCTGTTCTTAATTTATTATCGTAAGGTGTTCTTATAGCCATTATGATGACCTCAGCATTTTGGAATTCTTATTGAAAATGTGCTGACATGTGTCCAGTATGTGCTATACTGGCCGCTTAAAAAATTTACTCAAAAAGTAGAATTTTCTTAAGCGGCTCTTGTTCTGAAGTCCGACTAGCACTGCTACTTAACCTTATCGGATACATTAAAATTGTGCCGTAATGTGCTCGACATATGCTGCCATGTGCGAATGTTGAAAGAAGAAAAATAAATTTTTTTGCAATCTTACGACTAAATTTTCGCAAATTTTTTTTTTTCTGAAACCGAACAAGCAGATATTAGCTCTATAGCTAACAAGATTAAAACTGAAGAAAACGAACGTGAAGCTAAAATTGAAAATCCTCAACCATCTACTTCTATTATCAGTAACATTGATCAACCTCGGCCATTTACTTCAACGGCTGCTGGTGTCTCTTATGAAACTGTATTAGACAATTGGCTTCAAGCACGTAGATCGCCACCTTTAACCGTAAAACCTGGCGACAGACCTTTGAATCATCGCAAAGAGCGACGGTTCAATGTTGATTATGGCAATAAAATTATTGCCGAGTTTCATGGCCCTTGGAACGTCAATGGCAACAGCGCACCATCTACAACCTCCTGTTCATATTCATAGGGAAGCTGTGATGTCAGTATTTCTTATAGGCTTGATACTCAAGAAGAAACTGATGATAATATGGCTGAAGACGGCTTACATCCAACATCCAAGTCGTCATCTTCAAGCGTGTCATTGGTCGATACTTTTGAGGAAAGCAATGATGGAGTTCCGGATTTAGAAATAGACACCAATGCTGATCAACCTCGTGAACCAAAGTCATCATCCTCAGCAAGTAAATATTATTGAATTCACTTATGCTAAATTTATAAGTATTACAATGCTTAAATTTGTGTAGGTATTGGATATTACGATTGGGGGCCTCGTGAATAATAATGCTGTTTACAACTATCAAATTGTTTATAGGTATTCAGCGGGGCGGTAATGTAACCAGATCTACAGCAAAAAAAAATTCTCGACTCAAACGTCAAGGGTAACTTTTCACCAGGTACCTCATCGGACACCTCTTTGCGGCTATCTATCCACCGGGCCATCGTTCTATTATCGGCAGAGAACGGGTAAGAAATTTAAAAAAGTTTTAAATTACAAGTAACGAATGTCTGAATAAAATACCTCAACCTCCCCGGAGTCAAAATCATTTAGAATGGTTTCAGAGTGCTTTAGCTGATATTACCATATACATCACACACCATTGTACATTGCGTAATTGAATAGCCTTTACTATTAATTATAAAATGCTGACAAGTGGGCAAATATGGTCTTGCTTTAGACCACCACAATAATATACAAGTAACGATTTGTGCGAGATACGTTGCAAAATTGCTCAAAGTGCAGGTGGTTTAAATAGTGACATTAATATTGTTTTGACGACTTCAACTGTTCAAGGCGTAGAAGAACGTGGTCGTAAAAAGCTGACTTCCAAAGACATTTTCAAACGCTCTATGTTAAGTATCACGAATGATTATAATTTAGGCTATCCACGCTCACTCGTTATCGCTGATCTTTATGCTGAACGCGGTGAAATTCGGTTATGCAATCTACAAAAACGTTGGAAGATAATGTGTGACCGACGCTGTAATTTGGAACGTAAAGTAGCCTTAGAACTAATAAACAGAGCTGGCGTTAAAATACCCAGTCAAGGATGTAGCCTTAATGGAATCAATGTCTTCCAACGATTCTTTGCCCTATATTAAATCTCTGTGCAGCAATAGGTTCACGTTCTTTTTGTACGGCTTACAATAAAAGTTATGCTACAGCACCCGCTTTACATCGTTGTGTTTTTAAATGTCCGCGGTGTGGTAGTAACCCTGTTTGTAACACTAAAACAGCGAATGTGTAATAAGTGTATTAGTTATTTTGTTAGAGATAGCTGTTATGATTAGCATCTATTAAAAAGGTCTGCGTCACTCAATGGCAAAGGTAAAGATTTAACAATTTGTAATTTGATGCAAATTTGTAAAAAATGTTTTTATCTAAAAATATACAGTCCATCTGAAACAGAACAGCATGTGTGTAACGAATCGTTTTGCCGTATTTGTGATTTTAGCCGTCTAATGAATCATCATTGTTATATGAGCCCACTTGAACCAACGCGGCCTCAAAAAGTAGTATTTTTATTTTATGATTTCGAAACACTAGAGCACGATCATGTCAGAGGTGATAAAATGACCAAATTACATGTCCCTAATCGTTGTGTTGTTTGGTAAGCGTGAGTGTTTTGTGCTGGTAATAATGATTTATTACAAAACTGTGATTTTCGTGGTAAACGCGAATATGTATTTCATGACAACCCGATCAGTAATCGTGTAGATCTAGCATTTCAAACATATAAATATTTTACTGAAATAATATGTATCACCCATAATGCTCTTAGTTTTAATGCACAGTTTATACTCCGCTAATTTTTATTTTAAATAGTAGTAAGATGATAGTTATGCAATAGATAACGTAATATTTTTAGATAGTTTAAATTATTCACAAATGCCATTTGGGGCACTGCCTGAGGCCTTTGGTTTTGACAGCGAGATAACTAAAGGCTTTTTCCCACGTTCATTTAACACTCCTGAAAACATCGACTATAAAGGGCCTCTTCCTGATATGAAATATTACTCCCCTGATACAATGCATAATAGCAAACGTGAGTCGTTCATAACATGGTGTAATGAAGAGAAACAAGCTAACTATACTTTTTATTTTCAAAAAGAATTTATTCACTACTGTCGGGCTAATGTTGTCGTGTTAAGACGTGCCTGTATAGCTTTCAGAGAAATGATACCTAAATGTGGAGACGTTTGTCCTTTTTTTTAATTGTTGTACACTGGCATCAACATGTTCAAAAATTTTTAGAAAAAATTTTTTAAATCTCATACAATTGGTAATTTACCACCGCGTGATGCATATCGGTGGGCATCTAATCAATCATCAGCGATTTCGTGGTTAAAATTCCCGGAGAGTAAACGTCGATACATTATAGACCAGGCAGCACGACGTAAAGAGATCCAGCGACCTTGCGGTATTTCAGTCGACGGTTATTATCATAATCCAGAAACTCAGGAAAGAGTTGTGTTTCAATTTCACGGTTGTTATTGGCATGGCTGTGCTATGTGCTATCGCGTAGACAGAGATCAACACCTTTGCACAGGTGGAACACTTGATCAACGCTTAGAATTAACACGGGCTACTTCAAAAAGAATACGTTCAACAGTTTATACTCTTATTGAGAAGTGGAAGTGAATCTTCCCACAGTTTTTGAAAAATCATCCTAGTTTGGAAATATCCATTAATTCTCACCCCTTATTACAAAATACACCTCGTAAACCGCGTGATGCTTTCTTCGGGGGCCGTACAGAAAACTTTGTATCATTACGTGATGCTAATGGCGTCGAAAAAATCAAATATGTTGATGTATGCTCACTTTACCCTTACGTGTGCAAAACAGGTAAATTCCCCGTTGGTCACCTGACAATTTACGTTGGCACTGAGTGTAATGAAATTCTTAAGAATAAAGATCATTTTTATCAGATTGAAGAGCTTTCGAAATGTACTATCTTACCACCCCGAGACCTTTTATATCCTGTTTTACCGACAAGATTTCACGGTAAACTCTTATTTGTATTGTGCAGAACATGTGCTGTAACAATTAACCAGGGTAACTGTCATCATAATGATATAGCTGAGCGCGTATTACATGCTACGTGGGTCGTTGACGATATACGTAAAGCTATAGAAAAAGACTATATAGTTTTAAATGTATTGGAAACATGGCCATATGAAACGATTCAAAATAATCGTGACACAGATGTTCGAGGTCTTTTTACTGATATTAACACTTTTTTAAAAATTAAACAAGAAGCAAGCGGCCGGCCAAAACAATGTGTAAATAATCCTATTGAACAGAAGTTATATCTAGAAACTTATGAAAAAGCTGAAGGCATTAATTTAGGAAAAGAAAAAATAATATATAACCGCGGTTTGCGTTTGATTGCAAAATTATCTCTAAATTCGTTACGGGGTAAATTTGGGCAGCGAGAAAATCTTACTCAATTCGAAATCGTCAATAACCGTGTTAAGCTCATAGAATTACTGACAAATCCTAAGATCGATATCACAGGTTTATACTGCGTTAATAATGATATTTTGTACATGTCATACGTACAGAAAAAAGAATTTATCGAGTCACACCCTACTTCAAATGTTGTGATAGCAGTTTACGCAACAGCTCAAGCCCGTTTGAAGTTATATTTTTATCTAGAATAATTAGGCACTCGCGCTTCGTATTGTGATACTCATTCAGTTATTCATATTTCTAATGGTGATAGTACAGATCTTGAAACAGGCAACTACCTGGGTGATTTAACTGATGAGTTAGAAAGCTATAGTACAGGCAGCTATATAAAATCTTCTATTTCTGGTGGCCCGAAATTTTATGTTTACCTTGTACCAAAGCCTGATGGTTCAACAACTGATGTATGCAAAGTAAAAGATGCAACACAAAATTATACAAATAGTAATTATATTAATTATGAAACAATACGCTCGTTGATTACTGGTGAGGGTACGGCACCTATAGTAATTTCGTTTGATGTAATTGGACGAACATCTTTCAATCAAGTTGTTACACGCGGTGAAATAAAAACAACCCGAATACAAAATAAAAAGCGTCGCATTAAAGATGACTTTTCAACACTTCCTTTTGGATATCAAGCGAGTAATTAAATATAACATCTTTCAACACCATAACGTTATATTTTCATAATTTTTACTATGTATTAGAGTTATGCTTATGTTAAGATAATGTAAACATAAAATCGAAAGAATAAATATATGTTTTTATCAACAATAATAGAGCATCATATTGTATTTAAATACGTTTCCGCCAAAAAATATTTACTTTAGGCACGTGTATATGCAGTGGCTATCATGCTTCGTTGCTAAGCAACGGCATCAAATATTGCCTTCTGTTACACGTGGCTCGTAGCATCAAATATGTTTCTATCCTCTTTCTATACATGCGTTTGCGAGTACACATTAAACCTATGGCTGTTAGTAGCAAGCACTCTGATTTTATAAGTATTTTAATAGCTAGTATTTACATAAGAAACTATCTGTTGCTCTTTAATAAACTGTTGCGTCAAACTTGATCGATTAGAGGTATAGTGAAGAGAGAAAAAGAAAATAATTATGTGTTTTGAAAAGAAAAAACCCTCATAAGTAAAGTATCTAGGCTAATTGTTAGTTTAGTTGTGAGTAGTTATGTGTTGTTGGAGGAGCTTCAGCTAACAGCCATACATGAATGTGTTAGAGATTGAGCCTGAGTCCCAGACTCAGCCATAGCTATTAAAATTCAAATTAAAATTTTTTTTTATCATTGTTTATTTTATTTGTTTCTATTTTTTTTTTTTTTTTAACTTTTGGCTTTTAACTTTAGAGTTTAGGACGAAATGCAGTTATAAGATTACTGAGGAATAGATCAATATCTGATTATTTTGATAGTGGTTGAGAACTCAATGAATTTACCTATAGCATTATTAAAATAATATTTAACGATATTCAATAAGAAGAAAAAAGGGAAAACCTAAGTGGCGATGAGCAAGCGGAAGAGTAGTTCAGAGAAGAGTAGATCATCTCCTATGTCTATGTCTTACGTCTGTGATTCAGTCTTTGTTTATTATTTGGACTACTGGTGGAGTTAGAAAGGTGTATAGGCGCCATCCTGCTACCAACCGCAATCAGGCTAGGATGAGCAAGGTCTATCCATCAGTATTTGTTTTTATAATCTTTAGTTGAAGTTCTATCAGTGTCGAGGTAGTCTCTATTAGGGATACTGGTTAAGTATGCAATATTCTCTGGATTATTAGCAATGGATATGTCTAAATTAATTCTGTTGTCCGCCTTATTACGCTTCCAGTGGAAGACAAGGGGAATATTGTTTTCGTCTTGGATAAGTATATTCTTATCAACATAGGTAAACGTCTGGGGTTGTAAGTACCCTTCGGAGCATTGCCTGACAACTGAGCTTGGGTCAAACTTACTTAAGTTGACCACCATAGAATTAGTACTATTTTTCGCTGATGCAAAATATTTCCTAGTAAGTTTGATCATGAAGCTTCTCTCGAAGGCTCTGACTTTTTCCATCGCGTTGGCGCTCGAGTTCCACATTGAAAGAGCTACATATGCGAGTATTGGTCTTAGAAGGAAAAAGTAACAGATCACCTCGACTCTGGAGTTAAGGTATCTATTAAAAAATATCATTGAATTAGCTCTAAATACCTTTCTAGCTTTCTTCAACTGGATTTCAAAATGGAAGGCGAGCCTTATAAGATGGTCAATGTAGAAACCGAGGTATCTGACGATTTTACGGTGAGGGACTTCTATTATATTAGTATTTTCAGTTTCTTTTATACGGATAATAAATTTGTTTATCTCCTGTTTATTAGGTTTTGATAAATTTCCAAATTTAAGCTTCCACGATGTATAGTATTTATTTACATCAGTGACAAGATTAATTATTAAGATCATCAGATCTTCAATATTTTTTCCTGGCCAATAGATGATGACATCGTCGGCATAAGCAAGGGCAAGACGACCATCTCCAGCATTCTCACAAAAATTGAACGCTTTCACTAAGTCAGCAGTAAAAATGTTAAATAATAAGGGGGAATTTACCGTTTCCTGTTTTTGACCTTGAGCAATAATGAATTTTTCATAAGAGAAGTGAAAGCCATCCCAAGTAACGAAGGCTTTCTTAGAGATCATGTCTAACACTAATAGAATAAGATGTCTCGGGAAACTAAACCTTTGAAGTTTATAGATCAAGGCATCGATCCAAACGGAGTCGAATGCCTTTTCTAGATCGATTAATATAGTTGAGACTATCTCCCCCTTTAACACAGCAGAAGAGACATCTGAGGGCAACTTGTTTAAGACGTGCACTGTCGAATGCGCTCTTCTGAACCCAAATTGGTTCTGAGAAATTACGGTTTTTTCAAAGCTAATTTTAGTGAGTCGCTCAATTATTATAATTTTAAACACCTTACTCAAAAATGAAGTGAGGCTAATAGGCCTGTAGCTCCCGGCGTTTAAGTGGTCTTTTCCAATTTCTGAAGAGGTAAAACCTTGGCAGTTTTTCATATTAAAGCAAAATAGTATCTGTTGAAGGGATTATTAAATAGCTTGGTAGGAGCTAAGATGATATTTTGTGGCTTTGTCAATTTGTGGTCAAATTTTCTGACTCTAAAGATTTCTTTAATGAGGATAGCTTTATTTTTTTTTAACTTTAAAATGTTCGCGTTATAGTATTTTAACACGCTATCAGATGCTTTAGAAACAGGGACCACCGCTCCAATCCCTTCAATTATACACTTGTTTATTACTTCAAGGTGCCGGTTAATTTCGTCAACTGTTAAGTTTGTATTATCAGGTATATCGTCAATGTATTTTGGTTCTGAGGATTCTGAGAAGTTGTCTCAGTTTGTGGCCTTGTAATTGTACCTATGAGAAATAGCAGCTTCCTTAAGCCTAAATAGACCAGCACTAAGCTTGACCGTGATCATGATAGCATTGTGGTCGCTATCGTATGGGATAACCGTAGCTACCTTTTTATTATTAAGCAATGACAATCTACTTTCGATTACAAAGCAGTTTAGAAAAGACCTGGACACCGAAATAGTAGCGGATTCAGGTAGGAAAAATCTCGACTCACAGTCCAGCCCATCATCTCGTTCCCAGCTGAAGATCATTCTACCTCTCACATTATCAACAGAATCCCCCCAGTCAGTGCGCCTCCCGTTAAGGTCTCCGCCAATCAGGAAAAAGTTATTTTGTTTGTCTAACATTAATAATGAAAAAAAATCATTACGTTCTCTTACAAACAATCCACTATTGTTAAATGGTGCGTACGAACTAATAATAAATAAGTTTTTAACTATAAAATTTTCAAGTTTGATGATTGAATATTTTAGGATCTTAAACTTACTTCTATCAATGAAGTCAGGCTCAACAAAGCTAAACTTTCTCTAATCAGGATAGCTGCGCCATCCCCACTAGATCCTCTGTCATTTCTTATAAGATTAAATTCTTCGAAGGACATTTCATGGGCTCTATTGAGCTTCGTTTCATTGAGTAGCACGATATGTCAATCATTATTGGCAATTAATTCAAATACGCTGTCTCTTCTATTGATGTTGCAGATCGAATAAACATTAATAGCTGCTATTTTTAGGTACAAAATGTCCATGGTAAGTAATAGGAGAAACAGTAATTACACTGTTGCTCTCTGGTTGAGAATTAATATCTCTGATGATTATTTTATTATTACTATCAATAAGAGGCGTATTACTCATTGTCGAGATTAACGTTATTAGGATAAACCGACCCGTGGTCTAGTGGTAACGCGTCAGCCTGGCGCGCTATAGGTAACGGGTTCGATTCCCGGCCGAGACAAGACCTTATCTTGTAGTCTTTTCTCTGACTACGGTGAGCGGGTGGCCTCTTCAGGGAGTAGTCAAAAGTGTAAGCTATCGTGCTGATGACTGAATAGTACAAAGTACTATTGCCGCTACGATGCCCTTGGAGGAACCAGGCTCACCCCATCGTATATACAGCCTTACCGGAGCAAGAGGCTCTGCTAGATGGACCTCAAAATTCCTCAAACTCTTTCTCTCGTTATCTTAGCTGATGCTGAGGGAGCAAGGACCCTTGAGGTGACCGGCGGAATCTCCGGAAGCAAACGACAATTCCTTGTGGAACTGGGCTGACCTCTAAGGTTGATACCAGGCCCCTATAGATCTTGCCCAGCTGATGGTGAAGAAACCGGGGCACCACGAAGTCTGGCGCAATCTCCGGAGGCGAAAGATAACGAGTCAATTCAATTTAAAACTGAACTCCATGGAATGAACGGGGACTGATCGGGGCTAACAAGGTAACTAAGGCAAGTTGAAAACCTGGGAAAACCTGCAGTCTTAAAACTTGACGACCGCCTTTACTGTGAAAACAGACCCAGCACAATGGCCCGTGGCTCAGCGCACAGGAAGGTGGGACATTCAAAATGACACCTGACTCCATGAGGGGGTAGTCTTTAACCCCTTTTTTTAATAAAAAAAACACTATTGTTTCAGAATATTATTTGAAAATGTAGAGAAAAAAGTATTTTCCAAAAAAGGAGTATCTAAGTATATTAATCAATATTTTAAAAACAGCGTAGATACAATAATTATTATCGGTACACAGATAAGCGAAGAAAGAAAACCTACTACGACCCAGAATCGAACCTGAATTTCCGCGTTTAAAGGTAGATCCGCTACTACTTACGCTATTTATCGTTTTGGCATTTAGAAATGATTTCTATAATAATTAGATTAAAGCAAGTATAAGTATACTACAACTTCGATTATTTCTGTTGTGTCCGATTATGCAGAGTTTTCGATGTTTGAATATTCCTAATTTTGTATAATAACCGCAACAATTGTGGCAAACTACATAGTCACTGGCATTATTAGTCCACTTTTTATTTAGCTGATGACTAACTAGTAGTTCTCCATCGTTGTATTGTGTATTAGTAATGAAAACATAATTTCTATTCTTTACAAGCGTATCGATGATTTTTTTTCTCTCTGCATCGCCTAAATAAATTGCGATATACGTTAAAATATCATCGATCTCAATTTTGTAGTTGATGATCACATACATAGAAAGGCGCATGTTTAATCTGATCATCATTCTTATCATATTATTTGTTAGCAAAAACATATTTTAATAATAAATTGGTTTATAATTCATGGAATCATTCTGCGAAGTTTATCGTTTAATATATTATACAATTTTTATCAATCAGTGTAAAATTAAAAAACAATTCGTGGTAGAATAAATTGAATTTTCCGATCACAACTTGATAATGAACAAGATATTTTTCGAATAAATTTTTGAGATTATAAATTTTAAAATAAAGTTAAATTTTATTTTTAACATAATTAATTAAATATTTAAGTTGGAGTATGATTATTGTAAATCTAAAAGACTCATGATCAGTATTCTGGTCTCTATGTGTTGTTTTATCTACATGCTATGCGAATATACGCAATTTTTGCTTTAGGCATTATTGTGAATGCTTCTACCTCTGTTTGATCTTTATGCTTCAATTCTAAATGTCGACTGATTACAGATTGGAAAGTATGGCAATAGTAACAGAAGTCCCGTCTCTTTCATCACCTGATGATACTACATACATCTTTTCTGGATTCCTTGCACCAGAAGAAATAGATGGATCAGGAATAACAACTGGTTTATTATTTGGCTGAATTGATCTATCCTGTTCATTCTGTTGACTGACCTCACTCGTAGGCACGTAATTTGGAGTAATTAAAAACCTGAACTTTAGGCTTCAATGTATAATTAATTATTTTATCGTGTCAATTGATTTGATAAAAAGTTCTCACTTATCAGTATTAATGAAAGTTTTCTTTATATTAACAATCTAATCAATAATAAAGAGTTTCTACACTTGTAATTGTAACTAATCAACATAATTTTAAAACTTTACCTTCATCTCCAGTATCGATCATTGGCAACACAACATCATAACTATGATCAGAACTTCTGATGCTACTTGCATTTCTTATTTGTTCAGGTGAAGGCAATTCATTACTCGATGGGAATGTTTGTTCTTGAATTTGGAAATTATGAGAATCTCATGAAACGAATATTTGCAGAATTGATATTATTCAGATATTTATAAAAATTATGACTATGACAATAAATGATAAAGAGTCAAGATAATTATTACTAATAAATAAATCAATAATAAAATTTTACCTGTATCTGTAGCACCCAGGACTTGTGATAACACATCACAATTATTCCTAGAACTCTCATTATCACTAGTATCACATAACGTTTGACACGTGGAAACTTTATTATCAATAGAGATGATTGGTTTTTTGAAGGTGTATTCCCATCGGATATCGTTGAAGGGGTTTCATGACATATTGGTTTACTTAAAATTTCATCCATAAAATCTTTGTCAATTTGGCTCAACTGACTCATATTAAAATCATTGAATTCACTTATATCGTCATAATCACTTCCATACGACTCGTCTTCATCAGGAATATTGTTATTCAATTCTCATGAAAATTTTTATCATTAAGTAATTACCCTTTTATATCAACGAATTCTTCTTTATTGATTAAGCAATTTTAGTTTTCTAATGTTTATGTAGAAATTCTCTTTTTGAGATTCTTTTCAACATACATTTGAAGCATCGATGGGTAAATTGATCATCACAGTAAGAAAAATAGTGTCAAAATAAAGAAGACCTCAAATCATTGCATTCGACTCTAAATAAATGTCTTATTAAGTAATTTTAGAAATCCCATTATGAAATTTTATTTCATTATATACAACAAAATGACCTTAGAATGAAGAATTTAAATAATAAAATGTGTAACATAAAAAAAATACATATTCATGTATTTCAAAATTCTTCAATGAAATAATTGCTATGTTGTAAATAGTCATTATTCGTGTATTGATAATAGTCGTTCTAAAATATGACATTCAATTAGCAAAGCTGAAGAATCAGATCAGATATTCAATGGAGATGAATAAATCAAAAACAGTATAAGAATACTTTTAAGTCATTTAAGCTTTACCATCAATATTATATGAAATATGAACTGATAAAAATTCTCTTCTCTTGCTTAATTATTAAAGACTAATATATAAAACCGAACTTTATTTCCATGAAATAACCTAAAAAGAACTTGTTAAAATTGATATGTTTATCTAGAGAGGTTCAACTTGTTAAGTTGAAATTACTTCCATCTGATATTTTTTAGTAGATACTGCTAGAAGACATTGATTCCTGATATAAGGTTTCTTGAAAGAATGATCTATTCGGGTTATTGGATTGTAAAGGATATAATGGTTAAGTGGTCAGCAATATTTTTACGCTGAGAAGCATTGACTAGAAAAAAGCATAGAAATAAATATTTTAAGGTAAGACATGATGAACAAAGTTTACTGACAATTTCAATCTGATATTCAGATATATCATTTCAGTATTCATCAAATAATCGATATAACAATTGTATAATAAAAAAAACTATATACACTTCTATAAGGACTAATCAGATTACCAAAAAAAAAGGTAATTAGGTTGTGACAATACAAGACAGGACAGCTTATTCTCCCGTCCTGAAGCAGTGCCCCCTGTCCCCGTATGAGGCAAATAACACCTACTCATTCACACCACTGTTTGGGAGCGGAGTCTCCGTTTGTTGCAGCACAATATCAGGATATCGACCGTCCACTTTTATCTCCGAGGGATGTCGTCCCGTCCTACTTCACCTGCGGCCATGCCGAGCTGTTGCTAACCAACTGGTACCAAGGTCGCGCTGAGAGCAGCGAGGGGCGGAGTTTGTCCACGATTGAGTAGGGGGACTACGACACCAAGCATCCAAGATGTCGGACGCAGCAGGCAGTCGTTCCTAGACTATAGACGGGAAAGCTTCTAGAAGCCTCATCCAAGGAAAGTCCAAAGAGACGCTCTATTGAAAGCGGTACTCGTAAAAGCTGTGCCTAGGACGGAAATCCTCCAGAACGAGATCTTGCAGTGGCTGAATCTACCTGCTCTGAATTGCAACCAACCTGTTAAAGACCTGTGGACAGTCTTCGTGGCGGCAAGGACAACCCGGAAAGCAGACCACGAACCACCTTCTCTAAGAGGGGAACAACAGCAGAGTAACATCGCGTTTGATTGAATGTCTGCAAGTGGTGAACTTCCTTCGATATAAATATATATAGCAAGGGCTCGGGCGATGCCACGCACCCACATACTGTAAATTAAATATACTCTGTGCGTCTCCGTGTCCACCGAACAAACCTTCTTGATCAACCTAAAGGAATAGAGGGGACACTTCCTCATCTAACACTAACTCTTTGTCTAAACTAACGTTAACTTAAATAACATCATTGTACTTCGATAGGGACATAATTATAATAAACTGTAATCTTTTATTTAATTATTTTGTCCGAGATTATTCAGTATCCTTGGGCATCCTTGTCACAATTAGGCATAGACGACGTAAGCACTCTTTCAGGGGGAAGGACACCGACAGCACGGTGAGGCCTTAGAACGATCTCCAGGTCACCTTCGACTGAACGGCACTCCTACTGCTTTTGTTCTCTATTTAATTACATAACCTTGCAATTAGAATCATTATCTTAATATTTACATTATATTTAATTACATTAAATTTCATATTCATAAATTGTTGCTGCTTAAATCCGCTTCGATATAACCGTCGTGGGACAACACTCTCTGCGCAGGAAAACTCAGATGCATATGAATTAACCCAGTTACTGTAGCACATTACTTTCATTAAGTCCAGCGGGTTTCAGGCACAGCGTTGAGGACCCTGACAAATAACTGATATCTCGAAAGAAGAAATATAAGACCCTTAGTAAAAAAAGGTCACTTAATTCCTTTTTATTCTTGCAGGTTATCCATCCTTCTTGCCAGAATATATCAAGGTATGTTAAAAAGTGTACTGACAATAAGTTGAAACTTGTTATTATTAACTATAATTGATCAGATGCATGATTTCAAATAAATAAATATTCTCATTAACGGAAAATATAGATACCTACTATCATCGGAATGGAACTTAGATCTTTCAATCTGTAAGAGACGAGTAATTTAATAACTAAAGGATAATCTTTCTTTTGGATCAAATAAAAAAAGTCAAATCGAAATCAATGAAAGTCAAGGGATTAGTGACGCGAATAATGGATAGGTGGTCGAAGTAAAAAGACACAGTGCTATCAAAATGAGTCTCAGAAAAACAAATATTGGTAGTGTCAATCCTGTCTTAATAGAGAGAGGTTTAATGAAAAAGATCAAGGAATGTGGTGGTAAAGCAAATCCTGGTGGGAAAAAACAGTTTACCCCTTATTTTCAATTTTCTAGAAAGCGAGCAGCTTCGGATGCATATAACGGAGGCAATTAGCGCTCCAGTTCAGCCATAAGACATGATAGCAGGTTACCCACAAAATTGGAAGACGGGCGTTGGAAACTCCCGAAGAAGACATTCAAAGCTCCCTCTGCCTCTAAACCATCATCAAGCTCAATACCGACAGCTAACTCATTTGATTCTCTTATTGACCAAGATTTCACCAGTTACGATGTAACAGCGAACGGTTATGATGATCGAACTGCTGTCGACAACGCAGAAATCGCTGCTTCCAGCTGAGAAGAGACGAAAATTAGACCACTTCCGATCTACGTATACTGCTGTAATCTTAAGTCTACAGCGCGATTTCTCACGAAGGCCAACCTTGTCAAAAATACTTCCAAAATCAGTGTTAAAGACAAAAACAATCTTGCAATTAATTGTGATAACCTAGAAATATATAAATCTGTTATGAACATACTAAAAAGTGCAAATGTTAAATTCTACACTTATACACCTAACTCTCAAATGCTAAAAAACTATATACTGGAGGGCATCAAAGACTTCTCTCCAAACGAAATCGCGAATGAAATTAAAAGCCTACAATTAAATAATATGAACATACTCAAAGTAAGCAAAATAAACTTTAGCAATCACTTGAAAAACAATAAAGTTAAAAGTGATCACTACTTAATGCAAATCTTAAGCAATAGTGATAGTAAGCAGCTTACACAAATCGAGCCTTGGCGTACCGGAAAGCATACTGGAATGTACTTAAACACAATAACCTTTTACAGTGCAAAAGATGTCAGCGAGTAGATCACGTGAGCAAATGCTGTAACTTGGACTTCAGGTGTGTGAAGTGTGCTGACTCAAACGAACCAGGCAAATGCAGCCTAAATGCTAAGGCAGACAAATTCGAATTAACGTGCGCTAACTGCGGCGAAAAAGGGCACGCTGCGTCATATGAAGGGTGCGGATATCTGCGCTTTTTCCAAGATGAACTTAAATTAGCTGGACTCAATACAGCCAAGGGCGTAGCAGCTAAATTCCCAAGTGCTCCAGAAGTGCTCAACATCTTTCCTAGAAGATTTGCTACAAATAGTGCTCAAGTTGCTCCAAGTTCTCGATCAGCTCCAACTTCATTTGCTGGAATAGACGTCCTAATATCAATGATATAAACTCTAATTATAGTGTACAAGGCTATGAAAAGCCTTATGATCTAAAAACTGATAATACGCAAATTATTACAATTATTGATAACGCTCTAGAAAATGAAACTTAGTAATAAGCTAAACCAAGTAGTTAACGCAATCACAAGCGCTGTTGGTAATCGAATTACGCAGGATATTAATGCACAATTCGAGTCAGTCAATTCTTAATTAATAGAACATGATCGTAAGATCAATTATATTTTGGAGAAAATTAATCTCAATAACGTTTTGTTTGTTTTTTTTTTATTAAAAAAAGGGGTTAAAGACTACCCCCTCATGGAGTCAGGTGTCATTTTGGATGTCCCACCTTCCTGTGCGCTGAGCCACGGGCCATTGTGCTGGGTCTGTTTTCACAGTAAAGGCGGTCGTCAAGTTTTAAGACTGCAGGTTTTCCCAGGTTTTCAACTTGCCTTAGTTACCTTGTTAGCCCCGATCAGTCCCCGTTCATTCCATGGAGTTTAGTTTTAAATTGAATTGACTCATTATCTTTCGCCTCCGGAGATTGCGCCAGACTTCGTGGTGCCCCGGTTTCTTCACCATCAGCTGGGCAAGATCTATAGGGGCCTGGTATCAACCTTAGAGGTCAGCCCAGTTCTACAAGGAATCGTCGTTTGCTCCCGGAGATTCCGCCGGTCACCTCAAGGGTCCTTGCTCCCTCAGCATCAGCTAAGATAACGAGAGAAAGAGTTTGAGGAATTTTGAGGTCCATCTAGCAGAGCCTCTTGCTCAGGTAAGGCTGTATATACGATGGGGTGAGCCTGGTTCCTCCAAGGGCATCGTAGCGGCAATAGTACTTTGTACTATTCAATCATCAGCACGATAGCTCACACCTTTGACTACTCCCTGAAGAGGCCACCCGCTCACCGTGGTCAGAAAAAAGACTACAAGATAAGGTCTTGTCTCGGCCGGGAATTGAACCCGTTACCTATAGCGCGCCAGGCTGACGCGTTACCACTAGACCACAGGTTGGTGAAACAATAGATTTACTCTAGTTGCATGCTTCTATTCAAAAAAAAAAAAAAAAACCTGATTATCATGAAAAAAAAAATGTACTATCAATATGATAAATAAATTTACATACGAAGTAGCAAATAGGTACATTGAAACAGCAGCTTTAATTCTTTGGGAAAATAAATTACACACTACTACAATTGCAACTATAACATCAAAAATCATTTTCAAGATCCAGAACAATCAACAGCGTAGGTAGTAGCAAGCCTAGATTCAAACCAGAGTGTTTAGGTTCGATTCTAAGTCACTGTGTTTTTTTTTCGTGTGTTCTGGTAATAATTATTGTATTGTTCTGATTATTATAATTCATTTCATCTAAAGAGCAAACGTGTTTCTGCAACATATCCATTTATGCAGTACTCTTCAATAAATTCTCAAAAATGTAAAGACATATTACTTTTTAGCCAAATAAATGAATTCCTTTTAGTGATTAATATAACATGCTTACAACCTTAATAATAAATTGATTAAGTAGAGATTTGGATAATAGAATTCTTGGTTTGAATGACTCAGTTTCAAATACGTGTTGCTCTGTTACAAAATTAAAAGAAGAGTAGTAAATCCATGTATATTGCAAATATATAAAAGAATAGAAATCGAAATTCAATTTAATAGTGAGATTTAACTTCTGCTTGTTGACACGAAGTAAGATTGTTATGATGAGAAGGTCGTTCCTAGTCATGTTATATGATTCGTAAGTTCTATTCAATAAAAGATAAAATTTTTCCGTTCGAAAAACTAGAATGCAGTAAACAACTCTTGACTTTAATTGATTATAACCATCGCAATCGTGATAAAAAAAAACATTCGTTTTTCTGTATTCCACTTAAAATGTACCCTTTTTTTGACAAGAGAAAAAATTTTATGGTAAAAAAATCGACTTTATTGCCTAGAATTCGTTTTCGATTCGTTATAAATATTAAATCATTATAAGCAAAGAGAGTTTGTTTCTATTCATGTTATGTAGACTGTAACTTTCTTTTCGTTAACAGAAAAGTTTTCCGCTAGAAAATTTTAGATGAATTTCATGGGACCCGTTTGCATTTGTTCGTTACAAATTCAATTATTGTCAACAAAAAAAGATCATTTCAATTCATGTAACATATTTAGCAACTCTGATTCGGTAAAAAAAGGAATTTTCTGGTGAAGCAACTCCAACTTATTCCATAGATTTTGTTTTCGATTGTTCATAACAAATTTAATAGTTAAAAATAAGATAAATCCGTTTTTATCTATCTCGCATAGTTAGTTACGTTTTTTAAAAAAAAAAAAAAAATTTTCCGTCGGAAGATCTTATCTACATTTCATGAATCTCATTTTGAATTGTTTACAGCAAATTCAACAATTGTTAAAAATGAAAAAAATTATTGGTGACGCAAGTTACATGCTGTGTAACTATTCTCTAGTGAAAAGAAAAATTTGTCGTTGAGAGAACTTGAATAAATTTCATAAATCTCATTTTTTATTATTCGTAACTAATTATACTGTTAGAAATAATTCACATAAACGCAAAAAAGCCGGTGTCAGTCTTAACATTTTCCTATTCATTTCTGCAATGTTTTGTCGGAATCCGTTTAGCCGTTTCCGAGATTACTCCGCAGAGACAGGTAGACCCTCTGATCATTTTTCTATTGTAGATAACGAAAAACAAAAAAAAATCTTGATAGAATAAAACGATTTAATTAATCGTAAATAGTACCAAAATTGATCATTTTTTCGATTCGCATGACCGATTTTTCTCCTCATTAATCATATCTACTTTATTCTAGATTTCGAAGCCTCTCTTATCGATAGATATCGATGATTCTTCATTTGCGTTTAATTTTCAACTGTCCTCGACTTTTGGTGACAGTCACCAAACTTTCATATAAGTACTAATCATGAATTCCTGACTAAACTATCAGGCTTATATTAAAATGACGCATTTCAAGTACTCAAGTGATCCCAGAGAATACGTTTCTTGCATCAAATTTAACATACGTAAAAAGTCACCAAACTTCCGCCTACACGTATATATATGTATATATATATATATATATTGGAAGGTTATTTTTCTGCCCCAAAAGGGTTTACTACATAGCGCACCTCCCTGCAGGTAGGCATCCTGATTAGAACCATCCCTGGAAGACTGAAACTACTTTACCTAAGGCGCAAAGTTATTTTTAATCACCAGAATAACTAAACTGGTATACCTTAAAACTAATCTCGACTTAAACCTAAACTCAATATCTCAAACTTACTAACTGACTCAAAAACACCTAAATACTTGAACTAAATCTTAAAATTTCACACAATATCTCAAAATCTTAAACTTATAACTAATTTAACTAAGACCATTCTAGATCAAAAATCAAAATCTTCCTGAGCAGGGCATGTCCTGGCCCTCACTTGTGTAGGTTGTGGAGAGGGGTCGTGTTTCGCCAACAAAACAAATTAAATAAAACAACAAAAGAACTGACGAACGAATGAAATAACCTAATTACAAAATTGGTTAAAGGTTCTCAACTACTTTAAATAATTAGACGAGTTCACCTTCTGTTAATTTTTTACTCTTATTCTAATACTTCTACTCAATAAATTTTCTTAGCAATTACTGCAGCTTAAACATAATTATAAATTCTTTTATCTCAAATAAGCAAATAGCATAATTACAAACTTTTAATCGAATCAATAAGAGTGTTCAGGACAACTCAACAGAGCTCAGCACAGTCAACAAAAATGGTGGAACCCATCACATTTGTGATTACTGCAACCACGTGACCTGTTTAGCCCGAACATAAGTGTTGAGTTACAGCGAGCGCGAAATTTAATTGTTGATTTGTTAAAAAGAAGAAACTATCGGTAACCTTCCTGCTAGCAGGTTTCTAAGTTTTTCAAACGAGGGCGCAACAGACACAGGCTGTAACGATCTTGGTTCAGATTGTTCAGCCAGCAACCACTAGATGTCACTGCTAGCTACATAGCTTCGAATAAGGTCCGGCAGCTCTGTCTTCGAAAATTCTAAATTCAAAAACTAAACAATAGAATATTTGTTACCTGTGAGTTGATTTGTTTACATTGACAAATAAACAATATTCATTGGAGAATGGATAGTTTATTCCAATTACTCTTAGAAGGATTGTCCGAATCTGTAGAAGAATTTATCGCATTATTTTTGTGTCTTCAAGGTAAGTCGACAAATTTAACTAATTAACAAGCATTACATCAACTTCAATTTGGTTATTATGTCTAATACCGGACTTGGGTGCTGTGTAATTTTGTATAGGAAGGTACAAGGGAATTGCATGTGTAATTTTCAGAAAATTGAATAGCATTAGTGTCTAATACTGTAGAGATTTACATATAGATAAAAGAATTAAATGATTATACTGTTTTTTGCGACATAAAATTATTCATCCTTGTAATTTTATTTTCATGGACAATTACAGAGCGTGATGATGAAATATTGAATGGAATGGCTAATGCCTGACGTCTTGTGGCAGATGAGTTGAATGTATTTGCAAATTGTTCCCCGGCCAACTGGTATTGCAAAAATCTTAAATTATTATGAAGAAGTGATTCCACGATATACTGACGAGGAATATCATTCTTATTTCCGAATGACACGTGAAACATTCAGTGTAACTATTTAAGCTTTAAAATCTATGCTCCAACTTATGCTTATACATTTGTTTTCTATCAATTACAACTTATTTATTAATTTTAAGCGATTATCACCGGTCATTCGACCTCATGTATTACCAGTTCAAAATATGTGACAAACAGAAGGTGATGATACAGAAGAAGACGAAGAAGACATGCCTCTGGATAAAAAAATTTATATAAACATTTGGATTTTAGCAACTCCAGACAGCTTTCGGTCTGTTGCTGACAGATTCGATGTGTCCAAAAGTACTGCATATTATGCGTTCAAAGGAATCCTTTTTATTCTATGTATGTTAATTCCAACATACATTCGTTGGCCTAACAATAACGAATCGGCGAATATTCAAAATGTAAATATTAATTTAAAATCAATTGCAATAATATTTATTGCAATATATTTATAGTTTAGTTATAATATTATCTGTTAATTACAATAATACATTTACAATCGTGTGTCTTTCCAGGCTTTTTATAGACGTTCAGGAGGTTTTCCTGGAGTAATTGGTGCTGTCAATGGATTCCACATTGAAATTAAACAGCCTGCGGGAAATGTGAATGATTATTATAATCGAAAAGGCACGCATTCCATAATATTGCAAGGTCAGTTGGTAGTATTTGTTTAATTTGCTTTAACATTTATCATAAATAAGTATACTAACTTTTACATATTTTTAGGAACATGCGATCATACTGGGAAATTCATTGATGTGCTCATAGGAGCACCCGGTAGAGCACACGATCCAAGGATTTCGCGGCATTCGTCTTTGTACCGAAGGCTAACAAATGCACAAAATCCTTTATTACCACCAGACAAACATCTCCTTGGGGATTCAGGTTACCCACTTCTCTTAAATTTATTAACAGCGTTTAGGGATTATGGCTTGTTATCGGCTGCAAACATAAATTATAATATTAAACATGCTTCAACACGTTCAGTAATCAGGAGAGCATTCAGACAACTGAAAGGTAAATTTCGTCGTCTATTTTATTTAGATGTCAAGTCAGTGCCGATGGCAACTTCAATTGTAGGCGCATCATGTATGCTTCATAATTTTATTCTCATACATGATGGAGTTCGTCGTGATAGCGATTTATCAAATCATAATTCATCTTCAGGTTTTGCTGATGAAGATGAAATGGACCAAGATTCGGATGAAGAAGATGATGATGATGACGTTATAAATCTGAATGCAATTAAAAAACGATTGCAAATAATGAATTCATTAGGATAATCATTTACATTATATATTTCATTCTTATTAATGAGTTACCAATTGAAATTTTAAGTCTTACCATAAGTTGAAAATTGAGTTGATCTTAGCACTGTACATCATTATAAAAATGAAAGAAACATTTATTATAATAAAATTATTGTATTCTATTTCGTGTATGTAATTTTCAGCAATACAGGACTTTGCATCTTTACCTACGGTTAATTTATTTATGACACCTACAATTCAAATTTTTGCAACAGCTTTCTTATGATTACAACTCTAATTATTCTTTTCAATTAATCTAATATTTATCAAGTTTATAATTTGTAATAATTCCTATATACTTAGAAATACTTTAATTGAGGAAAAGAAGTTTGGAGGCGGGTACATAAAGTGGTAGGTTCAAAGCAAGGAGGTTGGGCTTCTGATGTAAACAAAAAATTCTTAGAATAAAAACTTCGATAAGTTTGTATTAATACATATAGATGTTAGTTGTTATGAATGTGAAATATTTCGAAAATAGCTAATTATTTTATGTATTTATATTATCAATTTCAATAATACAAAAATTTCTTCAAGAATCTCTGGTCAAATATTTGTTCTGAAATTTTCGGTAAAAATTTTTTCATAAAAAATAGCAAGTAATTGCAAGATAAAATTTAACATACAAATCCAATAAATGAAAGGAAGAAAATATGTTATTATCATTCACGTTGCCCAATATTTATTTTTCTGATTGACTGGAAATGTCTCCAACGGTTTAACATCGTAATCCAATCATGCTAAAATACATTTGCTTCGTCTTGTTCTCGAATGAATTCAACTGAATACGAAATAAAAGGCCGTAATAATAAATAATTTATATGATATGATATTATTTATGTGGAATAATTATATATATCTTTGTTATAAATTTTGGATTAAAAATATATTCGGTTTATTTAAATTATTACAAACAGTTTTTTAACCACCATCTCGTATTTTACGTAAAGCTGTTTAAATATTACCGGCAATGTTGAAGATTTCTCTAAAAGAAAAAAAATTAATTCCAATGCATTACAATAAAAATTTATTGTCCTTTTATAAGTATCTTGTCCTTGTTTTTAATATTTTTCAGCGAGATAAGTTTTTTTTGTGGTACACCAAGACATTTTCCGTGTATTTTATATTTTTCTAAAAACATTAGACTTTGTGTCAACACCATAAATTGGGCACACTTGTGGGTTTGGTTTCTTTAAATTGTGAACGAAATTAAATCATTCATTCATTTAATTAATCTTATTTATAATTCAGAAACGAACTAATTTTTGTTTCTTCTTTTATTTTGTTTTATCAGTTAAAAAAAGATATTAATCAATAGTCTTTGCACGGTGTTTGATATTTATGAGAGCTTGGTCAAAAATTCATTCGGATCTTACACACAACTCTATAATCACCGATGAATCAATTTTTAACACATTTCATACGTAATAACATGATATATGTTTTTATATTACAGTGTTGCAAATAAAAATTCATCTGTGATTGGTTAATAATTTATACTTATGATTTTTTATTATTCAATGATGAATATAATGATATAAATAAACGAGTGTTTAACAATTATCTTAAAAATCTATAACAATTGGGATTTAAGTGTTGATTAGACAAGAATTGTAATGTATAATGAAAAACATTATAATTAATTACTATAATCATCATCTCGTTCGGTGCTATTGTGGTAAGACGTCGACGTGATACGTTATTATAAAATAATGCAACACGTTGAACGTAGAAAAAAGAGGTCAGTACTGCTAGTTTATTTTGATATTCGAGTTCGATAAAATTGCGAGAAAAAAATTCATTAGAGTTTCGTGAATGAGAAACAAAAAAAAATAATTAATGATACTAAAACAATATATTGGAGCAATTTTTTTTACTCACAAAGTACATCTATATTTCATTTCTTTAATGTCTTTATTTTTTATTACTGTAGAGCCGCTAAATCTGGTAAGTAAATAAACGATACTCCTACGGTTGACAAGGAATATTTAATAGTACAAAAGCATAACCATGGGCGTTTGGGTAAATGAATGCTGCATATAACCTCCACTTTACAAATTTTTTTTATAGTTATATCGAGGATAAATATTTAAAATAAATGAAAAGTAATAAATAATATTTTTAACATCTGTACGGTAAGTTTGAAAACAGATCAGATAAAGAGAAAAGAGCGGAGTGCAGAGCACATGCATTGAATATTTTTTCGTGGGAATTAAAAAAAAATTATATTAAAAAGTTTATATCACGGTATCATGATGTTTGATAAAGAATTTTTTTATTCTTAGTTGTTTGCAATGAAATGTAAACGGTTATTTCTATAGTCATTGCATATAGCGTAAAAGTCAGTATATCTGAATTTTCATTAAATAAACATTAAGTCTCTTACAACAATTAGCATCATCATAGAACGGTTGATATCAGTTGTACAAATGTTTATAATAAATATCACTGGTTATACTTCAATGAATGAGTTAAATAAATCACACGTTTCAATGTTTATATCAGCAACTAATTGTCTCCTTACAAAATATAATAATCATAGTAATTGTAATCTTTATGAACTACAAGGATATAGTAATGTGATTAGTGATTTTTTTAATAGTTTAAAATTTTAAACAATTAAAACATCCCAATCTTATGTTTGAATATATCTGATTTTATTGGAATTTTTTCCGTTTTACTATACGTTTTTCGGAAGAGTTCACATAGTAAAGCAAAGTGTTGTGAGTGCCGTTATAATTCGTAAAAATTTCAATTTTTTTGTGGAAAAAAAGACTTGCTGCATTGAACATCAAAATGGATACATCTAAACGCAGATACGAATACGATGGTATCCTATACAATTTAACTGGCTCGAAAGCTTTTCACGATAAAATGGAAACAGGTAATCTATCTGAATCAAGTTTTAATACCAGTATTCATAACGTAGCTCAGTATTGAAAATTTTTACCTTTATATGAATGTGTAGATATATTGATCTATATATAGATCAATATTATATGTGTATAATTATCATACATGTAAAGTGCAAACCCCAATTTTTTTTACAGACTTGCGATTTGCTGAACAAATAATTCAAAGTGTACAAAGTGGACAGCTAAATACTGAGAATACATTTTTACTTGGTAATAATCAAGAAAATTCTGCAGCAAAAGAAAATGAAAAAATTCGTACAGAGGAACCACTACCGCAAGATAATGAATCAATAAATTTTGAAGAACATGTAGAAGAGAATATGAATCAACGTCAGTAAAATGATGATTCCATAAAATTACTTCTAGAAGAATATCGAATAGGAATCGATAAATTTTCGTAATCCGTCCGTAAAAAAAAAATAATTCTTTACAGGAAAATTAGCGATGTGCTGAAGAAACACAATTTCAATTTTTTACAGAAAACAGTGCACAGTAAAATGGGATATATAAAAAGTACATTCATGAGAGCAAAAAATACAAATAAAAAATCTGAATCAGAGCGCATCACTTGGCCGTGGTATGATAAGATGGCTGAAATATTCGCGAATGATGAATCCGCGAATTTGAATGAAAATCAATTCATTGGAAATTATCCAATGGCAAGCAGCTTTCCAGAAATGTATGTATGAACATCTACTCTTTGCATTTAGCAATTTAAACAAATAATTCATTCGATATTGTTGAATGTCTCCAATGCCTGTTTAATAGACCACGAACGGAAAAAGAAGATGAAGAAACTAGTGATGAGGAAAGTGCAGAAGAAGACAAAAGAAGTAATGAAAAAAGGCGAATGAAGAAAGACTTGTATCACCAAAGGAAAAAACAATTGGACATGGAAGCTGAAAAATGGAAAACTTTGGAATAACTAACAACTACTATCCAGACCTACCAAGTAGAAGCAGTTCGTAGGAGTGAGCGGCAGGAACAGCTCATGTTGCAATATTTAGAAGCAGTTAACCGCAGGACTGAAATATTAGGGGAAATCATGCAAAAAATTCATGGGTTCCCATCAAATAACTAGGATATGTGTAGTACATAAGTTTTGCTATTTTTTCCAGGAGTTTAACAATCATTATTATTAACAGTAGTATTATTATCATCAGTTACTAAGTTATCATGCAATTAATAAAGATCGTTTAGAAGTTTAATATATCTTTACTTAATAAACAAACTTAAAATTAATTGTAATTGATTTTTTGGTTAAAAACAAAGAGCATTTTCAAACTAACTAGTAGAATAGTGAAGCAAATATGTTGTGGATGAAAATAACCAACAAAAAAAAATTATATAATAATATATGAGATTAAACTAAAAGTTAACTCAATTACTCTGTACTATATATATATATATATATCTGTTATCAGTGATCATGATTTATAGGACCTACATAGAGAAGAAAGAAATTATTAATAAAACCATTTATTGAAAACAGCTTTTAAGAAATGTGACTATGCTAATCTAATCTGTGTATTCATTCATCATAACATTACATAATAATTTGCAAGAAGAAAGTAGTAAATTATTTGACCTAAGATTGGTGTATAAATTAATGTATCTAAAAACTAATGAATGATAGAAAAAAACACGAATTTGCACTAGCCTGGAAGACAAACATGAATCTATTTTCATCAACAAATTATTTTGCATCTCTATTTGGTAACATTATGTCAGCCTTTTAAATGGGTGTCTATCTATTTTTTTTGACACACCGAGTGACAGCTCTAAATCGTTCCTATCCCGTGGTGTTACATATTTATAATTTTATTTCCTGACCATTGACTTCGATCATTCTAGTGCCAAATTTAACTTCAATTGTATGAGAACAATCTGCTATAATTATAAAGACCAAAATGGTTTTATTTTCAAGTCTTTAAACGTCAATCTCCCAGGCATCACGTAAGTATAATGATAATAACTTTAATTAAATGATTAATTACATGCTTCAATAATAACAATATTGGCATTTACTCATAAGTTTCACGATTATTGAACACAGGATCCTAGTTAACAGCGATGTTTTCAAAATTAAATATTTCCAAATCAATTATTCATAACAATAAAATGGAATCGTAAATAATAATAATAATAATAACGATGCAATCGTCAATAATGTAGAATGCTACCTATACTATTACCATCTATAGCTACAAACTGAATGTTGATTTCTGTAATATCAACAGTAACGCCGTTCGACGTTTATCGTATTTTTTAAAAACACCGTATGAGTGAAGTGGCGCTACATTCCTTACATCGCTGTTCATTTATAAATTTTTAATAGTCTTGTAATAAATTTAATTGCTTTATTTACAATTTTTTACCATTCTACTGAAAATAAACGAATCCCCGGTTTGATCACAGAATAAACTATAATTATAAATATAATATGTGCTTTCCGCTAAGTTATACTACACGTGAATAATTTGACATTGTGTTATATTCATAAAAAATGCTTATTTGTGAACAACAGAGATATTTGATCATTCCATACGTACACTTACATAATTTCATTATCAACAATAATTAATACGAATAAAGGAATAATAAATATCCATCAACATTAACAGAATTTATCAATTTCATTCAAATTTTAGTGGTAGTGGCGCTGTAGTCAGTAATCACACTGATTTCTGTGTGATTACTACGATCCTGTTCAAACTAAATGTGTTGACTCAACACATGCTGAGTTGTTGAGCTGTGTTAAGTTGTCCTGAACACACTCAATAAATCTCTACATTATTAAAATTCTGGAGCTCAAACAAATCTCATATCAACTAAAAAGTATTTCTTTAACAAAATTTATCAATAAATCATAACTCAGAATTCTAAACTCAATAACATAATATCTTAATCTTGAACAATAAAACATATCTTGATATCAAAGTAACTGAACACAATCATTATCTTCTTCAACTGAATACATAATAAAACTCGAGCTAACGAGTACGAGAGAAAACCAAGCCTTACAGATTTTCTTTTCTATACAATATGGTAACATATGCGTGTGTGTCCATCTATTGATGGATTGACAAACGACAGTTTATTAGTTAACGACGATTGCTTGACCATTAGATTGTTTATAGCAACGAGGGGAGATTTTGTTTATCTCTAGTTTGTGACTGAGACTAGCACCGATTAGACGTCATATTTTTGATTCTGTATTTAAATCTGTCATTTTCAATAAACTTTCCTGTTAATATGATTTGTCTTGTTTTTATATTCCACAATGTTTTAACTAAATACAAATTTACCATTTATCCATTCAAAACGTATCTCAGTAACTTACAACTTCCGCAGAGAGCTACTGATGTTTAGCTTTTATCAGACCTGATCCGGATGTTCTAGACGTCCTTTTCCTCGAATGGGATCATTGCTGGTCTGCATTCTGCCTGCTCGATCTCTGCTCTTCTTCCTGGTTTTCTCAACTTTTCATAGGCGAGGTCTGCACTTGACTATCCATGAGCATCGCTCACACTCTACTCTTGACTGACTGCTCTCGACTTCAGCACCGCTCTCCCTTGACTAACACGAGAACGCATTTTCAAAAATCTCTTCTCTTTAATTTCTTCATTCTCTTTATTTTCTGCTCCCTCCAAACTCAAAATTCTTTTGACTTGTCATACAATACCTCTTATTGGTGGTTATCATCACGTGACTTTTCCCAGATTTTCATACAGAGGGGTCACTTATAACGAATGTGCACCAAAACTTAATTCTAACTCCAAAACTTCTTGTCTAAACTCTAAAACCTAATCCTACGACCTCTTCCATACTTCCATCTTTTTGTTAGAGTTCCATTTTAGTGGCAACAGCCTCATGACAACAACCCTTAGGGCTAGGACGTCTCCCAACATGGGAAAACTGCAGTGTGACACGTTACTTTGGTACTCTACTCCACTACACCCTCCCAATTCTCCTCTCAACAGTCCATATTACTGACTAATCTACTTCTTGATCCCAACTCGGCTTCATCGTTAGGTTATTGAGATTCTTACACTACTTTAATCACTACTCAATCAATCAGCCTTGGTTTGCTTTCAATGAATTAATAATTCTAACTCATAACTAACTATTCTACGCCAATCAAATTATAGTTTTGAATAGAATTGAGCTAAATAAGAAATTAACATCAAAACATACGAAAATCAAACTAGATAATGATGAAGACTCATAAATTAAAACAAAAATAATAGAGTAATTGCTTGATTGAATATTTTTTGTTGTTGTAACATACTCTATTGGCCATTGTCAGCCTCAAAATATTTGATACAATATAACTAAAGCTAAGAATGGGACGTTATCAAAGAAAATAACGTCAAAATATATACACATATAATTGCAATAATTTTGAAGAAAAATATTTAATGTAATATTTTATACAACAAGGGCTGCTTTGTTCTAAGAAATTCAAACTTTTACCCGCCACAACAGTGCCGCCTGAATCTGTAACATTTACCAACTACTGATTTGTGCAGCACCATCTTGCGGAAAACAGCAAATACTACTAACTTAAGTAGTGAGTTACCGGTCGGTGAAGCACAGCTGCCCTTAGATTGTGATAGACTCAAACCAGGGTAGCTTAGACACAAACCTCGATCTGTTTTACCTGGAAGTGAACTCTTCCTGTCTGACTACTCACGCGTCTTATTATTAGAGAGGCTTCAATTATTCTTTGCATTAAACAGCTCAAGCATTCATTAAACAAAACAAATCTCAAAATTACGTTGAACGTAGCCGCGTTTCAATACCGTTTATTAAAAAACGCTCTTGATTGGATGCATCACCATATAGATGGCCAAGAAAATCAAAGGTTTTTCCACATGATAAATATTGACGCCGTTTTTTCAAGTATTCATTCCCATCTGTAAGACTATTTATTTTACCGGGCGTGTCTTAAGCCCATCCAACAGTACTCAGATGAGAATTTTTTGCATCACGACCATAATTTAAAAGTGTTTTGATGTGTGCTCTATAAGCATATAAATTATTAGGTGGTAGTACACATTTTCGATTAAAATAGACGTCAACTTGATTGAACAGAAAATGCATAATATTATTTACAGGTCCAACCTCAATATCTGATGCTGTTTTTGGATCTCTATCGGATTGTAATGATTCATGAGATGTAATTTCGACTTTTAAGTTTATCATAGTGTGCGTAATGTCAATGTGCTCATCTTTTTGACCTTGTACAACAAATTCGATTCATGAATTATTTGTTAATGATGAAGTTGGTTTATAAAATACCCATCGAGAGCCCTCAATCGTTGTTCGTGTCGGTAAAACAGAAAATGATTATGGCTCTGTTTTTGCACACTTACAAAAATGAACATGAAGAAAAGCCATTATGATTATTTAAATATATCTGCTACAGGTCATGACTTCTTGCAAACTTGTATCTTGATTTCTTTTGTTGCATTTACCTTTTTTCTTACAATCTTAGATACTCTACTCTTTCTTTTTTTTTCTTTACGGAGCTATTTTTTCGACTTTTTTAACAGAGCGTTTTTTACTCCGTTGGAAACGGATGTTCTCTAAGCTGCTGTCATGGAGCAACTGTTGATATTGTGTTGAACCTAGCGGTATATAGCCCGAGTCGCTCATCAACCTATCAAATTTTTCAGTGGCTTTTCGTTTAAAATTTCAGCCAGATTCGCATGAACGCGCTGGTGCAGATTCTTTAAATGATAGCCCATTATCAAGGACATCGTCAGCTATACTTAAACCTGATTTCGAAGCTCCTTTACCTATAATTTTTGCACTACTTTTCAGCAAGGACAGTACAGACCCTTAAAAAACTGCCGATGCCATGAACGCCCTAATTGAGTGTTTCAATGTAAATTTAACTAATACCACTATATCCACTGGGACCAAAGCCGACTTGTGGGATATCATACGTAATTTCTTGATACATGTTTACCTTAATTTTCTAATATGTAACGTTACAGTCAGCGTTCCGTGTTCAAATAGTATAGCTTGACCGAATTCATCTCTTATATTTATTTCTATTGTACGAATATCTGACTTTGAAAGATGGATGTAACGCATCGTTGGGAATGATTTTATTCGCATTGAACCATATGTATAATTATGCATGTCAAGGGGCAAAATGCGTAAAAATCATATCTGTACATCGCCTGTTACATAATGTTCACGAACATCTGTGTAAACAAATAAGCTACACGGTATAGACGCATATGTATTTGCTGGACGTGTACTTTTTAAAAGCGGTAATAACGATGTTTTATCTTCAGCTGGAAATCTAAGAATCTGTTGGAGATATGGTGATATTTAAACTAACAAAGAAACCTCGCGAGATGTCCCTAACCGACTTAGTTGCGGCTTTACTATAATAATCGACGTAAAAACTGATGAGAAACGTGTTTTTTTTTCGTTTTTTTGGCTAACAAACGTTTCAAAGGGGTGAAAATCACACTTGAAGTTTGTACCCAAAAATGATGGCTCGCAGTTTTCACATATTTCTAATGGAAATTTTCCAAAAAGACTTCAACTATGGAAAAGGGCTTAAAAAAACATAAAAAATACCTTTATCCACATATTTATGAATCTTGTAGTTATACCTTTTTTTTTGTATGAAAAATGACAAATTGCTTATAACTAAAAAACTATTTATCATTTTTCAATGGGATCAATTTCGAATGAAAGAGCATCAAAAATTACGGAATACGTGTCTTTGCAATTTTCAACATAACATTCACACGGACAATAAACTGTTAGTACCTAAATAATTGTATTCGTATTCATTAACATTTTTATAAATGACTCATAAAATATATACGAAATTTGGTTTGGGGTAGTTATTCATAGCTACAATAATAGAAGAATGAAATGTTCTTTAATGGAAGACTAAATCATTAATTTGAATGTTATCTTAGTTTCGTGTATGGGTAAAAATAGATAAAATATTCGTCATAGTCACTAGTTGTTTATCTTTCAGACCTATTACATCTGAAATCATAATATAAAGTCAGTTTAATTTGAGCGTTGTCACAGAAAGTAACATATTTTTATGATCTATAAATGTGTTTTAATATTCTGAAGAATTCATCAAAATACTTTCAGAACATTAATTTTTACTGCTTATATTTATGCGAACGTCAGTTAATATTTATCGTTTCAAATGTGTATGATTGAATTGTGGCGCTTGAAATAAACATGAAAATTATTTATATAAATAATTGTGTGACACTCGATAGATAAAAATGAATGTTAATCACCTTAATGTTATTCGATTACTTTTAAAGACATTCCAAACAATGCAAATTCCGTAAACACCTACTAATAGAGCTGAAATACAATTAAAGAATCATTTTGAACAAATATTAAGAAATGTAATAGATAGGTATAATAGTGTAGAAATGATGGAGGAGGATTCGTTATATTTTAAAGAACCATATTAAGATTGGGAGCCAGAGATTGTAGAAGATGATGGATATGCATCTGCAATCAACAAACCGAAAACGCCTGAAGGTACATGTACTGCTGATGACGAGGAATTGAGTCATGACTATAAGTTGCGAGCAGTTGAGTTTTGGCAGAGTGGGATGGAAAAAAAATTCTAATAGAGATATTGTCAAGAACAGATTCAAAAAAGTACGATCTTTTCACTAATTACGGCACCGGGCACATCAATTAAATTAAGGTGGAACACATAAAGAAAAAAAAGATCAAATCTGCAAATATACTTAGGAAAATTTGAAATCGACTGTTGATGCTGGTATGATAATCCATGATTCTGATTAAAGGAAATAGGAGCTGTTAGCTAAAAAAAATTTACGATTCAATGATTTTCGCCTTTAAGCATCTTCAAAGTGGTTACTATCGTTTAAAAAAGCTCATCGTATTGTTCCTCATAAAATCAATAAATTTGTATCATCAAAAAAAATTATAGATCGTAAAATTCTGAACCAAATACAGAAGCACTTGTTGATAATGTAAAGTCGAAGATTCAAACATATAGTCTAGACAACATATACAATACTAATCAAAGTGGCTTCACATTAGAAGTGCATTCTGAGAGATCTTCGGCTCCAGAAGGAGAGAAAAAACTAGAGTGTACTGTTCAACCCGTTTCTTTAATAATTCATAGTTATACTATACAACCAACTATATCAGCTGATGGAAAACTTTTGACTCTCCTTTCTCTCGTATGGCAAGAACCATCTGGAAAACTAGGTCTACGGGTTGAGGCATCGCTATTGAGACCAAATAATGTATACATACAAGTATCGAAATCTGGAAAACCAACGTCAAGTAAAAAAATGGAATTTAAATATTACGTTAAATAATATTAATATGGAAATTTGATATAATGACTATTTTCAGACTACTTTAAAATTTGGTTGAAAAATGTTTTTTTGTGAATGTTGGAAAAAAGTTTGCTTTTAATTGATTACTGGATTGGTCATTGTCCCGAAGCTGTCACGTCCGCAAAACCATCAAATAAAGAAATTGAGATAATGATTATCCCTAAAAGGACCACTGGACAAATTCAACCTTTAGATGTTTATGGGTTTAGAATATGGAAAAATTTTATAAAACATTATTCAGAGAGTGTCCTATTACGAGGAGATGATTTGAATTTAAACTTGAGGAATAACATGATGAAATTACAATCACCTATGCATAATCAACTGTCATCTTCACGATATATAAATCTTTTTCGATATTCATAGTTTAAAAATGGTAATACTGCTATTAAACTAGATAAATTCAAAAATCCAGTAGTTTTTGCGTTTGAAGATAAATGTAACTCTCACTGTGATATTTCAGGATGTCGAAATATAGCAATTACCTGTTGTGCATGGTGTAAAAAATCATTATGTCTTGAACATTTTTACAATGATGACCATTATGTAAGACGTATAATGAATAAATAATTTATCTTTATTTATTTCAATACAGATCTGGGGAAAAAGTAATAAATTTTCTTAGCATTGATTTCGATATTATTTTAAAAATTGCAAAGAGATGTATCTCGTAATTTTTTATACTCTTTCATTTGAAATCATTCTCATTAAAAAATAATAAATAGTTATTGAGTTATAGATGTTTTGTCATTTTTAATACAAAAAAAATGTATATCCATAAGATTTATAAATATGCGATTGAAGGTATTTTTCATGATTTTCCATGCTTTTTTTCATCGTTAAAGTCTTTACGGAAAATTTTTATTAGAAATATATAAAAACTGCAAACCATCATCTTTGGGTACGATCTTCAAGCGTGATTTTTACCCCTTTAGAACGTTTGTTAGTTGGAACAAAAAAAATACGTATTTAACTATTTTTGGTGCAGATTATTATAGTAAAGCTGCAACTAAATCGGTGAGGGACACCTCGCGAGGTTTCCTTGTAACTGAGCCCTGTTACAGCTGTCTTCGCAAACCATTGCAGCTTCTATGCAGCATCCTGGATCTAGCTCCCATTTTATATGCTCACTCATGATAATGAGCTTATTCAACTTAGCGATTAGGTAAGTAAGTCTTTGAAGCACACCCGGCAGCAAACGGGACGCATGATTTTTAGCATTTGCAAAGTTATGAATATCAGGAACGTATACTTTAAAAAAATCTAAAAGATCAGCATTATGTATAAGTGTGTATAAAACAGTACCATGTTTGACAGGTTAATTTAAAAAATTCACGGGAATGCTCAATCCGTCGAGAGACACGCCCCACTCACCAGTTAATTTCAGGGGTTAGGATAACTGCATTATGGAGTGCGTTGTGGTGTTATCAGAAAAATGAGACAAGCTACTACTATTGGGGAACATCATGTTAGAACTTGCAACTGGAACTGGAAAAATAGCGATGATATATTTTTTTAGAATGTATTTTTGTAAACTTTCAACTCGCATAGTGACCATTGAGGCCTCTATGCTTCGACTTAAGCGGGGAGATATGTTATGATCTGAATTTTTATTTCTTTTTTGCAAGATTTTAACGATGAAATTTTTATGGTTATGATGTGAAACAATAATTATTTGTAACGAAGAAGACGATCAATAGTGGTCTACACATGCGTAAGGACATTATTGAGTCGTACATGACCAAATAAAGAAAGCTATTAGGTGTGTGCGTAACCAACACACATAAACCAATAATCGGACAAAAAACAGGAGTCCGGGCCCTTGCCAATCTCTTTGCTGAATTTTTATCGATTCTTCTTTTGGCGAATCGCAACCATGGGCGAGTTGGAAGATTCTAGAAAATTCGCGCATGATCCCCATAGGAATTTTCTCCTATAAAAACCCGTGCAAAATCTGCACAGGGCGTAATCTTGAACTATCTTCAGCGGGTTACTATACTCGTTGAGCATCAGAATTTTCAGTAGACCTAAAAGCTTTCTGTGGTCATACTTCTCAAAATATATCTATATATTCGAAATTCAACATATTTGTAACCAGCTTTAGAAACTATAATTAAAAACTATGTAATCAAAAATATAAGCAATAAAAGTATTCATTTGGTGTCAGCAAAGAAATCAGCGTGAGTAATTTATTTATTATCATTTATTCCACAATCTTGTCTTGCTCGATTTGATGTGGTCCTGTTCATTGTTAGAATATTGGCCTTATTTGTGTCTAAAACAAATCAATAATTTTTTAATCTCCGTCATCATCACCAACGAAAGCGAGGTCTCCGCTCCCATGAAAGTAAGTAAAGTTCTTTTACTGTACTTAAACTAAGAGCCCGCTATCCAGTTACGGAACGTAACATAAATTTGGTGTCAGATGTGGGATAGTAAAAATTAATCATCGATCAAATCATGAATTATGGTAAGAAGGAAGCCCTAGTGATGAGAGGAGAGTAAAATGCCAGACACACAAAGTTCAATAGCCACGAAGGCAAAAGAACAAGAAAAATTGGCAGAACAGCAAATAGAACAAGGTAAAGGGCAGGAAGAATGGACTGAGCTAGAAGAGAAAGTCAAAGAATTTCAGTATTACAGAAGATGTTGCCACCAAATTCAGAAGAATATTTCGTACAAATAGTATGAGGGAGAGTACAGGATGAAGCAAGAGGAGCATTAGAAGGGTTGGAAATTCAAAGGGTCGATTCTTTATGTAAGTATCTTAGTGACATCTACATGCCAGGACAGAATTGATACATGTTACACGGTGAGTTAGTCAGAATACATCAAAATGAAAATGAAGGTATGGTATCGTACACAAATCAAGTTAAAGAGTTAAGTGAAAGAATTACTGAAGCAACTGATACCAGCCAAATGACAGTGGAAGCTCGAGTGTCGGTAATGAAAGAAATTCATGCAGAAGCAGTTAAACGTTTATTCGGTGGATTAAAACCAGAGTATGAGTCAAAAGCACCCAAAGATAAAGATTTGGTAAACAGGAATCAAGATTTGATTCGGTTAAAAAAAGAAATTAAGCTGAGAAAGGAATTGCAAAGTGAGCCGACAGCAACACCAAAGAGTGGTTATAAAGAAAGGCGTAGCGCAGTACATACAGTGACAGCAGAATCAATAAAATGTGAATTCTGCGAGAATACAGGACACACAGCAGACAAATATTTCAAAAAAATTAATTAAGAACGAAGAGAATAGTATATGAAGACAGTAAAATGTTACTTTTGTAATAAACTTGGTCATTTTGTGAGGGATTGTTACGAGAAAAAGAATGATGAAGGCAAAAAACCAAAAAAAGCAAATCAGGAAAACGAGCAATCCCCCTCACAGACCGGCGCTCCGCGAGAGACAGGGGAGGTGGCGCGCTCAGTGTATCCTGTGCAGGAGGTGACAATGACTACCAATCAACAACAGCTCAACGAGAAAACTCCTGCGGAGACAGAGTACATTTTGTAGGAACAATGCAAATAAGTCGTCACAAGATATCCCCAGCAATAAAAATTGAAGTTCCAGAACTTATAAAACCAGTAGAGCTAGTGGTCGATACTCGATGTGAATTAAATCTGATTAAAGCTTCATATAGAAAAAAGTACGTTAGTAAATCGTAAGAAAGTTTTAAGACTACAGGGGATTAGTTCACAATGTGTGATGATATTAGGGGAAATACAATCAAAATTAAGAGGATTTCCATCCAATTTCATGTAGTACCAAGAGACTTTTCCATAATGAGAGACGGAATTTTAGGAACAAACTTTTTGAAAGAAAATCGCATTGACATATTATACTCAGCTCCATGTTTAAGATGGAATAGAGGAAGTATGCCGTTCTTTAAACCAGAAACAATTCAAGTATCAGCAAGAACGCAGCAAGGATTTTACGTGAGAGTAATTATTGCTGAAACAAAATTTGGTTATATTGCACAGGTGGACTTACGCCCAGGAGTGTATTTAGGAGAAGCCTTGGTGGCAGTACGCGATGGAAGAGCGTTTATGTACATTTTTGATGTTCTAAATGAGGACTTAGAAGTGTTGGCTCTAATCGTGAGAGTCACAGAAGTTGATATCTATGACCCTCCCAAGGATATTAATTATGCAAATGTAGCAGTTATTACAAGGGACGAATCAGGCAGAGTTGAACAAATTTTACGCATCATGAAGTTAGAGGACCTAAATAAGGAAGAATAGGAAAGTATGAAACAGCATATAGGGGAGAGTGCCGATCGATATTATCTCCCAGGCGACAAACTAGGATATACGCTTGTCTTGGAACATCGAATACATACGACGGATGATGTTCCAATGACCACCAAACAATATAGACATCTACCAGAATTAAAAGATGAAATCAATAGACAGGTACAAGATTTAATAGACAATGAGATAATACATCTTTCTCATTCACCTTATAATACGTCTTTATGAATTGTACCTAAAAAGCCAGATATGAATGGAAATTAACGTTGGCGTATGGTACTAGACTTCAGGGCATTAAATGAGAAGACAATTGGTGATGCATTGCCATTACCGCAGATTAGTGATATATTTGACCAAGAAGGAGAAGCACAATATTTTTCAACTTTTGATTTAGCTTCAGGCTTCCATCAAATTAAATTACATGAAGAAGATCGACACAAAACTGCATTTTTAACAGCTCTGGGTCACTATGAAATTTTAAGAATGCCATTTAGCTTATGCACAGCCACAGCGACTTTTCAGAGACTGATGAATAGAGTACTAACAGGATTGATCGGTATTGTAGCTATTGTATATGTTGATGACATAATTGTGTTTGCAAAGACCCTTGATGAACATCAAATTAAGTTGAGAAGGTTGATGGAAAGACTTAGAGAAGCAAATTTAAGATTACAACCCGAGAAATGTAAATTATTGAAGAAAGAAATGTGTTACTTGGGACACATATTGAATGGAGATGGGGTAAAACGAAATCCACAAAAGGTTGAAGCAGTACAAAAATTTCCTACACCTAAAACAGTTAAAAATATTCGACAATTTCTAGGACTGGCAGGATACTATAGAAGATTCATTTACAAGTTTTCTCAGACGTCAAAACCATTGATTAATTTAAAGAAAAATGGAGTCAAATTTGAATGGGGTAAAGAGCAAGAAAAAGCATTTAATGCTTGGAAAGAAGCACTGTGTACAGCACCTGTATCACAATATCCAGATATGTCTTAACTATTTATAATTACAACTGATGATTCTGGCATAGAAATGGCAGGAATTTGAAGTTTAGGTTCATTGGGGAAAGATAGACCTATAGCATATACCTCTAGATCACTTAAAGATGCTGAGAGAAAGTATAGTACATATAAGAGAGGAGCATTAGCAATTTTAAATTCAGTGCAACAATTTCGACCATACTTGTATGGAAGAACGTTTATGATTGTTACAGATCACAAACCTCTAGTTTGGATGCAGACTTCGAGAGATCCAACATCTCGATTGACCGGATGGAGATTAAAATTAGAAGAATATCAATTTGACGTAGTACACAAAGCGGGAAAAACTAATATTAATGCTGATGCATTGTCACGGAATCCACCTGAAGAAGATCATGAAGCTGATGTTGCCATAACGGCCGATGGTGATAGAAGTCAAGAAGAGAGAAGTCAGGTTAGTAATGTTCTAGTCATCATACGCTCACAAAGCAAGAAAGATGCAGAGAAAACAAAAGCGATAGCCAAAGAGACGAATCAGTTAACAATAGAAGAAGTACCAGCTGAAGTATGTCGAGCAAGTGGCAGTAAAGCTCAACCTTATAACGATGAACCATTGTCAAATCGAGTAAGAAGTCGGAGAAAAAATAAAAAGGTTAAATTGTCGAAAGAGAAGATGAAGAAAAATCCACCACAAGTTAACTCTGATAGTTCGAGTAAATCTGAAGATTTTGATGATGAAAGAAGTAAAGATTTTCGCCTAGAGAAAAGGCACAAGTTGAAATTTCCCAAGAAAAAGGAAGTAGTTGCTAAAGAGCAAAATGAATCCAGTGAAGGTTCTAGTGGAGATGATGTTCCTGATAAAAATATTGTTGCAGAAAAGCTACTGAAAACAAGCGATGATTCAGAAGCTATGTCGAGTTCTGAAGACACAGATGTTGAAAGAAATGAAGAAATAAATTATGATTTAGAAGAAATACTTAGTAACGAAGGAAGAGATAATTGACTCAAGAGATGAAGATGAAGAAATAGATTCTAAAGCTACCCGATCAGGGAAAGAGCGAACAGTCATTGAAACAAGAGATCAAATCTTTATGTGCACAGCCAATTATTCGTATTTTATTAATAAAAGGGGAGAGCCTATGATGAAGGCTCAAAACGGCTAGCAGAGAAATCATTACTCCCTAAATATGGTAAAAATGAACCAGGAAAAAAAATAGTGAAAATAATCGGAAAACGAACACACGTTGCATTGGTCATAGTAACAAGTGAGAGGTCAATGAAATAGATAAAAGATGAGTTAAATCAAACACTTAAGAAATTGAAGCTGCATATACTTGCAATAGCTAAAAGAGAAAAGATTAATGGTAATAGCTGGTCAAAAGTTCGCAAACGAATAAAAGGGAGTCTAATCGATACAAAGACCAAACTATGTATATGTTTAGGGAAGGTGAAGTATGTCCCTAGAGAGGAGGGAGCAGTAATAATGAGGGAGGCGCACGCTTCGTCAATAGAGGAACACAAAGGAGTCACAAACACCTACAAAAGAATTAGACTAAGATATTATTGGGAAAAGATGAATGACGACATGCGTAATTCTATAGGAAATTGTTTATCGTGTGAAATACATAAATTAAAACGTAAAACGTGTAGACAACCAATGAGAATTACCGATACCCCTTAGGTAATATTTGATAAAACAGCAATGGATATAGTAGGACCATTACCAAGGGCTAGAAGTGGAAGTACTCATATACTTACAGTACAAGATCAATTAAGTAAATTATTGATCGCAATTCCATTCCAAAAAACTACATCAGATGATGTCTCTTCTACTCTAATGAAAGGAGTAATATGTTTATATGGGGCACCTAAAGTTATATTGACTGACCAAGGAGCAATTTTAACATGTAGGGTAATAAAAAAACTAGCGAAAATGTTTGGAATTACACGATATAGAACGACAGCGTTTCACCCGCAATCAAATGGTTCAATAGAAAGATCACATCATACACTTGTGAAATATCTTAAACAATTTATAAATAGAGAAAGTGATGATTGGGGTGATTGGCTGGAATTAGCTACATTCTCTTATAATACAGAAACTCATGGGAGAACATAGCATCAACCCTTTGAGTTACTTTTTGGTAGACCAGTAAGACTTCCTTCGAGTGATGATTATAAAGACGATAAGGAAAAAGACTCTTATACAGGGTACCTTATTGATTTAAGAATAGTAATGCATAATTTAGCTGTACAAGCAAGAGAAATTTTGAAAAGAGCTAAAGAAAAATCAAAGAAATATTATGACAGAAGGATAAATGAAATTCAATATAAAGTAAATAAATATATATTCCTACAGAAGGGAAAGAAAATGGAAAAGCTAGATTCAGCTTATGAGAGACCGTATAAAATAATTGAAATAAAGCCAGATGGTAATGTTCAAATAATGCAGCATGGTAAACCTAAAATAGTTCATCCAAATAGATTAGTTTACGCATCAGTAAGCAGTGATGATGATGATTAAGAAAACATTGTATTCTTCTGTTATAGAATGAAAACGAATACTGATACGGTGGTACATATCACAAGTTTCTATGGAAATAGAGGAAATCCAATAATAAAAGAAGCAGCAATAGAATCAGTAGATGATACAATGATAGAACATTGGTTTACAGCACCAAATGCGAGTTCGAATTAAAAGTATTAAGAAATTAGCTAATATTAGCCACCTCTGCGCCAGATCAATTTGCATATTTATTGATGAAACAACCACGATATATGGTAGTAGTAGCAGGAAAAGTAGTACATATAATTCAATGTGTTGGAGTAGAGGTACAAAATAGAAGAACGGAAAACTGTTATCAACAATTACCAGTTAAAAGAGTAAGGGAAATAGAAACAGATAAAGAGTTATTTCTCACACCAAGAACTAGAATGATAGTTCAGCAGGGGACACAAATAGATTGTGATCAATTAATACCACCAATGTATAACATACTTGGAGCATGGTACAAAGGGATAGGGACTGCAACCGAAGCTGTAGCCCCAAATAAATTAGAACCATCAATGAATCAAACTTGGGAACATAGAAGTCCAAGAGGTCTAGTGACGAGCGGAATATACAGCAATGAGGATCTAGACAAGTTTCGAGGGTTAAGTATAGCAGGTATGTTAGATGAAAAATCTTTAAAGAAGATAGCAGACAGAATATGGAATTATGTATGGGGATCATTCTTGTCCTTCGGCACAGCCAGTGCGGGAATATCAGGATTGTGTTAATCCTGAGAATGATTAAACTGCTAATAGACAACGTTATTCATGGATAAGCCTTGCATACCATATATGGATAGGCGATACAAATATTTGGAGCAATATGGGACTCAGTTACAAATCTGTTAATACACTTAGGAAAGATACCAGCAGAGAAAACTAATAAAGAGGAAAAGTCAAAATATGACTCTGAAAAGGGCGAGGGCATAGAAAAAAGTAAAAGAGAAGAAAAATCAATACATACACAAAAACAAGCAACTGAAAAAATTAGCGTAACAGAAAATCCGTCACTCTATCTTTCATGTTTCAAGGAATTACGTAATGTGTCGCATGTTCAAAAGCGAAAACATAATAAGTAATGGAATGCATGTGTATGTTGTTAGTTGTATGTCTATATATATATATATATATATATATATATATATATATATATATATATACCCATTAATAAGTAATCAAAAATTTGTTATACGATGTATAGGCAGAGCTTATATCTGCTACTCAGCCTAGCAGCAGTAGCGAAAGCACTAAAAATACAGGAATTAAAAGTACCGGCAGGAATCTACTACGAGGTAGTAAAAGAGACAGCTTTTACAGAGAGTAAATGGAAAGCTATAGGCACTGAAGAGCTGTCAGGAATAAGATTTTCACAACCATATTCAACTAGTGAAAAAGAACAAATAATGAAAGAATGCATGACACGGCTAGGAAGAGCAGAATGTCCTTTATCAGATAAGATTGACGTATTTCATCACTTAGATGAACAAGTGAAAAGAAAACGAGAAAAGAAAACAGCTTTGCAATTAGAATCGGCAGATTATAATCCAATACAACATGCACGAGAAATCCAAGAATCCCAACAATATGGTGGACCAGCAGCAGAATTGAGACACAATGATTTGTATCGTATCAGGGGAGAATTAACAGGTATGTTGAAGGAAATATAAGAAAAATATTATGACGCTCAATATTATGCAAATCAGACTCTATAAAATTTAAAGGCAGATAGAAAGGTGGGAAATGCAGAATTATCGGACAAATATGGAGATTGGATACACAAGGTTGTAGAATACCGACGACAAAATATAACTATTTTAAACCAAGTACAAGAAATGTTAGATGAGATTGATAGAGGTATTTTACCTATGAAATTCGTCAACTTCATTGAAATAGTAAAAATTTGGGAAGATGATGAAATAAGTGAAGATCCAGAAAGATTAAATGAGTATCAAATAGCTGCAATCCTAAGTCAAGTAAATATGGAAATGCATATGGACATTACAACTGAAAACGAGAGAATTATAATAATATTTGAATTTTCTAGAGTGCGACCCAAGACATTTTTTGTTTATAGATTGCATGGTTATCCGTTACAAGAAGAGAAGGGAGATACGATCTTTATTTACCTTAGAAAAGAATATCTATTATTGTCACATTATCTGGATTGGTTTGCTTTAGTTTCAGAAGAAAATTTATCAAGCTGTAGTGGAGAAAGAAACAATTAAATTTGTAAATTGACATATCCACTGCTGAATACAGCAAGAGCATCAGAATGTAAAATAAAAATATTGTTAGAATCAGACCAGGATGTATTGGGAGTACCCTAGGGTCTAGTTCACATATAGTGAGTAGTGACTCAAATATCGCTGCCGCTGAAGTTTAAATAAATAAGTAGAAAAACTCTTTACGAACAACGGAAGGTAAAACTCTTTTACATATATATCTATCATGAATCAAAAAGAATTTAAATATCATACCTGTCAAACTTGCATGATGCCTGAGTGTGATGTAAGCAAAATGTACAAAAGAAGCTTGAATATTTATTGCACGAAACCAGCACAAATATCACGAAGTGAACTGCACTGTATAAGGTATAATGTTGGAAAACCAACCAGCCAAGCAATGAATTTGCGACAACATTGCGCTGCAAGATTAGCAGCAAAAAGGATGTTAGAACTGATGGAGCAAAGTCTGGTAGAAATAAACATCGAAGACCCAGAAATTCCAAAGACAAAAGGTATAATAGAGGAAGGAAATGACTGGTTAGATTTCTCTTGTAAATGTAAAAAGATAAAGCATGCAAATGGTGAGAAAATACAATGTGGAATACCGACACAAGGCAAAATTGAGTTGTTCACATGTAATTCAAGTAAAAAGGCTAACAAATTGATCGAAAAATTCAGGTAAAACCTGAAGTAAATCACTTGTTGTTCTTAAGAAAATAAAGGATAAAAATAAATTAATCGTCGTAGGATGGCTGCTGCGTATCAACCTATGAAAGGACTACCAATTTTATATGTATGTGGTTTTTGCGGTGAAGCTGAGTGTGAAATACCACTGTTAATACAATGGAGCATGATGGAAGAAGAACCGATGCCAAAATATTTTCGAAGGCATGAAGCAGGAGAATATCATGTGATATGTTTAATAGGCATGATTGACAAAGAAGGCTCCGACAGAATAGTGCATAAAGCAATGTGCAAAGCAGCTTAATTACAACTATTTGCAGCCAGAGAAAGAGCAACTTTTAAACGTATACAAGAAAAGGTCGCTGAAGAACAACGTCAGGGAGGAAATTAAGGATAAAATGAATATATCTATATCTATATACATATATATATATATATATATATATATATATGCACATTTTTTTTTTTTTTTTTATATACAAAAGTGTAATAGATGATGCATGAAAATATAATCAGTAAGAATTTTGTTAATAATATTAATATCAACTGTCCACAGTTATGAATCCCAGATGTGACATATGTGAGAGGGATAGCTGCGAGATTACCCGGTTGAATGTCATAAACATAGCCAAGGAAACGCTCAGATTAAGCTATGATATAAAATATATATCATTTGTGCAATAATATCGATGTAAAAACATAATAAATGGCTCTGAGATAATGACTTCAGGAACAAATTTACATGAAAAAAGGAGAGAGAACACGAATAATAATAGAAGAGTGGAAAAAGGAAGAACTGAAAGAAAATCCTGAAAGGATAAATGAAAAAAAATAAAAAAAATTCACCAGAGACTAGTCGAGCCAACCAGGAACAATCACAGCAACGGGGAATGAGAAGAAAATTCTCATTTGAAGAAGAACAAAATCAGGAAGCAGATGTAGAAATGACTGATGTAGAAGCAAATACAGATATGACCGATGTGGAAGTAGAGAAATTTATTGATGATTTGTACGATGAGTACAACAGTCAATAGAGACAAAAATAGAGCGCAGCCAGCACACGCATTTTTTCTTGGAGGGAGGAGAACATAGACAGACCAGATCTACAACTATCAGGATGAGTAAAATCAGATCAATCCCAAGTCAAGTCTAAGCTCAAGTAAAATTGGAAAAAGACATACTTATTGAAAAACTTAGTGAAGCACACAACTATTTATAGAACTTAACGAAGGGCCGAGTCTGTGCTGATTGTGAAATTAGTCAATTGTATGATAAGAAGGAAACACTCAACCTACAGAGCAACCTTACAGCATAGGGAAATATGGATAAAATGTCAAGTTCAAAACGTTGAAGTAATAAAAAAATTAGACGAACCAGACATACACAGTGTAATCCACAAATCAGCAGGTAACATATTAGAATACCTAGAAGCTGCCGAAGAAAAAGATGATAAGAAAAACTTTCAAGCGGAATAACAAAAGAGACAGAGAACACTAATTAGATTGATTCAAACATCGAACAAAAAACCAAGATCACAAACAAAAACAAGAATGGTACAACTTAAATTTCGGAAAATTCGAGAATTACTGATATTAACACAATTGTAAACAGTGAAACATGGGATTGTTAAAATATGTTGAAAAGTTTATTCAACCGAAAAATATATATATATATAAAAAGAGTAAAAAAAAAAAAAAGTGGTAAAAATTGTGTGTTTTTTTTTTGGTTTTTTTTTTTTTTGTGGGGGGGGGGGGGGGGGGGGGGGGGGGGGGGGGTGGGGGGGGGGGGTGTGGTTTTGGGTTTTTGGGGGGTTGGTGTTGTGGGTTTTGGTGTTGGGTTGTTTGTGGGGGGGTGGGGGGTTTTTTGTTGGTGTTTTGGTTTGTATTGGTATTGTTGTTTTAAGGTAGGGGGGTTTATTAGGTTTTATTTAGTGGAGGTTGTTTATGTTAGTGGTGTTTTTTGTTTAGGTATTGTTGTGGGGGGGTATAGGTGAATGGTGGTGGGTGGAGTTTTTGTTGGGTGTGATTTGTGGGTAAGAAGAGTTGGTTGTGTGTGGTTTGTTGTGGTGTGTTTGTTTGTTGATGGAAAGATGATGGGAGGAGTTATGGATTGGGGGGTGAGGGTTTGGTGGTATTTTTGAATGGGATTAGGGATTTGGCGCAAGTTATGCCTACAAAAATAAAAGTATCAACAAAGTTGGGACGAATATTATCATACTGAGGACGAGAGAAGAAATATAATAAATAAACTTACAAGTAACAGATAGAGAAGACTGTGATACAATAAATGAAATAAATACAAACAAAGAAAAATTTAACAAATGGCAAATTTATTTTCATTATTTCACATATCAGTTTGATTATATCAGAACGCAGAAGGAACAATAGCAAAATTTCATTTAATGATCAGTGACAGAAATAACTGAAAATGAGACCTCATAAACGAACTTATGTGACAAATTTGAAGCAACGTAAACCTTGCTTTGAGTTAAAAAATTTGTATACGAGTGAAAATAGGTAGTTGACAACTGTAAAAATGAGCATATGGTGAATATAACAATGTGAAACTAACCGATAAATTTTTCTACAAACGTACAGACTGACCAAAGACGGAAAACTACAAAAGAAGCCGATGTGAGCTTCAGGAGAGGAAGGAGCTGGATCTCATTATAGAACTTACAGCTGCATCGCAAACCATTGACGCTGAAGTCACCGAACGAACAGTCGAAAATCAACTCTTGGCGAAGACAGGAGTAATCCAAGAAAAGCTACTGCGGTGTGCAGACTAAAATAGAACAGAGCAATAAGGATACTATCATGATAGTTAACCAACACGACAATTATACAAGAAGCCGTCTTTCAACTAAATCATTAAGTACAACAGAAAAATAATAAGTAAAAGATAAAAAAAAATGGAAGCACGAAAGATGGCGAAAGAAATTTTTAATGCAAAACAAGAAGATATGAGTAGACCTATGACGAAAGCAACGACATCGGTGGCTATTACAAGTAGTGATACGCCAACATGTAAACCGGAGGCGCCCAAGAAAATAAACAAATGGCCAAATCCGATTAGTTATTTAAAAGAACTGGCAGATAAAAAAGAAATACCAATTCCAATATATTCAGCGGCAGAAGAAACTGAAGATATACGATTTAGAGTACTATGCTCATTCCACGGTCTACAACGTAAAGGAATAGCAACTAGCGAGAAACAAGCGAAGAAGAACGCAGCATGAAATTTTTACGGTTATGATGTAAAACAATAATTATTTGTAACGAAGAAGACGATCAATAGTGGTCCACACATGCGTAAGGACATTATTGAGTCGTACATGACCAAATAAAGAAAGCTATTAGGTGTGTGCGTAACCAACACACGTAAACCAATACTCGGACAAAAAACAGGAGACCGGGCTCTTGCCAATCTCTTTGCTGAATTTTTATCGATTCTTCTTTTGGCGAATCGCAACCACGGGCGAGTTGGAAGATTCTAGAAAATTCGCGCATGATCCCCATAGGAATTTTCTCCTATAAAAACCCGTGCAAAATCTGCACAGGGCGTAATCTTGAACTATCTTTAGCGGGTTACTATACTCGTTGAGCATCAGAATTTTCAGTAGACCTAAAAGCTTTCTTTGGTCATACTTCTCAAAATATATCTATATATTCGAAATTCAATATATTTGTAACCAGCTTTGGAAACTATAATCAAAAACTATGTAATCAAAAATATAAGCAATAAAAGTATTCATTTGGTGTCAGCAAAGAAAACAGCGTGAGTAATTTATTTATTATCATTTATTCCACAATCTTGTCTTGCTCGATTTGATGTGGTCCTGTTCATTGTTAGAATATTGGCCTTATTTGTGTCTAAAACAAATCAATAATTTTTTAATCTCCGTCATCATCACCAACGAAAGCGAGGTCTCCGCTCCCATGAAAGTAAGTTCTTTTACTGTACTTAAACTAAGAGACCACTATCCGGTTACGGGACGTAACACAGGACTGTTATCTATCTTTTTAAAAGCAGCTATTACTTAAACGAGAATTCAACCATTTATTTTTACACTTTCGCTTTGTAACCCCTAAACCGGTTTAAGCTTTACTGCTACAAGCGTTAAAAAAATTAGCGTCATCACGGGTCTCGGACTCACTCTATGATTTCATTGATGAAGAGCCTTCAGCTATTATATCCGGTATGATGAGTCGTCGTCTTCGTGATACAACTGTCGGCGTGGACGTTTCTACTTTTTCAGTATCAAATAATTGTTTATTACCTATGTGTTCCCGTGGTACGTAATCGTCATGAATAACCCGTACAATCTGATCTCGTCTTACAACATATTCATTTTTTCTAACCCTTATGGTGTCATTTGAAAGATCAATAATATTTGAGCCTGGTATAACTGGACCCTCAATACTAACAATGCCTGAGTTATCCCACGAGATAATATTTTAAAATATGCGTGTGTGTCCATCTATTAATAGATTGACAAACAACAGTTTATTAGTTAACGACGATTGCTTGACGATTAGATTGTTTATAGCAACGAGGGAAGAGTTTGTTTATCTTCATTTTGTGACTGAGATTAGCACAGATTCTACGTCAATTTAGATTCTGTATTTTGAATCCGTCATTTTCAATAAACTTTTATTTTAAATATAAGTTGTCTTGATCTTGTATTTTACAATATTATCAGGCATAGTTAGACGTCGTAAAAGAGGAGCGTATCGCTTTAATTTACGTTTTTGCTCAGCTGTCAATGACACGTTATCCCGTAAAATATTAAGAACACATTCATATATACATCGCATTAGTTAAAGATCAGCTTTCCGTAATATAGCGGCACGTTGTTCTTGACTTAGATAAAATAGAGCACTGAGAATTGCAGCTCGTTTCATTCGTGATGCATTTGCTGCCATTACTAATTGATAACTGGTAAATTGCGATAATGGCTACCATTTGTGAAAAGGTCAATGATTGTACTACTTGATGATTCACGCACAAGATCATCAATGATGATTAATTTTAGGGTGTAATCGGCCGTATCGTCACCACTAGATGGTAGGCCTTCTTTAAACTGAAGGAGTAGAAATTTTGAATAATTATTATGACTCTCTTGCCACTTAGCATGATGAAATATAATTTTTTAAAAACGTGCATCACTTATGTGATTTACAGTGCAAAGGAATGTATTCACAAAAACAGTTTCACCGCATCCTGTAGGACCACAAATAATTGACACCCAAGGATGTTCCCAGCATGGATCCATAATTATAGATAACCTTGATAAAAAAGATTATTTTTATGTTATGAAAGTTTTAAGAGACACATACAGAAACGCATGACTGTCAGCATTTTCTTGTTGGCAGTCGACATATGTCTTCTTATCATGGTCATATGATCTTTTAAGTAGTCTTTGAACAGCGTGAATTTTTTCGAGATGATTAATTTAATGAAAGAGCATTAGCGACGAAAAAGCCGTCCCAGCGTTTAAAATAATAAAACAGTTATCAAAATGTTTCATTTTATGATGAAAAGCTTTATTAAACTTATAGAATTCATTGTGAGGACTGTTTGGTTAATATTCAATATTTTCTATGATAAACAGATTGTGATGAGATATTAGCAAGGGCTAAATCATTTTTTGGAGCTGTTAGCTATAAAAAATGTACGTCAGTGTGAAGCATTTATTTATCGTGACCTGAAGGGTAATACCTTAAAAAGAAAAGGTTGCTATTGTGGAGATAATGAAAAAATACGGAAATTAACGCATGCCCATTATCATTTTGCTCGGAATTTTCCATTTTTTACTTGAGATAATCGAAGAGGTGAAGTTTTAACCAGTGTTAAAATTGCAAATTGGCGATGCGAGAGGTGTATGAACACAAATTCAGATTTAAACTAGATTATGGCCATGAGGAGTAGAAAGCAATACTTAAACACGAACTCTATAAGTTGAACACTGTGAGTTGTGACCGTGAATTCTGCTAGAGCCGTGTATATTGCCGTCAAGATGGCCGTGAACCGATCATGCAGTAGCTTTATTTGGATCCTGTCAAGGTATTCGCAGATTCTGACGATGTTTCTATTTAGGGACCGTCTGAAGAAGAATCGAAAATTGGTCTAAACAGTTAGGCAACCCACAAAAATTATTTTGACCATCACTTATGCGCCTATAGTAGTGATAAACGTGCTGTAATTAAACTCTACGACCTTCAAATAGATTTTTAAAACTGATTGTAAGTATGTGTTGTTTAAAGTTAAATAATTGCAAAAAGATGATAACGGAAATTTATTTTCCAGTCATAGCGGCGCCGATGACTCCACGAAGACCAGCCGAAATGTTTTATATTGTAATATTTTAGATGTTTTTAATAAATGAAAAAATTTGTGTATTTAAGGCTCTAATACTTGAAGAAACACGTTACTATCCTATCCTGTTCAAGTATAAGTTTGTATAACAGCAAACATACCTCCTATTTTTAAACAGCCAACAATGCTCATATGAGGTTGCGCTAGAAAAGCCGCGTTATGTTGTTAAGGGAATAACGTATAGAGACTAACAACTGGCGCCACGCTCTTTTCTCATTCCTCCACATGTCACAAGAGACTACACAACGAAAATTAAAATTTACTTTTAGATAATCGACTAAAAAAAGCATCCTGAAATTAACAAAAAAATAAAAGCTCAAAAGGCGTAGGGATAATGTGAAATTATTTTTATTGACATTTTATCATAATAGTATAGATTGATGCACGAATGTTTGTATAAAAATTAATTGCAACATTTTTACCCGTAGTATGATTAAAATATAAGAAAATTTTCAAAGCATTGCACCACTCACAACGTGTTCAGTGAAAAGCCGGCACAATTCTTGAGCGATTATCTCGACGTCCATAACGGATGCAAACGTTAGTGTTTTGTAGATAAGTTCCACTTGTTCAAGAATTTCTGTCATTATTTCCGCTCATTGAAGGTAATTAGCGTCAAATGTATGTATCAAATCGACAGGGAATTGTATAGTACTGATAGTATGTTGAATTGCCGGCATTTCATTCTTGAATATAACGCG